>JBCNJP010000007.1:9678525-9709899 GCA_039602395.1 Deinandra increscens subsp. villosa | reverse complement strand
AACGACGTTACATGTTAAGTTGAGTGGGGGTCAACCAATAGATAAATCTATCTTTGCACCATAGGCGATATTGTTAATGTTTATGCACTTGAAAATACCAGACCGGCTGATCGAGTGGGATTCTATCTTTCTTTATCCCATTGAATCACACAGAATTGATAACTCCTGATAACTTGACAACCATTGACAAATCAACTAAACAACATGTAACACATAGTCTACACATAGAGCACATACGCATTTGAAATTTGATAAACAATTGAGACAGATTTGATAAGGGACCTACAGTATAAGGAATGAAAATTTCGCTGCTGGGGCAATGTGGGACGAAATTCACGTCTTGCAACTCAGCAACAAACAACAAACTTGTTTTCACGATTCCCGATTCGTTATAACTCGGTTTCGCGCTTGATTTTTACCCACGTTCACATTTTCAGATCACTATCATATGGAAGAGAGTAATCTAACCTTCATGGTATTGAGAATTGGGTTTAAACCTTAGAACTTGATGTGGGTTGAGTTTCCAGGTTTTTAGAACATGCGGATGTTACAAAATGGAGATTACCTCTCCCTTCTCAAAAATTAATGCGTGTAAAAAAATCCTAAACCACACAATATTGAGTCCAGAAGACTCTCTGGTAAACTACCTAAAGCACTAATGGGGGGCTTTTTTGTTTTTGTTTTTACCATTGAACAATATTGAACCAGCCTCACACGTAGAACGGGCCGGGTTAGACACTTCTCATGTGTGCCATGCATACCCTACATTTATGGTTACACAATGATGTCACCTACAAGGACCACAACATCGCCCTTTTGCCAATACCGGGTTGACGCCTGGTAATGAAAGAACGTGTGAGTTGCTTCAGCCAATTACCGAAGAGGGATCACTTTTATTCAGTTAGGTGATGTTCCGATAAGAAACATCCCAAATATATTATAAATAGATAAAGTATAAATACTAAAATAAGGTTTCGATTCATTCCTTGCACATTGTATTCTATACACATACTGCATTCTATTCTTCAAAGATAAGTAATACTAACTGTTTATTTATCTTCGCCTAGATATGTTTTTATGTTCATATCAATTATCAAAACATGTCAATAAATATGTTATGACGTTACACATGTTATAATCATCTCATCTTTTACTTCACTTATTAATAGTATATTTTGGATAATAAGTTCAAACCAGAAATCCAAACCGTTAGTTAAATTTTAAACTTTGATTATCGATTTCAGTTTAAAATACTCAAAAACCTTTCTAAACAAAACTGTCAATGGATTAAGTTGAATGCAAATACAAGCAAAATCATATGCCAATTATTTTGGTAATATCTCGCTTTTCGTATACTTATTTGGCGAATCAAAGAACAAATTATGTTCAATCGTAAAAACAAAAAAACAAAAAAAAAAGTCAATTTTCTACTGAAAATAAACACAATGTGGGAACGGGTTGAATTGAAGCCCAGTCAACAACTTTTCGGACCCATATTATTTAGTGGAATCTTATCGGCCGTCTTAGATCCTTTCGGCGATATTTCCGACGTCGACGCCTCGCCGTTGCCGGCCAAAACCCTCGGCGACCTAATCGAGAACGCCCGAGCCAAAAACGACGGCGCTCTCGGCAAAACCCACCGTTCCGACCTCACCACCACCCGGTCTAAGCTCTCCAGCCGTTTGTACGACTTTCTCCGCCCGCTAACCGCTCCGGCGGCCCTGTACCCCTTCTTTCCGCTGCCTTCTCCGACCATCCTCACCGTGCTTCCGGTCCGGTTCAACAGCGCACGCTTCACGACTTGCTTCCTCACGTCTTCAGGCAACCGTAAAGTAAACCGGTCCAGATTCTCTCCCGGTTGAACCAGCGAGTGTCCGGTTGAGTGAGATCTGAACTTGTCGAACAGTTTGGGGAATATAGGCGGCCGGTTCGGTTTAATTTCTGTTTCCGTGGCCGGATCTGGTACGTTGACCGCCGTATGGTCAACGATCGAGACGGAAACGGAATCGGAATCAGCAACTTCATCGTCATCGTTTCCGTGACGTAGATCGCCGGAAACCGGTAGCTCCAGCTCGGATTGCACGGCGGCATCAGATTCGCCGGAATCCGGAACGAGATTCGCGCGGCAGACGGGGCAGGTGACGTGATTCTCGAACCACGCGTCGATACACTCCGGATGAAAAACGTGATCGCACTTCGGGATCAATCGGAGCGTTTCTTCGTCTTCGTACTCGTTGAGACACACGGCGCACTCCAGCGCTCCTTTTCCGATCTTCAGCCCTTTGACGGAGGAGTAAACGAACGTCGGAAACGTCTCTATCACCGACGATTCGAGGCCGCGTGACGCCGCCGTGGCTCGGCGCATGGAGAGAGCTGCGCGGATGCTGCCGCCGCCGCCGTCGCCGGCGTGGCGGCGGATGTAGATTGAGAAAAACGCCATGAGAAACAGAGCTGCGAGGAGGATGACGATGATGGTGATAATGGAAGGGTTGAAGTTGCTGTTATAGAGAGATGCCGGAGGAGGAGGAGGTTGAGCTCCGACATAGGGTGTGAATTGCAGGAAAATTAGGGCAAAAATTGG
The DNA here is from genome assembly GCA_039602395.1 of Deinandra increscens subsp. villosa. Lineage (NCBI taxonomy): Eukaryota > Viridiplantae > Streptophyta > Magnoliopsida > Asterales > Asteraceae > Deinandra > Deinandra increscens. The sequence continues at coordinate 9,707,318 of JBCNJP010000007.1, read as the reverse complement.
GGGAATTAGGAAATCGGAAGAGAAGAGAGTTTTCGTCATCTCCTCCTGAAAATAAATAAGTGAAGATAATAATCAGGTGGTTAAAGGGATATATGGAATGGAACAGAGACTCTGGGTTCCTTTGACTTTCGTTGATGGAGGTCTTACATGGCTGCTGATTAAATTAATTTTTAATAATACATTTAATAATTTTAGAATCTAAAAATTAAATAAAAATGTCTTAAGAGTAAAGGCTTAGGCCAATTATCATTATTTTAGGTCCCTTTTTTTCATCTAAAAACATTAAGCTCAAATGGTAAAACTGAACCAAAACCGAACCCAACACGATAATCAAAAACTAAAAACAACTAAAACCAAAGGAGTTTTAAAAAAGCTCAAAAAAGTTGATTTTTTTTATATTAGGTTCGGTTTGAATTTAAATCCGAAACATGCACACCCTTATCAGAAACCCTCATATGAATTTGTCAAATCATGAATGAACCTTAAGGTCACTGAAACCTTATATTATCAACGATTGTGCAAGTCGGGTTAATTGATTCAAGTTTGTAGATCATTTACTAGTATCATGCACTGTTATGATATCGATCCAGGATCAAATAAACTCGTGGAAGTATTAGACTTTTCGAAGAGGAAGTATTAAACTTTTCGAAGACGTTGGTTGGGGTCAAATTTCTTAAGTTAGTATAGTTGATTTTTTATAACTTTATGGTCTATTTAGAAAGTACTAATGACAAGGTTTTTAACAGCAAAAATCAACAGCGTGATAAGCTAGGAGACAAAAACAGACACTTCCATTTGAATAAATAATTAAATAGAACAAAACTACAATCAATGTAATATATATTTAATCTCTAAAACTTTGGGTTTATATGTTTGTTCTGGCATCCGGCTAGTATTTATTAATAAAACAGTTTCTGTCCATTAAGAAAAAGATAAAAAAAATTATTTGTTTGTTTGAAATAGATAATTTATATTATTATTTATATATTTATTACTGAAGTTGGTTTTTAATATAGTACATATCTTCCTAAGAAAGTTTATGTTTAAGATATACGATATAATATTGTTAATTTAGATGCATAGTTAGAGAAATATAAAATATACTTTTGTACATTCTTATGAAACATTTTTTAATTGATAAGCATTAAACTTGACTTGTTCAATGTGTTTTTTAATCCACAAAACTCCAAGAGAACCGAATATGATATTGAACTAGACTAAGGAGTTGTTTGTTTGGTATTTAACGAGGTCTTAGTGAATAAACATCTGAATTGGTCGGATGTAAGGGTGCGTTTGGTTGGCTACTTTTTTACCACTTATGTGGTAAGAGGGTCTGAATGAAGTCTTTATGTTTCAGATTTTAAACTCTATCCGAGTGAAACTGAAAAAAGAAAAAATGCATTCCTTTCCCTCCAGGCCCCTTTCACGCACAGTGCCCTAGCTCCCTGGCCGCCATCCAACTCCACCTTCCTCCGCCATCAGAGGAGGTCGCTGGCGCCTCCACCCTGCTCCTCGTTCCTCCTTCGCCCTTCTTCTCCAAAGGTACAAATTTTTAAGTTTTTTCTTCAACTCAACTCGGGTACCTCGTTCTCTTCATCGCTTTACCAATCTTAATATATTATTGCAACTGTTGTTTGATTTATGAGCTGTTTCGATTTCATTCCTTCTGTTTACAATTTCGGTAGTAAGATGGATGTTTATTTCGCTAATTTAGGGCTTGAAACTTTCAATATCTCATATCCTTTAATCGATTGATAGCAGTTTTTAGTATCAATCCAACGAAAAGAACAATTAAAGATTGAGTATAAGAAAATGGTTTAATCTTTATTGTTGGCTCCAATCTAATAACAAATACAGCTGCAAATATTTTTGCCTAATGACATATGTCTTAGGATGTATGTTGTGTTATGATTCATTATGTGGAAATGAGTTGTTTAGTTCTCTTGTTGGTTGTATTGGTATGTTCAAGTTGGGTTGTCTAAAGGCAATAATGAACTAGAAAGTGAAGTTTAATTTGTTAGCATTCACAGTAGAGCCCTCATATTTATGTGAGTTGAAACCTTAAAATTTGAGGTTTGGTTGTTAGTGATTGTGAGTAGAGGAGAGAGAAAAGTTACTGTTCACCTTTATATTTGATGAAAAAACTAGTAATTTTGTAAAATTTGATGTTTGATGTGAGTGAAAGAAAGGAAAAACGTAATGATAAAAGTATAAAGAAATATTATTTAATTGTGGTTGTGAGTGGAAGAGATAGCGAAAATAATGATATAAAGTATAAATTATAAAGATGTGGATGGAGATTGTAACATTCACAATAGAATCTCTAAAACTTTATGAGTATAATCCCTAATTTTAGGGTGTGGTTGTAAGTGGTTGTGAGTGGAGGAGAGACAGAAAGTTACTAATCATCCTTATATTTGAGGAAAAAACTAATGATTTTCTAAAATTTGATGTTTGATGTGAGTGAATGAGAGAGAAAAGGTAATGATAAGGGTATAAAAAAATATTATTTAATTGTGGTTGTGAGTGAAAGAAATAAAAAAAATAATGATAAAAATATAAATTATAGGGATGAGGATAAGGAAACTACTGTTGAATACTATTGCATTAATCACATCAGTTACTTCTCCTTTATTTATAGTTACTGAAAGATTACTATATTTATAGGGGATGATTTTTCTATCATTTTGCTTCTAGTTTGATTCATGTTAATTATTGTATCATATATTTTTTTATGCAGAATTCGATTGGAGGAACATCACACTTTTTAGTACTCGGACTCATTCTTCAAAACATATCACATATCATGGAGGTGTTTAAAGAAAACAATCAAACATAGTTGTTCAAAATAGAATAGAAATTGAAGAGGACCGTCAATGAAAAAAATCCGAATTAGAACTTATGTATACGGATTTTGACAACCAAGGAGCAAACCTCGAAGCTCCGATGCGGAGGAGTAGGAAGTTTTTGTTATATTTTAGTTATTGACAATTTTATTTTGACAACATGTTAATAATATTAGATTATGTTATTATTGTGTTGGTGTAACTGACCTATTATTTCATATTAATAAAAATTTTAGTGCTTCAAACATTGTTGCTAGAGTTACATTTGTCGGTATAAAAAAAAGTTGCATTTGAATATTAGAAGGGTATAACAGTCATTATACATAGCCAATCAGAGATTCAACCAAACAACACTTACTGGTTCAGCACTATTTGGTTCAGAGTCTTTTATTCAATCAGACCTCTTTTTGGTTCAGCACTTAATATTACAGATGTTACCAAACAGCCCCTAAGTTGTTACGTTATTTTAAGGTTTTTGTGAGACTACTACAATATGGCACATTGGACGTTCGTGCTCTTGGAAAATGAATATGTTGCAAATAATTTAAAATCATGTGTCAGTGAGTAATTCGTGCTTGGTTAGGGTGAAGGGAGACAAAATTTGGATGCAGCGGGATGGGGTGTAAGTATAGGTGTTCCCATGTCGCTAGATCTAGTGAACACGAACAATACTGCTCAAAATCATAACTCTTTCAGATCCAAAGTGAAGCTGATCACGATCAAAACCTGACCGGCTCAGGTCGATTTCCTCTCTCTCTCTCTCTCTCTCTCTCCCTCCCTCCCTCCCTCTCTCTCTCTCTCTCCACTCATCTTCCTCGTCGTTGTCAGGGGCGCAACTTTTAAGGGGCGGGAGGGGGCGTCCGACCCCCCAAAATTTTTTTTGCGATGTAAGGGGTATATAATTTTCGTGTAGAAAATTTTGATATACCCCGGTTTCGACCTCCCATTTACCCCAAAATTGGCGTTAGTTAAAAAAAAATTAGATCCTGACCTCCCACTTGATATTTTCAAGCTTCGCCACTGGTCGTCGTTAATTGTTATTGTTTTGATGGTAGCTGTCGGTTTCTTTTGTCACCGTTGTTACTAACGGCCTAGTGCCTCCTATGGTGCTGTTAGGATTTGTACACATGCTTTTAAAAGTTTAGTCAACTGAAGCGTAAAATGTATACAACGAATAAAAACATTTTAGTGTCTCTCACCAATCATCCATTTGCAAGTAATATAAGAAATCAAACACAACCATAAGATGTTTAGAATAGCGAAATGGTAGGATGAGTTCTTGCCATTGATAAAGAAACCAGAAGCTTCTCTTTACAAGTATCCACACTGAGCATTTATGTCTCAACCGGTGCTAGCCATCCAACCAAATAAAACCGTCAAGATGAACCATGAAACTCAAAACATATTCGTAAGTTTCAAATATAATTTAGTATATAAAAAAAAGTGAACTTGTTCGGTACAGTAACCCCAATTGTACACGTGGCAATTAGTTAGGTGGACCACGTGGCGTTGTTAATTTTTTTTATGTGGTTTTTAAAACGGTTTTAGTTTAGTTTTACAACGTTACTGTTAGTTGTATAATTTTTTGTAGTCTTTATTATTTTTATTTTGTTTATATATGGTTTTTAAAGCGTTTCCTTGGTTTTAGTTTAGTTTTATACCATTACTTTTAAGCTAGTGTATAGTTTATGTGGTTCGCGTGACTTATTTTAGGCGTTTAATTTTTTGTTTTCTTTAACAATGTAGTTGTTTTGTGTACCTGCGTTTATGGGTATTCATTAATCGAATCGGGCTCAAATAACTCGAAATTCGAATCGAATTCGAATATCGAGTTATTCGAGTCGAATCCTTATTCGAACCAAATAACTTATCCGAATTCGAGTCGAATTCGAGTCGGAATATTCCAAACCAATTTTCGAATAACTCGAATAAGGATTTTATATATATTTCTTAAACTATTTTTATTATATATAATATAAGATCTTATTATGGGTCAAAGACAAAACTATTGGGCCTATCTAATTCTTAATATTACCATTGAATCCAGTCCATTTCCACACTATCCATTACATTGTGATCAAAATCATAACCTAAATCTTAATTCCTTCTTTTGAATGACATTCTTACCCTAGTCACTAAGGCAGCCACATCAACTCATCTAGATCCCTTTCCTAGCACCGTTGTTCTTACACTAATCAAAACAAGTCAAATCTTCAATTAAATTCATCGCTATCGGTTCATCCCTAGTCGCACCACATTTTCATATCTTTGAATCACTTCATCGCTAATCTGGGAAAGAGTCAACTTCTTCGAATCCTTCATCACTGATAAATATTCACGTGCTCATCAGTATAATCAATTCGTCTTCGTTGTTCAAGCACTCCATCAGTGCATCCCTAATGGATTGTTGAGATGTTAAGTAACATGTATAAATTTACTAGATATTAAAAATAATATTTTTTCCCTCTAATCTAGTTTATTCGAATGGATTCGAATTCGACTCGAATTTGAATAAGCTTATTCGAATTGGTTAGGTAAATTTTATTCGAATTCGAATCCAGTTTTAAGATTTTAAAATTCGAATAACTCGAATTCGACTCAACGAACACCCCTACCCGCGTTAGTCCTGTGACAACGGGCGATTAATTGACAACTTACTTTGTAACACCCATACCCGTTATTAACCGTTTGGTAAATGTTTAAAAATTCCGGACCCAGAAAATTTCATTAGATTTTAACCATAATTATAAACTTTTAGGTTACATCATTGATAATTGATAAGATGTTAATTCGGTAAATTAATAATTAATTTGATATATATAAAAGCTTAACATAAACTTTCATGACATAAAATATCCAAAAGGTCTTTGTTCGATAAGTGTTCGGTTCTTCTCGTAGATCTTGATCGCATACGAGAGCAAAGCATGTGACTTGCCTATCATAAATACCAAATCATGTTAATATTTATGTTATTTAAGCATTTGAACCAAAACGAATCAAGTTATAACCCAAATAGTTCAAAATTACAAAACATAAAAACTCACCAATTCCAGCATGTAGGTTCTATTTTCATATCTAGTAAATCATGCTAATTCACCAATTCCACATGTAACATGTTCATACATATCATCAAGCCAAATGCAATCCAAATACATATGGTTTTCCAGAAATTTAAGGCTTATCTCATATAAGTACAAGTGTAACCCTTGAAAACCCAAGTACTAGAATTCCCATGCCAAATTTCGATGGTTAGGTTTCCATTCATAATAATTCAAGCATTTATGTCATGCTATCAAGCATCACATTCAACAATTCAAGTGAAATTTCACTTTCAATCACCTAATTCCACCAACCCAAATCAAATTGAGACATGCAACTAGGAGAGGAACCTTACCCAAGAATCTTTAAATGATATTACTAAGGTTTGGAGTCCTTAAATCTTGTTTTTATGCTTCATATCACAAGCTTATCCACCTTAATGAAAGATACCGAAATAAATGAATTATTATTAACTAGGTTAGTAACCCGTGTATTACACGGGCTGAATTTAGGTTCATAATATTAAATAAATATATACAAAAAAGGATTGAGAGATTTAAAAATTATGATTGAACATAAAATCGTTATAAAACAACAAATGATGATTTAATAAATTAAAAAAATTATAATTGACTAATTGTTGATTATTTTAATAAAAAAAGATTCAAATTATTGAGTAAATTTATCAAATCTACATTAATTTTGTCATTTATTTTAAATAAAATTTAATTTGGACAAAATTGGTAATTAGTCTTAATTGATGATTTTACTAAATTTGTAATTGATTGTGAGTTTGACATGTGGAATGATGATGTGGACCCTCTAAAATAAAAACATGTGGCAAAATTTTTAGTGCTTTATTAAGATTAAGATAAGATGATATGTTAGGTTACAATATATAGAATTTATAAGAAACTTTAGAAGCCTAACCGGCCCGTGAGCTTAATGTAATATCTAATACTTAAAGATGCAGATTTCTAATTTGTTGCTATGGGGAAGGGTTTTTTCACGTGACCAGAGAGGGGAATGCGTAGCCCTTATTTGGTTCAAATTGTTTAAGTGTAATTTGAAAGATTTACACTTCCAGTCCCTCTAGTTTTGGCCATTACACATATTAAACCAAATTACGGAAATGTTTACACAAGACACTAAACTTATCATGGCATCAATTAACATACAAAACATGTATGTAAACATCCATTTTAAGTGTAACACATATAATATCACATCTTTTACACATAGCTTAACTTAATTTAAACGGGTTTAGGTTTCGGGATGTTACATGCTCGCTATAGTATCCATTGGTGGCCATGTGACATTATCTAGGTGGTCCACATAGCAATCCAACAAGACTCTATATTTTTTAAAACGTTTATTTAAACTTTTTAAAAGGCCCTTTATAAAAAAAAGGTTAAAAAAGTTTTTTAAAAACTGTTTAAAATATTTTAAAAACTTTTAATATATATATATATATATATATATATATATTGAAAGATTTAAAAAAAGAACGATTTAAAAAAATATTTTTTATAAAAAAACTTTAAATTTTTTTGTATCTAGAAACGTTTAAAAAAAAACTGTTTAAAAATATTTTTTGTAATGAAAAAAAAAGTTTAAAGAGAAGGTTAGAAGATGTTAGAAGTGATCTGGGCCACATCTGCACTAAGAATAGCCCACGCATATATTTTTTAATGAGACGTCTTCGAAAAACAAACAGTCTACAAACCGAAATATTTGCGTGTGATCTACGTGATGCAGACATAAAAGGACATAATAACTTTTTTTAGAAAAATAAACACCACATAAACCATTAGACTTAACCTCTTACTAGCTATATATTATTAAATAAATATGTTTATCTTGTCTCCTGGAAAAAAAAAAGTATATAATTATTTGAAAGTTTGTCTTGAAACTAGATAAATTAATTAGAGAAATTAATGTGTTGTTTTTCTTCTTTTGCTTCACATTAGGCTATACATAGTGATAAACCCCCTCCTTTGGGGGTTATGTGTCATATGACGAATGACGTGGCAATGAGAGGTTATGAAGTAAAGAGTGTAGTTGGGGGTTATGAGGATCAGAGAACCAATAGAAAAAAGCAAAAAAAAAAATCAAAGGGGAGAGCGTTATGTAGGTAACGTCAGGAATGAAATCTCCTAACATGGTGCCCCGGAGGGGGTGGGTGGAAGGGCGACATGGGGGCGCCATGTTCGCCTTTTTGGGGGTGATAACGCCCACTGCGGATAACCTTATCATTAATTGTCTATTTACGCTAACGAGAAAAGTGAATACGGGGCTGTTACGCATCAAAGTTAGGTGTGAAACCAATCAAAACTTCACCATTTTAATTAATAAAGACATTTAAGTTTGAAAATAAAACTAATTACACATCTACTTTTGGAAAACAACTAAAATTGTATTAATTTCGTATTGTATTTTCAAATCAATTTCAAGTAGTTTCTTAATTAAAACGACGTAGTTTTAATTGGTTTCACAACTAATTTAGATATGTAATAGCCTCGTATTCATTTTTCCAATATGAGATAATTTAGGTATGTAATAACCTTCTATTTTCATGTCAGTTTGCTAGATAAAAAATAAAAACAAAATAGGTGTGATATTACGAGTAACCTTGTCACACTTTACATATTCATCCATCTTGTTAGATTTTATAGTGTCGTGTCTTTGTAACATTATAAGATAAATTACTTAAAAGTTTTCTTTTATCAGGTCATTATATTTAAACACACATATTTGATAAAAACAAACATTTGATACGATTGTTTGGGGCAAAACAATCCAATACGGTCGTTTTGTGTAAACTGACCCGATGTGGATCAACGACGACCACATAAAATTCAGGGGTACTTATATAATAAAATAAACATTTTTTTGACCCAAATGATTTCTTCATACGGTAAATTTTGTCTTAAACGATCGTATAAAGTGTGTGCGAATATTAAAGGTGTATGTTGATATAGCCTGACCCTTCTTTTAACAACAATTTATTACTTAATAATAACATATGAACACCCTTATAAAAATTTAAATCCTTATCATTATTATGAGATAGAGGTACAACCATTACAACACATGTTACAACAAACGAAAAAGTTAACCCTTTTTCAAAGAAACAAACGCATACTTTATAAATCTACTTCTAAATTCTAAATTCTAAATTCAATCCACCCATATCTCTCTTTTCCCAATTTACAACACAATTGGAGGGGAGGAAACGAAAATATATGATAGCGAAGCCAAAATCCCTCGCAGTTTTCCGTCAATCGTCTTCCCGCTACTCCTCTCTCTCTCTAGAACGCTTTCTCACTCTAGTTTCAGTAAGTTATTCTGCTCTATTTTGAAATCTTCTGCTTTTTTTCTCTCTCAATGCCGATTCATTCAATGGCTACTTGCATGCTGCCCACCGTTTCAGTTTTCCCCTTCTAATGATCCCGCAGTTTTAATTTGTGAAATGTTTGGGATTCGTGAATTTACGCTCATCTAGGGTTTCGATTTGATAACACTGTTTTTTTTTTGTTGCATGAAAAAATTCCCAAAATGTTAGGTGGGGTGGGGTGCATGTACGAAGTTTTTGAGTTGATTGTTCAGAATGGGTTAGGTTTTCAGGTGTTCGATTTCAGTTGAGTCCAAATGTTTCCTTGATAAATTCGGATATATAGCATGTTCTTTTATTGTTCAATTAGGGTCAATATTTTGATAACCTAAATGAAGCTTCTATAATCAAATGAGCATAGATTTACAGCTAGAACTAAAAAAAAAAATGAAGCTTTTGGTTCATGAGATTCTTTAGAATTCAGTTTTTGTATGCAATAGGCTTTTCAAAAATATAAAATTTGAGTTGGGGTCTCTCTGGGGCAGCCTTTTATCTTAGAGCATTCAAAAAGGCACTCCATCACATTGCCATATAATTTAGGCGAAACCAAACTCACCCCTTAAATTTGATTGCTCTATTCACCCCATATCTATTATTTTATATAATTTTGTGAAGATGTGAATAGTAGACTTTGAATGCTACTATAAATATAGTTAAGGTTTGTCCTTATCTCACTGTCCTCAGACCCTGCTGATTGAGTGAGATTTGTTGGGTATGTTTGTTTCTTTGTTTGTTTGTACTTCTTTGGAATTGGAATTTAGAAGATTTATTTGAAATCCACAATGTGATTTGTTAGTGGAATTGGAATCTAAAAATACCTAAAAAGATAAAATGTCTTAAAATAGGGAGGATACTGAACTCTATTGAAATTGGGAGTGATTGAATTCCATTAATTGAGTGATTTGGTGGGAATTAATTCTAATTTCAATTCCTTCTCTCTTACCAAATATGTCAATCAACTCAAATTCCATGAACTCCTGCCAATCAAGAACGTGTCGATTCTTATTTGTACTAAGGAATTTATAATTTTCTGGTTTGATTAATCCATATAGCTTATAGAGAAAAAGTTGCCCATGTTGATTGCCATTGTTATAAGTCTTAGTTTCTAATCAACATGAATCTGTATTTTGTTGTGTGCTATCTTTTTTTTCTTTCTGTGATGTAGATTGAAATTTGAAACTTGAGATGCTTTAGAGGAGGAGGGGAAACAAGACATTTTGATCTTGAATCATTGTGGCAATGGAATGTAACAAAGATGAGGCTGTCAGGGCCAAGAACATTGCAGAAAATAAGATGGTAAACAATGATTTTGAAGGTGGTAAGAAATTTGCTCTCAAGGCTCAAAAACTCTTTCCCCAGCTAGAAAACATTTCCCAGATGCTAGCTGTTTGTGATGTTCATTGTTCAGCTAAAAGAAAGATAAATGGTGTTGCAATGGACCTATATGGAATCCTTCAAGTTGAAAGTTCAGCTGATGTGGCCACAATCAAGAAACAGTACCGAAAACTTGCACTTATTCTACACCCGGACAAAAATCGTTGTCCTGGTGCAGAAGCTGCTTTTAAACTCATTGGTGAAGCAAATATGATACTTTCTGATACAGGGAAAAGGTATTTACATGATTACACATGTAGAGACACTTCAAAGTCTACTATTCTAAAGCAGCAAAATTCTCAAGAACATCAAAGTTCTCAATTTGGGGCTCAAAAAAATTCTCAAGAACATCAAAGTTCTCAATTTGGGGCTCAAAAAAATTCTCAAGAAAATCAAAGTTCTCAATTTGGGGCTCAAAAAAATTCTCAAGACATCAAAGTTCTCAATTTGGGGCTAAAAAAAATCTCAACATCAAAGTTCTCAATTTGGGGCTCAAAACAAGTACTCTAATGGTCACCAACAGTCCCAATCAGATTCAAATGTTCGACCATCATTCTGGACGTTTTGTGTTTACTGTAACGTAAATTATGAGTTTCACCGATATATGGTAAACACAAGAATAAAGTGTTCAAACTGCGCAAAATACTTCACTGCTATTGATATTGGTGTCTGCAAGTCAACCCAAACACCTCACCCTGGGCAGGCTGGTATGCAAAACGTGAACCCGCAGACCAATCAACAGGAAGGGGCTGCAAAGCAGGAAAAAGTTAAAGTTGGTCCACAAAGGGCTGAACCGACCTTTTCTCATTCTGCATATCAGCCTCAATGTACAAAAAGTGGAGATGCTAAAGTTGGTGGGAGTATGAGGGGTAAAAACGTAGTAAATGGTAACATAAAAACAAAGGGTGGAAAAGAAGGGAATGCAAATAAAGGAACTGGTGGCAATCCTAGTGGTTTATCTAATTCCAATGGTAAAAACGTTGAGTCTTCCAAAAAGCCTCGCAAAAGGTCAAATGTTTCTAATAGTGAAGAGCCGGTAGCGGATTTCAGCCCAGAAAAAAGATCTAGACGGAGGAAATCATCCAGTGATGTCAAAGATAAACATGAGGAACAAAAGGAAATTCCTGTTGATGCAGAATTAAAGGAAAAAGATAATAAATCTGATTCAGACTCTGAAGATGACCCAGAACCAATGTATGTTGATGTTCCAGATTTAGAATTCAGCAACTTTGATGAAGATAAAGAAGAACATTGTTTTGCAGTTGACCAAATCTGGGCTGTTTATGATACAATTGACGGGATGCCAAGATTCTATGCTCAGATCAGAAAAGTTTATTCATCTGGGTTTAGACTACGAATCACTTGGTTAGAAGCTGATCCTGAGGATCTTTTAGAAAGAAATTGGGCAGAAGCAGGTTTACCCACTGCTTGTGGTAAATTTAAGCGTGGGGATTCAGAGGAAACTGAAGACCGTCTCATGTTCTCTCACCGGACGGCATTTCATAAAGGTAGTAAAAGATTTTCTTTTGTCATTTATCCTAAAAAGGGCGAAATTTGGGCTCTTTTCAAGGACTGGGATATTACTAAATGGAGTTCTGACCCGGAAAAGCATGTGAAATATAAATTTCAGATCGTCGAGATTCTGTCGGATTTTGATAGGGAAAACGGTGTTCTTGTTGCTTATATGGTGAAAGTGGAAGGATTTGTGAGTTTGTTTCAGAAAACAAGCCGGGCCCAACTTGCTGAACATCGGGTCCCATCCAGTGATCTCTTTAGATTTTCTCACCAAATCCCCTCACGAAAACTGACTGGTAATGAAAGAGCAGGCGTGCCAGTTGGATCTTTTGAGCTTGATACGGCTTCTCTACCAGATGATCTGGACCAGTTTTATGTTTCTAATAATATGAAGGTGAAACCTGAAAATGGTCCTGCCCAGACCAGTTTTGTTTTCCCTCAATCACCTGGAAAAAAAGTAGGCCCAAATGGTAATTTAAATCAGTCAGCTGGTGCCATGTCATCAGAAGGTAACAGTCCTTGTCAAGATGATGATGTGAACATAAGTTCTACCAAATTTACGAATAATCAACATTCTTCACCTTATGATGGCAAAGAATCAAAGATAATTATTCATAATTTTAATTTGGATAGACAAAACTGGATCTTTGAAGAGGGTCAGATATGGGCACTCGGTAGAAACAAGAATGTAAATCTTAGATGCTATGCACAGGTTAAAAAGATTGAATCAGCCCCACTTAGATTGCATGTAGACTTACTTGAATTATGTGGTGACGCAATTAGACCAAATAGTTGTGGCATTTATAAAAAAGCTTCTACTGAAGGAAGACAAATATTTCAGCAAGATTCGTTTATGTATCTTGTGAAAGCAGAAGTCAATGGTAGGAACAGGTTCAATATATTTCCAAGGAAAAAAGAGATCTGGATTTTATACAAGGAGAATACCGATTGTACATTCGCTGATGTGGATGCTGGTGATTGTGACATTGTTGAAGTTGTTGAAAACGACGGAGATGTCATAAAGGTTTCGACCCTCACACATGTGGTTGGTTACAAATCAGTTTTTAAAGGTCTTGGCAGGGTTGTGGAGATACCAATTGATGAGTCAGACAGGTTCTTTTATCAGGTCCCAGCTTTTCTTTTAACCGATGAACAAGATGGTCTGTTGAGAGGGTTTTGGGAGCTTGATCTTTCAGAATTTCCAGGTAATTCACTATTTCTATATACATACATATTATGTAAATAGCCAAGTCAATGAACCAAGTCAAATAGGTGGGTGCAAAGTGGAAAATGAGTTAGAAGTTATCTAAAATGCACTCCAATGAGAACCCTCCCACTTTTTTTAATCTCTACAAGGACAATTTCTATATCTAGTACTAACTAGTAACTACTAGGGAGCGTTTGGTTCGTGGAATGTAATGGAATTGGAATTGCAAAGTTTTTCTTTTAAAGTTGTGCTTAGTTGGGTAGCGAAGGAATTTGAAATGGAATGAAATCTTTTAATCAATGGAATTTAGTACTATTTCAACATTCCTTAGAAATCCTTCACTTTAATGAAGGAAAGTTGCATGGCCTCAAATTTCATTGATTAAAAAATTCATTCCAATTTAAATTTGTCTATAACCCAACTAAGCATAACTTTAAAAGGAAAACTTTACAATTCCAATTCCATTACATTCCACGAACCAAACACACCCTAAGATTTAAAAAGAAGGATGTAAAGATTTGTTTGTGGGTTGACCCGAGCTAAACGTATTAACCCCTTGTTTTGCCACCTTAAGCTTGTATTGATCTTTTTCCTGAAGTTTTCTAAACATATAGGATGTTTATTCAGTTTATAGTTATTGTGAAGTGATCAAAGGTGATGTTCTATGTGCAGGACTGGTCCCATGACTGTGCAGTTGGTTGTTGTGATCTTGAAAGAAAATGAAGATGTTGCAAGTCTTTTTGCCAATTTTGGTTTAGATAGCAATTTCTTTCTTTTTATGTTTGTGTTAAGTTCATGAAACCGAATGGATTTACCTTTATGTTGACCTTATCCTCAAGGTTGTTGTCCCGTATATGAATGTGACTGACATATTAGAAGTCTAGAATCCGTTATATTATGTTTTAAAAGCAGAAGGATGAGTTGTTTATACAGTGCTCAGGTTCATTTTTGTTCGGTTTATAACTGTGGCATATATATTGATTTTCAAATAAGTTGCTGTGTCAATTTGGTTGGGTTGGCACTTTGGCAAGTTGAAATAATTAATCCAAGTGAACAAGTGGCGAAGCTTGGGCCGAAAGCTAGTTGGAGTCGAAAGTCAGGGGACCAAAAATGATGGGGCTGGACTAAGTATATACATTTTTTTCAGACTTGAACGGATATAAATTTACACTACTGAGCGAAAAAACAAATGAGGCAAAAACTTGGAGATTTTACACCACATTAACACCATGTTTCAAATGACGGCTGCCACAAAACACCCCATGAAGAGAGATGTAAACCCGTCTCCTCCTATTCGCCCCTGAGAGGACCATTATTTATCCAATACAACTTTTTACAAATCAACATCAAGTTTTTTTAAGTTTATTCATCCAATATATAAATTTATCACTTTATTTTCTTACTTTTGCTACAAACCGTTAAATATGCATATGTTATATTTTATAGTAAAACACAAAGTTTTCAATAACATCATCATTTGTCCGTCAATGTTAACAAACATCCTAGTAGGCGTTAATCTTATGGGCCAAAACGGTTAACTTTTTTTGTAAGTTACTAAAAGGCGTTTTTGGGCCAAAGGCTACTTTTTAGTAGAAGTTACTAAAATTTTTCATTTTAAACGAAACATGAATTTTAGAAGAAAACGTTTATAAATGGAGGGAAAATTAGAATTTTCACATAAAGTAATGACTAAACTGAAAGTATACAACAGGTCAAAAAGATAAGGGAGTGACCAGTATGACCCCACTCCTTTTTCATTCCAACATGCCTTTGTTTTTTTTTAATTACAATTTAATCTTCAAAAATATCCAAAATGACCTAATTCTCATTTCATTATTATTATCATTAATATTTATTATTTAATACCTAACAACTTGTTCTTCCTCTCTTCAGACATTCATTCAATCCTTCCATTTCTTCTCTGTCGTTACAGATTTATTTCCACATTCAGATCTGTTGTCAATTTTATCAAATCCTTTGCTCAATTTAATTCTTTATATAGATGATCTGATCACTCAGGTGGTTGTTTATTCAGTGATCGTCGCCGGCGGCCGGCCGTTCAGTGGAGCGGTTTTCGATAATGACATTCAAGCGTTTTTTCTTTGATTCCTAGATCTCGTAGTTTGTTTGCATCAATCAGTGACATAGATAATGGATTTGGATGAATTTAGGGAGATTTTATCGAATTCACGGCTGGATGTTTGGGGAATAATCGACGCGGCGATAACCGTAGCTTCAAGCGATTATTCCGGCGAGCTCAAGGATCGGCGAGACGGAATTGTTCAGCGGCTTTATGCGCTGAAGCAGTGTAGCAACTGTGACGTGAATGTGATTCCTCCGGAGCTGCCAAACGACGGCGTTCGGTCTGCCGCGAAGGAGGTGAGCAAAGGAGACGGCGGTGATTCTCCTTTAACTCCACAGTCGATTCCGCAAGATGACGAAGAAGAAGATGATTACGGATTGTTATATGATGAAGAACAGAGTGCAATTAACAGGATCAAAGAACAGCTCGAGGATCCACATCAGGTTTGTTGAATTGTTTCCTAATTTATTGAGTTCTAGTCTAGTAATCGATCTGACTCGTTGATGATATTTATAAATGTTCGTTTTGATTGATAATTTGATATCGAATATTAGACTGAAGATTCTGTAATTGAGCTGCTGCAAACCCTTGCTGATATGGATCTAACATTCAAAGGCCTTAAGGTTTCTATCTCTATGAATAACTGAATATAGTAAGATTGATAGGAATATTGACACTAATTTTTGAATTCGATTCAGGAAACTGATATAGGAAGGCATGTTAATCGACTAAGAAAGCATTCATCAAGTGAAGTAAGATCACTAGTGAAGCACCTTGTGAGGTTAGTCATTTTGGAACCCTGTTTTTGAGCCATAACATATAATTGCTGTCCATTATCTTTGTTGTTTTTCATTATTGTAGGAAATGGAAAGATTTGGTGGATGACTGGGTTGGCTCCAACCACACTGATCATCAGCATTCTTCTCCAACAGGTAATGATCTAATTTCACATGGAGATTAACGCGTATTCATAGCATGGTTTAAAAAAGCATGAGGCGAGCCGAGGTGTAAGGCGAAAAGGCGACCCGTTTTTCATACGTGAGGCGCAATATATTATATAAATTTGTAGTGTATTCCTAGTAGGTTTCTAGTGCCATTTACCCAAAATTTAGACACAAATTAGCTCTATTTATGGTTTAATACCTAAAAAACTTATATGTACAACTTAGAAAGCCTGATGTGCATAATCCCGAAGCATATAAAACCATGCAAGTACGAAAAGCGCGCCTCACTCTGGCGCCTCGGTCTGAATTTTTCCTAAAATCGCGTCTCATTTACGCTCCACGCCTTATGTTGTCCGAGGCGCTGGAGCTCTTTTAAAACCAAGATTCATAGTTGTAATTGCTTGGGCCTGCCTGCAGATGGAGACTCACCCTTGATGCAGAATGTACCAAGGAAAGCTCAAAACTATAACCAACAGGTGAAAGAGAGAATCTAATTAACCTTCTGATTTTCAAATGTTCTCTAGCTATTTTGATGACTAAAAGTTTGTCTAACAGGCTTCTGATTCCGGCTACTCTCCAAACCCACACAGTTAAGAATCGAATCTAATTCTCTTCATTCAGACTCCTTTGTAATATGATGTTTGATAAACTGAAAAACTGTAGATTGGAGTCCTGCCCCCGAAAGGATCAATCGCGAACAAGAGCAAAGAGCGAAAGGTGTGGCTCCTAAGAGAGAAACTGTTTCAAGACCAATATCACAACCCCGTCCGGTGATGACTGCTTCAGCTGCTCGAAATGTGCGTAATCTTCTTCTTGTTATTACAGCTTGTTATGTTAAAATGCTTACAGGTTTACTTGGGATATTGACAGCAACCTCGCAAGGAGGAAAGCATTGATCTTGACAGGCTCGCATCGGCTAGAAAGAGGCTTCATGAGAACTACCAAGAAGCCCAAAATGGTTTGTTTGTTTGTTTGTTTGTATGGTTTTGTGTTTAACATTTTGATTTGTTCTACTAATTATAACTTTATGTGTTGTGTTTCTTGAAGCCAAAACACAAAGAAAAATACAAGTGATGGACATCCATGAGATACCAAAGCCAAAGAATGGTTTCATTTCCAAGAACAAAGGCAATTTTCAGGGAAGAAACCATAGATGATCTTGATGCATTGCTTCCCAACAAAACCTGTAGCTGTGTTGACCAAAAGAAAACTACTTTCAACTTATATTGATGGTAAGCTCTTTCTCCAAAGCTAAAATCACCATACACAGAGCAATTATGCAATCTGGACTTGTAATCTGTCCTTTAAAAGTGGTACTTTGCTCCGAAATTTTAGTTTTGGAAAAGGGCTTATCATCATGTCATATAATATATACTCTATTGTTATGTCTACTATATCTTTTTGTGATATAATTTTATAACACTTGTGGATTGTGGGTCTCTTGACATACCATTCTCATATTTTTTAAGATGCGAATATCCCTTTTAAGTTTGCTAGTTTTGGAGTTTGTCATTTTCTTATTTTAATATGAAAAGGAGGGTTGTTTATTTTTACTTGTTTTTTCCACATGTTAATTTCTAGCTGTATTTATGCAAAACGTTATTGATACTTATGATAGGAGTCGGTTACAACATATCTGATGTACATGATAGCACCTTGCTCTAATCCAATCTCTATGAATTTTTTTTCCGCTCCATTCGTTGTTTTGCATTTTATCTTTCACCAACAACATACAAAACCACGTTGTTGATTCAACTTGTTGCTGTAGCAAAATGGGTTGTTGCTCTTTCTTTTGCGATCACCCTTTCCTCCATCCAGGTGACAAATGTGAAAAAGGTTGTTGTCACTGAGGAAGCCATCATCGTTGAGATAAGTCAGTCGAAGACATTGAGACACATGTGTGAGTAATCTCACGATCATGTAAGAAAACTCACCACTAGTGAGAAAAATTCCTGGTTCAACTTATAATCTCTATTTTTTTTATTTTTTATTTTTGTTACAAGTGAGACTTGAACCCAAAACCCCATGGTAAAGGGTCATACACCTTTGCCACTAGGCTAAGCTAGTGGGTGTATCAGGATCATGTATTGAGTGTTGCAAACTAGGGGTGTTGATCAAGTTTTATATTCAGGTTTCGAGTTAAACAGGTCGGGTTTTTTCGGGTTTTTAGTAGGTGGAATCCAACCCACAACCCGACCCTAATTGTCCTTGGGTTGTTCGGGTTTTGGGTTTCGGATTACAGGTTGATTCGGGTTTCAGGTTAAGTAAAAAAGATTTTAAATACCTTGTCTTAACCTAACTTACGATTGAAAAGAGGGGAATCAATATACGAAGTTGATGAAACTGAGTTCGTAGTACAATGGAGGATGGATGAAGCCTTGTATAACTTTGAATGCCTTAAGAAACTAAACTTCTAATAACCTAGAATATATATCTCGTATGACTTTTTTTTAAGAATAGATGGATTATAAAAATATAAAATGGAAATCCAGTACTTTAAAAAAATAAACAATTTTGAATGGAATAAGGATCTTTATATTCAAAATATACATGGTTTAGTTACAAAATGATTAAGAATATGGAGTCATTGGATGTGCAATTTTCATATTTAAAATATATTCGACGTAATGAATATGTGTGTATTCATGTTAATAGGGTTGACCCAAACAACCACAAAATCAACCCTATTACCAACCCATATAACTAATTCGGGTTCGGGTTAAAGTGTAATTCGGGTTTGGGTGATTCGGGTTTATAATAATTCAGGTCGGGTGGTTCGGGTCGGGTTCGGTAATCGGGTTTCAGGTAAAAACGACACCCCTATTGCAAACTATGTGTATATATATATTGATATAGGAGAGGCCTAGTAAGTTGAGAATTGTAGTTAAAGTCCGTTTAGAATGGATCGATCGTCGGGAAACTAACTGCCGTAGCCTATGTTTATCGTTGTTTCTGGAAAGCTGTTGTGAGGCGAGGAAATCCACGGGTGGTTATGAATGAGTAAATGACGGTCAAACATGAAGTAGTTTTTTTTTTTGGAACAACAGCTTTATTAGAACAAAGGCCTAACACCCCCAGCAAGAAACTGAGGGCAGCCCCACCACAAACACAAAACAACAAAACAGAGAAAGAAAGATTACATTGAGAAAGAAGCCCAACAATTCCAGTCCACCATCTCACACCTGTACCTGTTGCTGAACCACTAACAACTCCATGCCAAAATTTCTTTGATTACAAACGAGACCGATGGAGATTTATGTCTAAAAATGGCGTTGTTCCTTTCGTTCCATAGCACCCAACCTCCGGTGAAACAAACAGTTCTAAGCGCCCTTCCCCTATTCGACAACGGACTGCCCCCAAAAGCATCTTTAAAAACGTCCTCTACCGAAAAACCGGGTTAGCCACCTTGCACCATTGAGCAATGATACTCCAGACACAGTCCGAAAAAGGGCATCCCGTGAATATATGCTCCACCGTTTCCCCCGCCCCCCTGCACAGAGGGCATCTCCCATCCCCGATGTCAATGTTTCTTCTAGCCAACGCATCCGCCGTAGCCACCCGACCCAAAAGAACCCTCCAAACGAACACATTAATCTTAGCCGGAACCTCTTTGCACCATTGAAAAACCCCCTCCTCCTGCTGAAAAATGTTGCAGAACACGAGTCTCCGCAAGTCTTTCACATAGAATCTCCCCTCACTGTTTCCCGCCCAACGCCATCCACCCCCATCATTCACGATCAGATTCTGCAGCCCTGTGTTCATCCTCATCAAGTCCTCTTTCACCTTGAAAATAGCTTTCCACACCCCCGGGACCGAAGGAGACCGAGGGATAGCCAAGTTACAAGCTCTATCCCCATGAACACACCAAATCACCCTCCTCCAATGTTTGTTAGTCTCCATGAAGAACCTCCAAAACCACTTAGCTAGCATACACCAATTCACCGTAGCCAAGGGAGTCAAACCAAGCCTGCCATAATCAATTGGTCTTAACACCCGTTCCCGAGCAACCCAATGAATTTTGTTCTTATCCGCGTCACCTCCCCACAAAAAAATTAAACCTTATTTTTTCTAACACGTCTAAGACCTTTTTAGGGGGCCTATAAATGGAAAAATAGTAA
Organism: Deinandra increscens subsp. villosa; assembly: GCA_039602395.1. Classification (NCBI taxonomy): domain Eukaryota; kingdom Viridiplantae; phylum Streptophyta; class Magnoliopsida; order Asterales; family Asteraceae; genus Deinandra; species Deinandra increscens. The sequence continues at coordinate 9,686,798 of JBCNJP010000007.1, read as the reverse complement.
GTCGGAAGACTTTCAAGCACCGATTAGGTCAAACATGATGTAGTATATTCATTTTGACCGGTCAACAATACCATTTAAGGTTTTAATTTAAGTATACCATACTACTATCAAATCAACATATCTTTTTGCGGTCACACATTTTATAAACAATTTTTTTAACATCAATTTTATTTATCAAAGCACCCCTGAAACTAGCAAGTTATTAGCAACGGAGGCACGCCAAACAAACCAAATTACATCATACAACACATACTCCAGTCGATGACCGTCCTATTCCTTTTCACAGTCAAAATTTGACACCAACTTTCTATTTCTTTAATGACTCAACTTACCGAGGTTTTCCCGACTCCGTCCTGTCATTGCACAACTTACATTGATTAGAAACCCCCAAAATATTTCTTTTCAAGAGCGTATCTGACGTAGCAATCCGTTTTCTTTAAGCTCTCTAAATAATCATGTTCACTTTTGAGGGGACAAGCTTACTCCAATGTAAAATAAAGTCATGTTGGATCCCCAGACTTATTAATGCTCAAACGAACAACTCAGTAGAAAACCCACTCCCTTTCAAATCCAATTATTATTCTCAAAGCCCCTCCACCTAATCATTCCCAGCCCACTTCTTTCCAAATTGCTAATTTGCTATTACAAGTAATAACATCCTTCCACAACCCACTAACTTCCTTTTTGCATGGAAACCAACCCACATGGCCCTCCCCCATGAATGCTGGAAATCACACGTCTCCACAGCCTGGCATCTTCCACCTGAAATCTCCACAGCCACTTGCAGAGAATACTAATATTAACATTTTCAAGCTTTTCCAACCTCAAGCCCTCTTTGCATTTAGGTAAACACATGTCCTCTATTTTAATCCCGTTTTGGCTTGGTGTTGGTTTTATCCGATCAAAGCATGACATGTATTTTTTTTAATGTTTAAACTAATAAAAAACAACTCAACATCACACATCACACCATGTATAACACACTTGATGTTATCAAACGTTGTTATCCAGTCACCTGTTTCACGTGACATGATAACACCACACACGATAATAAAAACATATTTTACTCTATTTTCTCAAATAAATGCTTGAATCGAAATATATACTTTAAATAGACAAGATAAATCCGGACAAACTGTTATGACGGTGACCAAAAAGTAATTATATGCATACTTTTTTTTTGAACGGCCAACGAATGTCCTGAAAAATTCGGAGACTATTTACACCAGTTGAGCTCATTCCAGGGAAAATCCACCTCCGCGAGCAGCCGGGTGGTAAAACCTGGAAGCTCAGGGATCGAACTTGTACATTTCAGTCCCAAGTCTCCCTTCATCGCCAATGCCCTCTCTAAAGTGATACCCGTAAGAATCGAACATGTATCTTAAGTAGAGAACATAGACTTCTTACCACTACACCACAATGAAAGTTGCTAATTATATTTATATGCATACTAAACATAATTCATTTTAGTAGTTACGGAAAGAAGATTTTAGAGATCCACTTAGGCGTTTAATTTCAATTCTTTAATGCATTTTCTCATTCATGAAATATACTATTTCGATAACTACCATGCATATATATGCAAGAGGGAAGCTTAGAAGAGACGGGAGGGGGTGAACGCCCCTTCGGTTTTTTCGTTCATAAGTACATATTTTTACGATTTTATGTATAAGCATTTATATATATTGCGTATCGTCCTCTCGAATGTATTGAGCATCGCCCCATCTATAGAATTTTTGAACTCCGCCTCTCGGGGTTTTTTTTTCAAGTTTCGCCATTGTTTATATGTTTCTATATGACATAAATTGATGATTCCTTTTAGTATCCATTTTAATTTGATTCCTTTTAGCTAATATTTTTTTAAGTCAAGATGTTATAGGGAGTAATTTAACTACAATTTAGTATTATAAATGACCATGACTATTCACTTAGTCAATAAACTTAACAGCATTGACTATTGTTATTTAATGCATAAATTGACCCTAAAAGGAGCTTATGATTTGAATTAAACATATTAAAATGTTGATTTTTTATAGTACTCTAGATAACAATTTATTATGCATGGGATCATATTATTATTACTACTATTGTCTTTAGAATGTATTTTGCATATTTTTTTTTACTTTGAGATTAGTAATATGAGGAGTTTTTCGTTTCACATAAACCCTTAAATTCTTTCTCCTACCTATCGGGAACTTCTTCCACATATAGAGAAATAAAATGTAAACTCGTTTGAATCTAGAGTTTGTCGCCCTCAACATCTCCAAAGATAACTACTTTTATTGGATTCTATACATCAAAATACAGTTGACAACAAATATTACTATAGCTTATAGTCTAGTAAATACCAAAAACTTACTAAGTTTCAAATGTATTTGGCTACACGGTTATCCTATTGAAACTGTGACAGAAAACAATAATGAATATCGTAAAATTACATATGGCTATTATGAACCATATAAGAAAACTAATGTCTTATCAAATAGAATATATTAAGGAAATATAAATATCACAAAAATAAATATGTTGAGTAACTGGAAGTTACTAACCCTAGATATTTTCACCATATGACATGACCTAATAGGTCATCGGGGTAGCATTCTGATAATTAAAAGTGTCAATGGACACCTCTCAAGAATCTAAAAGTTATGATGTGGAATGAGCCCTCTCGTTAAATAAAATTTTAAGCCATCTCAAAAACAATTTCTTACAATAATACTTACTATTCCTAGACATAATTAAAGAGAATATATGTGGGCATATTAATCTCCATGTGAATCAGGTTAATATTTTATGATCTTGAAAGACACATTTCTATACAATTACATGTAAGTCTTTTAGGTGAAATGTAGAAATTTGCTATATTGTTAGCCTATATAATTCAAGTTGAGAAGGTTTAGATATATAACTAATTAGACCATTACAGTCAATTACTAAACCACTCATGATAAGATGTGAGTCATGATCTTCTACATTATGTCATTTCTACATACCGATGCACAAATGTGATTAAAACCAAATGCAAATAACTCCCCATTAATTATAACCGATCTTCAGAAGAGAATCATATTTTATCCCGTATATAAAAAAGATTGGTTGTGAGTTCTATGTACCAATACCACCACCATGAGATTGACCGGAGAAATATCTACAACATTATATGTTGTCACTTAAATGCTACAATACTAGTCAGTAACCCGGGTAAATACCCGAGGCTGTGACTTTGTTTTTTGATTTGTTCATCATCATTCGTTGATTAAAACCTAAGCAATATGGATCTAGTTTTGTTGGGTTTTCTGTCACGAATCCAAAGCAATTTACGGATCGAATTTTTGTTGAGAAATAAAAGAGATATGATGAATTAATGTTGTCATATTTTAAAAATAAATATATATATGGATAGTTTTTATGTGAAAAGAATTTAATTTTCTATTGAATTATTTAATTTAAAAATCTCACAAATTGACACATAGGATTTATCATATGTGGCACACTTAAAAAAATGACATTTGTACTTTAAAACTTGTGTTTAATAGTAGTATAGATTTCCAGTCTTAGGGGGAGAAAAGAGTAAGGAAATTGTGGTAATACAAATACAAATAATAATATGATATGCATCATGAATATTAAATGTTGATCCCTAAGTGGTCTATATAAGTCTGAAGTCCAATATGTCATACATTTGCGAAGAATAGCAAATGAATTTCTAGATGCATTTACATATACCGGTGTCAAGTTTAACGACTCGAAATTGAATAGAGTTGTTAGTGCATAGTTTTGTGTCATATGATGTATCTAGTTATAGTCCGATTAGTTGCTAGAGTGAACGTGTTGAGTGCATATCATTTGTATGGGAGAATGAGATCCACCGAATGAGTGGCGAATGACCGTCGATGAGTCATTTGGTGGGCATCTCATACGGTGGACATATTGGATATAAATAGCAACCTCATTCGGCTCATTTATAACTTTGGGTCAGTTAAGTTTTATTCAGTGAATGTCCTGTGTGTACAATCTCATTCGATGAAATAAACTCGACTTGATATTTACTGTTGTGTTCATTCTCTAGCCTTGAAACACTGAATAAGATCTACTCCAGACAATCGCAAGTGGTATCAGAGCATCAGGTTGCTTGGTTCAGGGAAAAATCTCAAGTTTAGAGCATTTTTAAAATTTTCAGTTTTTAAAAGTGATCAGTTTTGAAACTTAATCTGATCTAAATGTTCTAAATCTGTTTTAGTACAACTTTTCTAAAGAAAGTTTCATGTAACATCCCGAAATTTGAGAAATACGTGATCAATATAATTAATACACATGATATATGTAAACGTGTTAAAACGTTTGAAAAATGCATGTTTACCCATTACCGGGTAATAAACTGATAAATAACAGTATTGCATGAATGACTATGTGTTAATTAATAACATGAGGAAAGAAAATCAAGTTATATGAGTTTTATATCAAAGATAATTGATATATATGATGTTAGTATGAAAAACGTAGCTAAACGTTTATATGATGGAAATAAATGATAACCGGGAGTAAATGCCTCTACGTGATTACATTATACCAAATACATGTGTAAAATATGAAATATTCATTTGATGAATATATATGTGGAAATACGTGTTTAGATAGTTATACGTGTAGAAAATGCATGCTTAATAGTTAACAAGAAAACAGAAGGGTGGAAAGTGTAATTTATGTAAATACACATATATATATATGTGTATATATATTGTTATATATGACCCGAACCTTCAAGAATGTTAGAAACATGTTTAGGAAGATTATAGGATGTAAAATGGTAGTTACATCAAAAGATTAGGGTTTAATATGCATAAGATAAAAGTTAAAGGGCTAAAAGTGTAATTTATTTAAAGTTATGAATACTTACGGATATTATACGTATCTATACCTTTTATAAGTACCCCGAGGCTTATAATGTATTATTATAATATCCTAAAGTGATTCGGTACATAAAATAATAAGTATTATAAAGTTTGAGGGCCAAATGTGTAAATAATGAAAAATATATATAAAAATATATACGTATATATACGTATATCATCGAGAGTGTCCCGAGCCTTAGAAACCCTTATAAATATGCCCCATAATGTTTTAGTACATAAAATGATAGAAAGATAAGTGTTCAGGGGCTGAAAATGTAAATAAAAAGTCCAGGGGCCAAAGTTGTCATTCTGCCAAAGTGCCAGGCGGTACGCGCCGGCCTCTCCCTCCCCTTGGCGGTACGCGAGCCATGCCAGTCGCGATTTTGGCCACGGCTCGATCTTGCAGCCGACGTTACCCCCTCCACGCGTCAAATTCGATCGAATTGTCACCCCTAAACGTGTCTACACCCTGGGGCGACCTAGATCAGTATAAATACGGGACCAATTCCTTCGAATCAACTCTCCAATTCACGAGATTTATCTCCTAAAAACCCTAACCTCGTCCGCGATCTTCTTCTGCAAAATTCGAGCAAACGGTGAAGTGTTTGGAGGCCATCTCCAGCAGTCCTAGGTTTCGAGGTTAAATCGGGAATCGTTGCGGAAGTTCCGTTCGTGTAACGAGTTAAAGACATAAGGTGAGTTCTATGAGCCCACTCTTAAATATTTTAAATGTTTTAAATGTTTTCGGGCTGATATACATACAAATGTTATAAAATGCATCTAAATGATTTATAACTGAAAGGTTGCGTATCTGAACTATTGAATTACCTTTGAGTAAATATATATCACATTGCTAAGGTGCTAATTGATAAATGGATATATTGAACTATTAAATTATTGTTGGATTGATATATATATGTGAACTGTTATGGAAATGCATATACGTGAAATATCTTGAATTGATAAACTGTTTAAGGCTTTTGGGATAATATATATAGAAATATATATATGATATGTTATGAAAATGATATTAAATCATTATACGTGTTATAACATAATTATAATGACTGTGATATGATATGTGTTATATTTGCTTCGAAATTGAATAGTCAAGTGATAAAGGAATTATTAGTAAACGTTATAGTGAATATGTATGATTATATGAAAACAGGTGATGCATTTGCTTTATTATTATGTGGTGGATACGCCGCTGGTACTTCCTATATATATACATAATAATATTAGTTACCCAGTATATCAGAAGTGTGGAGGATACGCCCTGTATACATACACCAACGATAAATTGGGAGATGTCCACTTGTTGCAGTATATGAAGACCTTATCACTGTTTACTAATAATCTTAAGTCACTTGGGTATTTAACTAAGGGGCGGGTAGTAGTACAGAGGGAGTTAGGAGATAGTGTTGCTCAATGGGATTAGAGACCACTACAAATGCAAAAGGGAAAAAGCTACTGTCCGTTATAGGGAATGCTCTAGAAGGGTAAACTCGGCAGTAAGCAAATAGCGGAAGGCGGTGCAACTGTCCGTTACAGGGAATGCCCTAGAAGGGTAAACTCGGCAGTTAGCAAATAAGGGAAAGCGAGACAACTGACCGTTATAGGGAATACCCTAAAGGGGTAAACTCGGCAGTCCGCAATGATGATATCTCTGCCTATTATTAGCAGGGTTTACACTAGTAATAGATGTTGGGGTTGTAGAAAGGGATAATGGGATAAATGATTTATAGGGGGTATTTCCTGTTAAGGAATATTATGTGTTGTATATTGTGATATATATATTATACTTGTTAATTGTCTGTGAAAAAGGGATCTTGCAGGTCCAAGGGTTTTAAACCTCACGCCGAGGTAAAGCTTTTAAAATATAGAACTCACCAGCGTAAGCTGACCCTTTCCAAAAATGTATGTATGTCAGGTCAGGGTGAGACTTCGACTAGTTATGAGAAGGCCCTGGTGATAAGGGATTAGACGGGCAAGCTATCGGACGGAAGGAGGGCGTTGGCAAGCTGGCATAGTTATAGCAATAAAACGTAGTGACAGATAGTATTTCCTTATGTAATTTATCTCTTACTTTGTAGTACTTGGCAATTAAATAAAAGTTTAAAATTTCCGCTGCTTAGTAATCTCTGTTATTACCTTGTGTTCATGAGTAAATCCGATTAGTGACCCCTTCTGGAGCCAAGTCTGGAAGTGGGCGTCACATTTCATCAAATTCATCGAAATCTGTGATTTTTGGTTAAAAGTTACCACCGAATGAAATTTTGAGTTCATTCGGCCATCATTCGTCCTACATTCGGTAGTTATAAATTCTTATTTTCAGTTCATTCGGTCAGTTGTGATCACCTAATGAATCTCATTCGCCGAATCATTATCATTCGCTGAGCCATTTGCTGAATTTCGTTTGCCGAATCACCTTATTCCGCTAATCATTTCATTCGGCAGTTGATAGTCATCCGGCTAGCATAGTATGACTCCTGAAGAATACAAGATTCTCAACTCTTGCCTGTATGCAAGGATCACGATATTATATTGTCACAAAACTACTATTATATAAAAAATGGAGTTAAATCTCATTGCATGGAAGATCTAAACTCACATTGAGTGGTAGAACACCTTAATCCCTCTTCTGATCCTCCATGTGATCAAAAGCTTCTAAATATGGAAAGGGAGTGTTCTCTACTTACCACATGGTGTTCTTCAAGCTCAATCTTCAATCTCTGGCTTTCCTTGATTAATTGGAGTTGCTCTTGGTCGAAATCAGTCAAGGGAGAGCTCTGATCTCCAGAAATAAAGTTTCAAATAACTAAAATTTGGTCATATTTTGTTTATATCACCCAGACTCAATACGAGCGTATCACCTTTGGCCAATACAGCAGTATGAAAACACGCTTGTACCAATTCGAAGTGTCAGGTATCCGTAACCTGACCTGAGCAGATATGACCGTTTTGGATCTTGAAGCCAGGATACAACCGTATCCCCTCTGGGACGTAGAAAATTTTCACATTTTCTGGTTTCTTAGTCGGCACCGATAATGTTCCGACTAGGGTTGTTACATCCACCCCCTTAAATGAATTTCGTCCCGGAATTCTCGATTTAAGGTTCAAACAAGCTAGGATATTTCCTTCTTATAGCTTCCTGAGATTCCTAGGTAAACTCTAGACCTCGTCTTGCATCCCATTTTACCTTAACCATAGGAACCTCCTTTCTTCTCAGTTTCTTCACTATGTGTTTGACTATATCTCAGTCGGTTAATCCTTGAAGTTTAATTTTTTGTCAACTCGGATTTCCTCAAGCGGTGTTTTAAGTGTCTCATTCGTTAAGCACCTTCACAAATTTAAGATGTGGAATGTGACAATCCGACT
>JBCNJP010000007.1:9642618-9678025 GCA_039602395.1 Deinandra increscens subsp. villosa | reverse complement strand
GTATATATATATATTTAAAATTTCACTTTGAAATTCTTAATAAGATGACCATTTTTATAATTAAAATTTAGTAATTTAAAGTCTTCTGATTTGTATTCTAGTTTAAGTTATATTCAAATATTAATTAGTTCATTGATATCAAACTATAAAAATAACTATAAAACAATTGCATGCTTATTAAGCAAAACAAAATCAAAATCAAAATCAAGTAAACATTAAAGTAAAAAATAAGTGCAGTCAACTACAAGAAGACCGCTTACTACTCTTTGCAGGTGAGGCGATATGTTACCATATGCTTGTTCTACTTTGGATATGTTAACTTACATACAAATAAATCATTAGTCATGGATTTTAAAAGATTCTAAAACATCATACCTATTCATGCTTCGGTTATCAAAATCTTCTAAACTCGTATACAACACCCAACAAATATATAAGTGTTCAGTGTAACAAATATTAGAACAAAAAATAGTCTACAATACTTGTCTCTCTCTCTCTTACACACACACTCTCTCTACATATATATCTAATATCATATGTACTGTTACAAGCAGAAATATCCAAGTACAAGGGGTTGCAAATTAAAAAAAAAAAAAAAAAAAAAAAAACAGGATAACAACTTCACTTAATAAAAATGCACCAGAACAAAGACTTTTTTCACTCAAATCTTTAGATGTAAGCTACCTGAGTCATGGCTGAACGGTGATGTTCGGGTTGGTCTACTTGAACACTTTCAGATGTGAAACTTTAGGTGTTCCATTGGCCTGTTTGATGGTTCGGTCCTTGGGTTTGATAAGTCCGTTGATGTTGCGGCCCTGAGTCTGCTTGATTGGACTTGAAGTAGCACTCACGGGTTTGTAACTGCCTAAGCTGTGACGGACCCGTGAACAAAGAGCTTTCTCATCAATGGTTGGATGTGTTGTATCACCACAGCTCTTTCTCCTAGTTAAGTTGGGTGATTTGGCACGGGTCACAGGTAGCTGCCAACCAATCAGGTAAACAAGAGTAAACAGGCCGATTCAGACTTCTTTCTAACGGGTCAAGTGGGTATAAACAAAAGGATTAGCTGAAGTGGAAATGGGTGTTTTTATTATTTACAGCCAACTATATTACTTTAAAAACATATCAATATTGTAATAATACTTGTATATAGATCATGGTTACTTGCAAGAAATACAATTTTTATAGTTCGTGTAAAATTTGAAGTTAACAAGACCTTGCTAATATCAATGTTGTAAAAATCGGCCTAGGCGGCGATTAATCGCTAGGCGGTAGTTTTCCTTGGAAATTTCGGCTAGGCGGTCAATTAATCGGTAGAAAATCTAGGCGGAAAAAATCGGTAAAAATCGGTCAAAGCCGGTCAAAAATCGGTCAAAAGTCGGTCAAAATTGAAAAAAATCGGCCAAAATCAGAAAAAATCGGTCAAAATCGAAAAAAAATGGATTTATAAGTACTTGTTTTGTTATTACTAAGTTTGAATTCTATAAATTATGAAGTATTAATGTGGATTTGAAAGTATTATTTTCATATAAATGTGTATATATATATATAAATTAAAAAAATTACAAATCGATTAATCCCGATTAAATGCTAGGCGGTACTCGACCGCCTAGCTACCGCCTAGCGCTTTCTACAACACTGGCTAATATATTGCATACTTTATGATAAATATGACCCTAGCTACTAAGAGTCCCTTTTATTCTATTGATCTCAAAGTCAATGACTCAATGGTATATTATTTAGCAGATATAGAGCAGAATATACCTACCTTTTTTAGTTCAACCTTTGGTGGTGGTCCTTGACGGTAAAAACTGGGAACCGGGTTTGCTTTAACTACCATGCTCTTTCTCATCTGCTTTATAGCCTCCTCTTGTTCCTCCTGCGGTTATCATTTGGCAAGCGTTTTACAAAAGAGAGACCAACATTGTTCACTAGGAATGCGCATATTATCATGAACAATATGAACAGAGCCAATGGAAGTGGGTCATTTTTAGGATGGGTCAAAATGGGTAAGGTCATGTTGACCAATAAACTATTCCTCTTTAAAAAGTTATTAATGTGTTAATAATGCTTTCAAAACAAAATGATTATAATAATAAAAAGAGAAGAAATTCCGAGATTTAGTCTGATACATATATGGTCTGATATATCCAAGTTTGGGGCACAAAATTCTTCTGGTTCCAGAGAGAACTTGGAAGAGGAATCAAATACCAAAAAAAACTTCAAACTAAACAATCCCCCATTCTGCTTCTTCAAATTTCAACTGCTATAGTTTTATTATTTGTTTATTGTTTAACTCATTAGCACTCCCTTTAATTTTTTAATGTTTGGTTAGTTAGTTTGATTCTTTATAGAATGTGCTTTTTCCATTATATTTAGTAAACACTTGTGTTTTTGAGTTTTATTTAATGATCCCCCCCCCCCCCCCTCACCCCACCCCAACACCACCACCACAAATTCTTGTATTCACCATTGGTTCATGCTACCTTTTCTTGTCTCTTTGCTTTTTTATCTGTTACTACTTACTAGTATAGTCAGCTCACCACTATTTATTTTTTATCGGTAATTTCATACTATTATTAGTACCATTTTGTTTTGATGTTGCTTTAATTCTCTTAGCTACACCTTTATTTTATCAAGATTACTATACTTTCATGCTAAAAAAACTATGTTTTTTGAGCACGCATGAGAGCAGCCTCTCAATCTTTCATAATAGAGGAAAGGTCTGCCCTTGTCCCACCATCCCAAGACCCTACAAATACATTTGCTATGAGTGATATTTTTACTACGTACATCTGTTTTGTTTGTTACTTTTAGCTAATCCTTTATTACAATGATAAAAAGAGAAGAAATTTGGGGCACAAAATTTCTTCTGGTTCCCAGAGAGAACTTGGAAGAGGAATCAAATACTACAAAAACTTCAAACTAAACAATTGCCCATTCTGCTTCTTCAAAATTTCAATTGCTGTAGTTTTATTATTTATTTATTGTTTAACTCATTAGCACTCCTTTTAATTTATGCTTGGTTAGTTAATTTCATTCTTTATAAAATGTACCTTTTTTCCATTATATTAGTAAACACCTGTTCCATAATAGAGGAAAAGTTTGCCCTTGTCCCACCATCCCAAAACCCTACAAATAGATTTGCTACAAGTGAGATTTTTACTTGGTACGTCTGTTTTGTTTGTTACTTTTAGCTAATCTTTTATTTGACCCATTTGATATAAAACATAACCCAAATCGACCACTCGTTAGTAACTGAGGGAATATTGACACCGCTAAAAAGAGCCATCATATAGCAATAGGTTGACAATATTGTAATGTACCTTGGTCCTAGCTTCGTACTCCATCTTCTCTGCCTGAAGAGCCTGGTGCTTTTGCTCTAGCTTTGTATAAAACTGGAAGAGAAGGCATGAATAATATGCATTAAGAGAGGGATAGAGAGATGGAAAACAAAACCATGATGCTTGTTTGATTCAGAAAATGAATGGGGATTCAAACCCATAATTTGGTAAGTATTTAAGGCAAGTCAGATTTTAATAAGCTGCTGCTGGGTAGTCTTAGGGAATCATAAGTTCATAACGGTAATAACTCAAGTAGGAAATTACCTCTTTACGTTGGGTAGCACGTTGAGCACTTCTAAATGAGGGAGCTACTCCAACTGTTACTCTCGATTTGACTGTCCGTGAGGTTGCAGCACTATGCATCGCTAAGGATAACACTTGCATATTCGATATTGCATGGATTAACATAAGAAGTGTTTGTTTTAATTATAAAAGTCTGAAACATATAAAAAGGATACGATGAAGCTATAGACCAATTATCTTCCTCATCATGATATTTACTTGAGTGAGATTTGTATGCCCTTGGTGCATAGAAAGGGGAGTTCTGCTGTTCAATATGCAGAATTCCTCATGTTAGTGTATTCTTTTCATAAACAAGTGAATCAACGTATAAAATAAAAGAAATTATGTTGCTCATGAGACAATACACTTTCGTTCCCAAAAATATGTGACAAATGTATACAAAAGTTCTAGAGAGGAGGCATTTTTCTAGATCAAAATGGGGCATAATGAATAGCATTTTTAGATTACATATTTACCTGTGACTGCTTTGTGTCAATAGGGGAATGAAAGCTACTGGTGTTTGATGATATATGCAGACCCATATTGACATTTTCTTCATGAGAAGCTGATCCTGATGCTGGGCTAACAGGAGAGCCTATTATTTTCTCATTTGCATTTGAAGGTTCAGGTTTTGGAGTTTTTCCCATGGGAGAACCAGTTTCTTGATTGGAGAGTTTAATATCTACTGTTTCCTGCTTCTCAAGACTTGTTTCAACATGTGACCCTTCATCACCCTCACTTTTTCTTATGCTAACACTTTCACCTGATGGTTTTGCAGAACTATGATTTGTACCATTGGACTTCATGTTAACAACATTTGGTTTCTTATCAACTCGAATAGTAGCATTATCCCTGCCCATCACCCTGCAAGATGCAAAAAATGGTGTACTTCTAATTATAATTCAATGATAATATCGTGTTCTATAGGTAGATACATCCTATATAGTTGAAGCCAGCAGCGCTGATCTCATTTACACACATGATTCTTAATGAGCGATTTCTTGGATTATATATATTTTTTAACTTTCCACCAGCATCAGAAAAGATGACATTATACAAAGATGATAACACTGGCTGCAATAGAAATACATAGATTGGAAAAACTAGAAGGTACTTGGTTAGTTTTGTCCAGACACAAACTCCTTATAAGTACTAAATTGTTGACAACCTTGCTGAATTAAGCATCAGCAACCTTTCCAACCAAAACATTCTCATAAAATCAATGAGAATATAGAACCTAACTAATAATAGCAAATTCTGAAAGCATACCTCTAGAATATGTCAGAAATATTAGAGAACAGTGCAAATACATAAATTTAATGAGTATGGATAATAGGACACCAAGCATTTAGAGAATATCAAACCTCAGCAACGATCCAGTACAAGGTCACTATTAAGTTTACCTAGAAATTGCTGGTACCAGATAACCCGGAATTTTGGTCTTTCAGAAAAGTGAAGACGGCTTTTCTACTCTCAAGCAAGCTTTGCAGTAGGCACTGCAAAAAGATAGCCATGTTTAACTCACTAAATTAGTGACTAACAATGTTTCAGCAGCCACTTTGTATTCTTGTAACGTAAAAGAAGGGAATCAAAAGGGTAACAATAATGCTGAATGGTAAAAATTATTTCTTAGTTTCAATTTTCTTAAGTATAGACATGTAAATGTGATGCCACTACACAAAGAAGTTGGATCGCATTCCTAAGCTATACGAACTCTGCTTCTTAGGAAATGCAAAAGTTGGAAAGGGTTTAAATGTTGTAAAAAGAATATTCATTACTTCCAAATTTAAAGTACCAAATGGTGTAGCTCGAAAATGGGGAAAAGAAAATATAACATGATAAATAAGATGATTTCCCAAGTAGAGATATGGCCACTAAAGTTGATTTGCATAAATATAAAAAAATTAAGAACACAAGAAGTTCAAGCATCATGTTGAGTGCATTGAGCAAATAACTCAGCTGTTTTGTATGAGACGTGAGTTGAAGCTATATAACCACATATGAATAATGAAGAAACAGCGGTCAAAGCATCCTTCGGGACACAGATGAAGTTCCAGTTGACCATAAACATGCAAGAACAATCAGTGAAATCTACCTTAGGGGACTACCCATCGATCCCACTAACAAAAAGCTACCACAACATCCTATCTGATCATTGAACACCATAAAACCAAGAAAAGGAGAACCGGTATCAAAGTCTGTAACAAAAACAGACAAAAATATTTGAAACTAGAACAGTACAGGATGTCACCATAAATAAGCAGCTTAATCTAAGCTTCCTAGATGCAGAAACCATCACACAAAGAGAGTTTACCAGAAAGGGGACAAAGAATCCCAGCTGGCAGCTGCTCAAACTCGAGAAAATAGCCATTAGATAACAGGAGACCAGCAAAAAGCAAACCCTAATAACTAAGCCTTTCGGTAACATCAATAATCATCAGAAGCTTGCATTTACAAGGAATTCACAAAAAAAAAAAAAAAAAAAAGAGAGAGAGAGAAACAAATAAAGTATTTTGTACGGAATTCTTCAGCTTAACCGGGAGAGCACAATCAAACCCTAAAATTCAAACATTCAAGCCCAACATATCTCAATCGGAGCTCACAATCACTAGATCAGCCCAAAAACAGACATCATAACACGAAAACAAGCAATTAAAAGCTAAAAATCACGAAAGCTAACAAACAACACTACAATGCTTCAAAAGATCCACACAATTCCAAACAGATAACATGAAAAAATAAGCGAAATTATACCAAGTCAATCAGCTTCCGATCTGTCACGAAACATAACCAAATCAGTTCATCCAAGCTGCGGAAGAAACAGGAAACGAAAGAGAGGGAGGATGAAGGTCGAAGATTCAATGGCGTCTCGAATCTCGAAACCGTTATAGGAGGAAGGGGAGCTGCTAAATTCTATCGATGAGTGATTAGGAGGAAAAGCGGTATTTATTTAATGCGAGTTTTTGTTTGTTGGTAGAATTTTGACCAGATAGCTAAAAGCTTTAGCTACCTGCCTGCCTGCCTACCTCTTTCCGTATTTCTTTCGTTTTAACGGCGTTTATTGCCGGCGTCATCATCCCACGTCTTCTTCGCAGAATCTCGTTTGGAATATATTCTATATGACTATATGAGCACGTTCTATAACACCCAATTAGATATTTAGAATTATTAACTTCGCACATAATATTCTTAGATTATGCTCTAATATTATACGAAGTAGTCGCAAAAATGATTATATATGTCGCATTTACATTGATATATACAACTAAAACAAATTCTGATTGAACTTATTTTAGCGGTGTTAGAACCGTTTTGTTAAAATTTTAATAAGGTTTTAATTCTAAATACAAACTCTAAATTTTAAAAGGCTACTATATTTTTTCATGTGAATTTTTCATGTGAAATGAAGTTATTCCGAATGGTATACACATGCATGATCATTATTGTTGTACATTTAAAACATGATTATTAGATAGTGTAATAGTTAGCTTTTACCATAAAAATTAACTTTAAAGCTAAATCCAAAATACTAAAAGTTAAGAAACCAATATCCTAAAAACTAAAAACGCAAAAAGCTAAATCCATTAATAATTCGACGATCCGGTTCCAACGCAACTGAAATGAGTTAAGTCGGAGTTCGCTTGAACCGCTTCTCTACAGTATTACATTTTTTGGAGCTACAATGAACCTTTTTTTATGTATACATAGATATTAATTTTTTTTTAATTGACTCGTGTCGATATATTGAATTTGCCGAGTTCTAGCAGAGATTTGTGAACCTTATCTATGAAACTTACTTGATATGAGTATATACTAGGGGTGAGCATGGTTCGGTTCGGTTCGGTTTTTGGCTCGAACCGAACCGAAACCGAATGTTTCGGTTTCTAGAAGAAAAAAAAACCATTCGGTTTCGGTTTTTTTTGGTTTTTTCGGTTCGGTTTTTTCCCGGTCTTTTTTTTTTCACTTAATTAACCAAACGCATATATAGAAATCAACATGATATGATATAAGTTACCACTTTACATTAGTTTGAGCAACCCCTATAAGACATTAAGAGGCGTACATGTACATAGTATATGCGTACGAATTAGAAATCGGACCTCAAAGATTAACGTACACAGGATTTGGGAGTTGGGGACGCGTCGTGGAAGAGAACCGAAGAAGTGGGAAGTTGGAACTGGGAAGTCGGACGGATCATTAAAGTGTTTTTTTTTTCTGTAATTTTATATAATTTAGAATATTATTATTAAATAATAATGTTGTTCTATGTTTCATAATGCCCCTTCATAAATCATTAATTTACACATATACCCTCGGTTCGGTTCGGTTTTTTAAACGGTACGGTTTTTCGGTTTGGTTCGGTTTTTAATCGACGTGAAACCGAAACCGAACCATTATTTTCGGTTCGGTTTTTCGGTTTTTTTTTTTCGGTTCGGTTTTTTCGGTTCGGTTTTATCGGTTTTTTTTGTTCGGTTCGGTTTTTTTCGGTTTTTTGCTCACCCCTAGTATATACATTATGCCATAAGTGTAATTTGGGTCATGAGTATAATTATTATGAGTCAAACGTTAAATGGATAAACCTCTAAAGAAAGAGAATTGGAGATTTTAAAATGATAAGTAATAGGAGTGTGACATTTTAAACCGAATAGTAGTAGAAAAGTAGTAGAAAAGTAGTAGAGGTAAACAACCAATAGGAGTGTGACACCTCGTTTAAACAATAATAAAAAAATGGTAGAGTAGTAGTAGAATGAGAAGGGGTAGAAGGGGAACTTGAATGATAAATCATTACAAGTGAGAGAGATACGCGATTTAAATGACAGAAAATCCGATTTTAAAATTGTATCTAAAATGACTGGAAAAGTAGAAAGAAGGGATGGAGTAATAGTGTAACACAAAAGGAAAAAAGAAGAAGCTAGACTACTAATAGCCGAAAATAATAGCTACATGAAATAGCCGTGGGGGAGACGGTGGTGTAGCCGGGTAGTCGCGCACTAGTGGCGGTGCTAGCCGCTTGCCACCCCCTCCTCCCTAAGAAGTTGATTATTAGTGAAACTTATTAAATTGACAATTATAACGTGATATAGATGCTTATGATCATGTTTGCATGTTTGGTCTGGGTATAGTCTGCTTCAATTGAAAAGTCAACACGTTGAAAAGAGACAATGCAAATTACCTATATTGCTTCAAAGGTATACATTACCTATATTGCAAATTTTGCTTCAAAAGAGACATGCAAATTTAGCTTGAAAAGAGACATATGCATATTTAGCTTCAAAAGTATACGTTACCTATATTGAAAGTTAAGTTGTGTTATCTTTCATACTAAAATGAGTATTTGAAAATAACAAGCATATGGATCGTGTGTTATTGCAGATTCGTTTATTTTTTAAATACGATATCGTTCGTATGATTGATGTAGTGATAATTGCATACTCAGAGGGATCGTAGTGTAACCTCTTTATTCTTATGAATATAAATTTTTATATTTAACCTCCTAATTTTTATGAAATTAAGACAAAACTTTAATTTTACATGAATTGAAGTTTACATCAGACATATGAATAAATATGTATCATATGAAATTTGAATGACTCCGGTAACCCTTAATCATTTTCTATATCCTCAAGTCAATGTCGGCACTTTAATCATCTTCTATATCCTCAAGTCAATGCCGAAACTTTCATGCCCACCAACATTATCACCACCGTTTCAACAATGCTAAAACATGTCACTTTAGCATAAAAACAGTTTCATTGAGTTTGTTTCATCGGGTTAGATAGGGCAGAACTAAGTGAGGTTGCGATAAACGCCTTGCCAATCACCAAAGAAAAATCACAGCCTCAAAAAAAATATAAGACTTTGCATTATATAACAAATGGGGAGACTTATGTGTGCTTTGGTTTATGTTAACACTAGTGTGCAGGCCCGTGCGATGCACGACCGGGGGGAACTTTGGCCGACCCTAACATGCTCAGTATGTTTGTATATGTGAAATGGTTTTGAGCACACCAGTGCTTGCGAAAAAACGTAACAGTGTAAGTAAAGAAGCTGAGATTAAGCATGACCAAAAGTAATGTGTCTAAAACAACTGAACCTACCATTGCTAATTGACATGTTTGGTTGGTAAGTTGTTATTTGTTAATATATAGATTAAAAGAAAATGAAAGTGTTTCATTAATCAAAACAGAAGTACATGTATTCCTAAAATAGAGGATTTCATGTATTGAATTATAGAGATATGAAATCCAGCAAAGCAAATACACGGGTAAATACGTATTAGTTCAGAAAAACGAATACACAAATGATATATCTATACAATCATGAAGCAGGTGAGCGTAGCAATTTAATCTATAACCAATATCCATATAAGTATATATATGAACCACAGTGTTCCACTAATCAAAACAAAAATACATGTATTCCTAAAACAGAGGATTTGATGTATAAATTTCGAAAGATATGAAATCCAACAATGCAAATACGTGGGTAGATATGTATTAGTTGAGAAAAACGAAGTATAGAGGTTGGGTTTCTTACCTTTCACCGTCAAGATGAAGGGTGTCTCTTGGTTTTCTGACGGTTGTCTATAGAGAAGATATGTAATAAGTCGATTTAAATGATGACCTGTTAAATCACTTGTCTTTTCAGTTTCTTTTTAGCTGTCATGTTGTCTCCTTATTTTTGTTAAGGAACCGGGTTAAAGCCCATTTCGTAGTTGGGCTTGAGGTTCGATAAAATAGAAACCTAACTGGGCTGGCCTAGACCGTATAATTAGTGTTTTATGATCATGTAGGCATATGTAATTCATAAAAAAAATGAAAAATGAAACAATGTGTCTTACACTTTTCTAACCAAATTCTTATTAATAAACTGAGTGTACACCCAATTAAGTTTCTGTTTAAAACTTATTGTTTACTTTGGTTTTAATATTTCTCATAGTTTAATACTTCTAACGATCAAGCAGAAAAATTTGCATCATCAGAAATTTATTAATTATAAAGCCAATGGATACAAATCATCATGGCATGCTGATGGATGGTATGACATCCCAACAGAGAAAGAAGTTCATTTTCGATTCTAGACACTACATGTGGGATGCTCCATACTTGTTTCGTGTAGGAATCGATGGGGCGTTTAGGAGATGTGTGAGTAGAGAAGAGGGTTTAGATATCCTTAGGCACTGTCATGAGAGCCCACCAGGTGGGCATTTTGGGCCATCCTATACTGCTAGGAAAGTTTTAGATTCAGGGTTTTATTAGCCTATGTGTACGCCTTGTAAGCCGGTGTTTGTTGCATGGTCTTTTGTACGCAACCATGCGTGTATATGTTGGTTTAAGTAACACGATTGTTGGTACCCTGGGAAATCTAGCAAATGCGTGCGTTACTATTGAACAATTAATGGTGCCGTGATCTTATAATTACATGCTGAAGTCGCAATTATGCCTGCGGGTTCAAAACGGATGATGTGTATCATGTATAGTTCTCTCTGCTTACACAACGGGAGTAGCCAATACAAAATGTAATATACATACTCTGTAAAAATAGAAGAGACCAACCAAATAAAAAATAGAAGAGACAAAGACCTACATGAAAAAATATTTGATAAAAACCATTATACAAAACTGGGTATATAGTATGGTTTATGGTTTATGATTTATGGTTCATGATTTAGTTTCAGAAAGGGGAAAAAGGTGAAATGTGCCTCTCTATAATTGTATGTTGTTGTTGAAGCCTCATGTTCGTAAGGAATCACTTATGGAATTGGTTTCTCGTGTTGGAAAACATGTACATTGAAGAAATGGTGTTCTAACTGAACTAAAATGCACCTGAAGAGGGCCAAAATGCACCTGTAACAAAAAAAAAATCAGAAGGAAGAAAGAGACAATATTAAAGTCAAGCATCAATAGGTAATATGAGATACTGTCAAAAATTTGAAAACATAGAAGTCATCTTAACATAGATAGATTTACCAAAGAACCAAAAACATATAAAATCAATTAAAAATTAATCCTTTGTTCCATTTTAGAAAGCAAACAATACATGTACCGGATTTAATACCGACTTAATTTGGTTGAAAGAAAGAATATTTGTGGTTTGTATTGGAGAAAACTTGAATAATATTTTTTTCTTTTTAAATAAGTACACTTATGATCCCCTTTTAAAAGTTCTCAAATCGATTTTTTTTTTCAATAACAAAAACAAAATCAAAATCAAACAATTCTTTGTCAACTTTCGTATTTTAAAGACATGGACATCAAACCTGACATGAATGGATTTTAAATCCTCGTATACTTAGTAACCTAAATTAACAATTCCACATTGACCTAGTCGTTGATAGATTGATACCGTGAGCATGCTGATACATTAGAAAAAATATATTTCTGGTAATGAAGTTCACTGCCATTGACAAAGAAAAAACTAAAACATTATTTTAGAAGTTAAGATTTAACAATAATGCATAGAAAAACGCTTATAACTTGAAAAGTAAACACGTAAAGAAGCTTTTTTTTTTCAAAAAACAAAACCATGATTTTGTGGTTTTATAGCCAAATGAGACTCATATTAAGTTTAGGATTTAATAGAACTCTAAACAAAGTCAAAATGCGAAAGATTTCATAGTAACTAATAAATTCAAGTGCACATAACTTTAGGCATGTTTATTGCTATATCACCGTCTCTGAGAATGTATGTATGGGAAAACACAACAATGTACCTTCGAGTCTTCTCGGCAAAATCAAAGTAGATCGTAAACCAGGCTTTGATTATTAAACAGAGAAGTTTAGATTATCATACAGAAAAGCTTTGATCATGAATGAAAATACTAAGAAAACAAATGGAAAAGATAATTAAGTAGAAAAACATACGTACTCCTTAGAACGGAAGCATCGATTGATTGAAGATTCCCATAGGATATCAGAAAAAACGACTTCGATTTCGATCTGATAATAGTTTGAACTTTGAAGTTCGCGATTAAGAGTATCCGATTTGCGACCTTTCATTCTTCCCCGACTATTTGATTTCCACTACCACTTTCAAGTTTCACCCTTTAAATTTTAACCTAATAAGAAATTAGAAAAACACAACAAAATTAAAAACTGATAATAGAACATGTATAGGCTCAAAAGATATTGTAGATTAACAATAAATATCAAAGATAGTGGATCAATCAACAATCGTATACAACAACAAACATAAAAAAAGTTGAATTTTTTCAAGGACGGGTCATCAGTAGCAAGTTTAAATATGTTGGAATGCAAATCATGATATATGAAGCAAAGCACCACAAACACAGCCTAACAAACCTTAAAGTGAGCGGTTTCATCCGTGTGGGTCCGGTCTTCATGAAGCTCAAACTGCAAAACCTTGTGTCGAGGCAGCCTCATCTTCTACAGGAATGATCCCCAGTTCCCTTTCATTCTTAGGTGAGGGTGAGTATCGTCTTGACCGATCCACATAAAATCAATTGGACATTGAAGTTATCTAAAGTGTAGAACAACCTTCCTGTAAGGATGAATAGTGTACTTCCGAAACAGAACTTGATCGGCTGCAACAGGAAGTTGTTAAGCATATTTAGTTATTGTAACATAAGTGAAGAGTTAATCACATTCATTTATTATAAGATAAGTGAATAGTTATTGGGCACGAAAAATACCAGTAGTTGGGTGTCTAGGTTGTGGGAGGTAAGCTGCTTAAAGTAGTATGGATTGAGGTCGTTGTGAAGATGGATGGAGATGGAGACGGAGCAGTAATGAGTAGGCTCTTGGTGCAATGCAACTCTTGCATCTGTGAAGACATCAACTGTATCGTTGATATGTTGGTGTTCAGTGCTCCCTTGATCTGCGAAAAGAAGCCAGCCTCTAGAACCAATCCCATTTTCAACATAGAACAACGACCAGGTTAGGCCCGTGAATGCTAAGGGCAGCTTTTGCTGTGTTTCTGGGTTGTCCTCGTACACCACATCTACAACCAAATCATATTTCCCACCATAAAGCTTAACTTTCTTTGCCCCTCTTCGTGAACGCCACCGTGGAAACTGAATTGGTGCTATCTGTAGTTAAATGATGTAGAATATTAGTAAATAATGCACAGTGTACTGATAACAACCAACCGCTTTAGACGGTTTAAACGGTTTATGAGCACCCTACACACCATACCTCAAATTACAGGGAAAATTACACTCATCATCCATATTTGTTTTCCACTATTCATCACACCCTATAATTTTTATGAGTGTTTGTGTAGAAAAGGAAGAATGATTATAAAGATGAATAAAAAGCAATATAAATATCATAAAAAGAACATAATTTTAGTTTTTTCTAATAAAAGTCGTCCTACACTTTTTTAAATGTTTAAGTCCCCCCGCATGTTAATTTGTATTGGGAAATTCTTCTTGGAATGAATAATGACACGTGAGTATGTTATTTTAAATATATTTAAATAACCTAATTTTCAGTTGCATATCATGTTCATATTCATGTGACTCGTGTCATTTATCTAGAAAATAGATACCAATGCACATTTTAGGAGTCATTACAGGTTTGATTTCTACCTCTTTCTTTATCAATTACAGTTCAAATCGTAAGCTCCAATGGGTATGTCTTCTTTTTCTGATTTTTTGATTTCAAGCATGAACGTCAGGATTTCAATTCTTCAATTTTGAAAAGGGCTTCCGGTTTCTACTCCGCCTTGGTTCTTCAATTTCAATTCTTCAAAAAGTTTGGTACTCATGATTAGTTTTATAAGTTTTTGATGAGATTATACCACGATTTGGGGATTTTAGCTACTGGTTTTAATTGTCGATTTTAGAGAATTTGTAAGACATGATTTTAGCTACTGGCCTTTTTATTCTTGAGTGTTTGACAAAACTGGTTATAGTTTTTTTATTTTTATGTGATCAAATAATTAGCTAATGTTGTATCCTTAGGTCACAATTCAATTCTTTTAGGCAATTTTTAAACAATGATTGATATAAGTATAAATGCATATTGTATTTAGGTTCATTATAAAGTCAGCAACCTCAAGAAAATGGTATTACATCCACCAACAGGTATTACAAATACAGATATAGCAGAAGGATTAGTTGTATCTACAACTTTTGTTCAACTTTGGTGAGGAGTTGGTCAGTTTTGGTAAGGAATTGTTCAATTTTTAAAAT
Organism: Deinandra increscens subsp. villosa; assembly: GCA_039602395.1. Classification (NCBI taxonomy): domain Eukaryota; kingdom Viridiplantae; phylum Streptophyta; class Magnoliopsida; order Asterales; family Asteraceae; genus Deinandra; species Deinandra increscens. The sequence continues at coordinate 9,663,244 of JBCNJP010000007.1, read as the reverse complement.
TGACCTGCTCTGACCCGCACCCGTCTTGACCCGTCCTGACCCGCACCCATTTTGGCCTGAGACCCAACCCGACCCGACCCACACATTTTGGTGAGGAGTCATTTGAAAGGAGTACATTTTGTGCAGGGTGGAATCATATTGCAGAAAATGAATATTAGGCTGCCTAATTTAGGCACAATTTAATAGAAGTTTATAAACCTGGTTTTAACACCCTTTTTTTCTAAATATTATTTTTTTTATCATATATGGTTAACAATAGGTTAAAATACCATCAAAATCTAAACCAAAAAATAATGACAGTAGAAAGACCCTTATACTCAAAATACAAAGTTTATATATATAGAAAGTTACTTTACCAACACTAATAATAGTAAATAAATAAATTTAATAATAATAATAGTAGTATTATTAATAATAATAATTTATACATTATCATATTACTTTAGCTAATTGGTGGCTTTACAATCTGTTACGATAAAGGATCCCATTCAAATAGCCATTAACCCCTACTAATATGCAGAGGCCACAAAACTGACCCAATAATATCAACTGACCCAAAAAACTTTGTGGGTATGAACCTGGTACAATGGTGGCCTTTTCAACTCTGTAGCCAATGGCAATTTATCAACAGCAACTGCTTGTGCAATGTTATTCGTACATATAGCTTCACCGTTTATTTTTAAAGATCGGCCGCAACTATTACTTTTCATTGTTTGCTTTGGCTTTGTTGTACCATAGTTGTTATCATAACAATAATCCATCAATGTACTTTAAACTTCAACAACCTATATCAATTGAGAAGAATTAACATTAGTGGCATCAAATAGAACTTGTCCTTAATATTTTTGTATTGCATCAGCTATAACATTTAGATAGAGCAACAACTATTTGAAAACACCAATTTCAACTGCTCGTTGACGTTTAGTCTTAAACTGATTTTTATCTTTAGCAGTAGTTGTTTCGTCTTCTATCTTTAACACCAAGTAGGGTAATAACAATATAAATTTCATATTAATTCTTTACTTTTAGGGTTTTTTTTTTATTTTTTTTTTACTTTTTACTCTATAATTTCTCTCAAGTAAATCTACGTTTTCTACCATTAATTCTTTTGTTAGTGCTGCTGTATAGACTCCCAAATGATTTTCAACTTGTAAGAAAAACTGTTAGGGAACTTCGCTATGTAGTAAGGAGATGATCATATAATGGATTTATAAAATAACATTTTTAATATGTTTATGCTTCTTAGTTGCTTGAAAGTAGTGAAGCTTTATGAATCTGGATTGAACTTTACTATGCTTATATATTGCTAGGTTTGCTTCACTTTTTAACCACTACATTCAATGATTATCCTCTTCCTTTACAAAAGATTATGTTTATAAATCAGAAAAACTATTAGATTATCAACTCTAATAAATGAATAAGGAGAAATAAAATATTTTTGAGGAGTGTGATAAGACTTATAACCATATATAGGGTATAATACTTTGATCTAAAACAAAGCATCAGTAGGCTTGGAAAATGGTCACAAATGTCCATGTATTAATTATATAACGTTTTGAGAATCTTACCTGTACACCAAAATTATACTGTGTATGCCACATGGTTTAATTTACTTATTCTTATTGGTTTACTTCTCAACTCATGATATCTCATTGGATATATTTCGTGGCACACATTCATCTCAGTGAGCGTTTGAGATTCATTTAGAAACTCCGATCAGCCCTCTTTCTCTCTACAACGTCCATCGCGAAACGCTCCCTGTCTCTCTTAAATCGGAATTGCTCGCTATCTTAGTCCGCAACTCTCTCTACCTGAATCGGTTAAGGGATGACGACGACTCTTCTTTTCATCGTCTTTATCTCTGCTTTTGAAAGATTTGGGAGTTAGGGTTTCTGCCTTAGAGGACGATTCATTTTCCTGGCGATTAAGTTTTAGTTTCGATTGTCGTCGATGCTCCGTTGACATCGTAGCGACAACGTGGTTGCTCAGTTCACTTTGAAGCAACGACATATACATCAACCCAATTTTCTCACTTGCTTATCCGATTGAAACCAGACATGATTTTTTCTTTCTTTCTTCTCCGTTTATCGTCGCTTATTTTTTTCTTGTTGTTTTCCTATCAAATTTTACTTCCTACGGTTTGGTAAGCTTTAATTTGTCCTTTTGGTTTAGGGTTTAGGAACTTAAAACTTTAAATTAGCAGAACCCTTTTGCTCCGGTTGAAGATCGAAAAAAATAACAAATCTATCTATTCAGTGTGCTTTTCATCTCCTTTGATTATTTCTAATTTCATCGTCATTGCAGGTGTCCAATTTGCTGCATCTTCTTTACATTGGTACATGTATTTTCTTTTCCTCCAGGTTTTTTTTCTGATTTTAAAAGTTAGTCCTGGTTCTACGACTTTGAATTTCAGCTATTTGTCCTATCTATTACATGTATTGTATCATTGTCTCTCTTCGTACTCTATAGAGTACATGCTTTTCTGTTGCATGTACATAATCACATCAGATTCTATGATTTGTTATGTTCTCTTTTAAGTGTTAAGTTTTGAGTTTTTTATGATGCATAAAAGGTGTTCGATGTAATGCCTTTGTTTCTAGCCTTATAATTAGTCTGCATATGTTCGTGCCTATGCTTATTGCACTTCAGTTGTTTAATGAAATGCCAGCTACATTTTCTTTGTTTTCTTTGCACATGTTTATGAGATTTAGGATATTAAGGAGCTGGCTTATAAAGTATATTTTTTTCCTTATTTCTAATGAAAGAAAAACATAGAACATGTAAGGAGTGATACAATAGAAATTGTGAGAATGAGATACTACAGGAAAGGAAACCGGACACTTGAAGGAACTTTGGTGTTGACATAGGCCAAGAAGTTGGAGGCACAAATAAGAATGGAATTCAACGATCGAGTACAGCGGTAATCCACTCTCATATCTCTCTATGATGTAGCACCGTAGACATTCTTCTTCATTTTTACTCAAATTGGATTTCATGAATTAAAGTTGTTTGGATTCTATAACCTTGAATGGTATGTTTTTTTAATGATTAGAAAAGCATCTCATATACTGGAGGAATGTATAAAGATGGTCCTGACATAACCAAGGTGTGTGCAAAATTTAGGTATAGTTTCTTAAGGTTTTATTAAAAACTGTTTCAATATTATTTTATGAAGTTCCTTTCATTGCCACACCATCACATAGTTGCTTTAGGTTGATCATAAGCGTAAAACTGATATATACTTTTAGGACAAAGATTGTTACTTGAATTACATCCCGATTGTTGAATACGTGTCACCAATTTCATGTCAATGGGATCAAACTGGAACCTTTTCATTTTGTTTGTGATTATCAGATATGAGTTTCGTATCTGAACTAAAAAAATGAATTAATTTATTTGTATGTATATAAGTTTATGAATTTAGAAAACTACATGGGATAGATGATTAGGCAAGGTATAAACATAGAGTAATTTCAAATTGTAAAGAAACTGGTTATTAATTTGTATTATTTGTATGTCTTTTGTTTCAACTTCAGTGATTAAAACATGTTTATTTCCATTTAAACATGTTTATTTTCATTTGTATATTTAGTATCAATTCTAATGTTTATTTCCATTTAAACATGTTTATTTTCATTTGTATATTTAGTATCAATTCTAATGAAAGAAGGCTACGTTTTCTATTTGAATCTATGTATTGTAAAGAATATATAAATACATGCTAAAATACAAATTTTAACATATTAAACTCATTTATTCTCATGAGGCATTGTTTATTTCCCTTATAAATTCAGTTGGAATGTTACAGTTTGGTTAGCAAGACAATTAGATGGAAAGTTGTTGTTTTACATGTTTATTTTAGTTGTCATATTATGCAGTTTTCACACACGTTCGCTCTGGGCTTAGTAGTGTTTTGTTGAGAGACTTTCATATTCACTTGGTAATGTTCTTTAAGTAGTTGAGCATGTTTTAGGTGTGTGAATGCTTCATAAGTTGTAAAAAATATATAAATGCATGCTAATATATAAACTTTTAGGTAATTAAATTTATTTAGTCTCATGAGGCGGTGTTGAAAATATAGAATAAGTTTGTTATTTTTTATTCTTAATTCTTTTTCATTTCAAATGTTTAATTTGATTTATTTCTATATTATGTTTGGAATGCTATGACTGGACCAAGTGTGCTGCTGGATCGATGACTGGAACTGGGCTTGCTGTTGGATTGATGACTGGAACTGGGCTTGTTGTTGTGCTTAGCTTGGACCGGATCAAGGAGCTTGGTTTCTTGATAGCAGATCGGGTCATCACGTTGTTGCGGGTCATGAGTTGGGTTTAGTACATAACATTTTTTTTTAATCAGAGAGAATGAAAAAGGAAGAGAAGAAAAACCTCTGGTGCTCTGCTAGGGTTTTTATCCAGCGACCTCATAGTTTGATACGTTTCCGCTCCGTGAACAACCGCGAAGTGCTGTTTGAAGATATCCCTAAATCAAAACCCTAATATATCGCGTCCTCACCAAAATCGCCTCGGATTGGAACTCTGTTGACTCTCCATATAAGAAACCTAAAGGAACCATCAATGGCTCTGGTCGATTGTTGGCGAATTGATTCCGTAGATAATTTTTCCGCTGTGTTTGTTCCTGTTCGTGCTTGATTGTTTGTGATGAAAACCGTAGGCTCTTGATAAGTTTGTCATCGGGTCAACGAATCGCTTGTGGATCTGTATCATTTTAAAGAAATCACTCGTGGATATGATCGCTGTGTTTCTAGGGTTTCTGAATCCGAGAAAACCTAAATATTGGTGACCGAAGACCTGGTCGAAGCTGAGGTTTTTAGAGGGAATGCCGGGTGTAATGCCTAAAAGATTTGAATATCAATGTTTTCTAACCCAATCGTCTTCTGTCTTCCAAGTCTGACGGTTCGAGTGTCTAAGAGTTCGTGTTTCGAATCTAGCACAACTGCATCACCAGATCAAGAACAAACCGTGTCCCTATAGCTCGCTACTGTTGCGGTGTTCCAACTCTAGAATTTGTAGGAACAATTCGGAGATATCAAAAGGCTTAAGATTACAGCAACAACCTTCTTTCTAGTTCTCTACAAATCTATATCAATGGCTTTGGACATCCTAACTTGGATGCATCCTGGTGAGATCTCCTCGTTCATTTCTGATAATTCCTGTGTTACATTATTTCTATTTTTTGTAAATTGATTGTTGCCTGTTGTTTAAATCTTGTTGTATGTGGCATCAAATATTTTGTTGTTTTGTATCCTTTTATCATTGTCTGCACATTTGGCATTGTGTTGATGAAATGGCTACTTATTACATGTGATGGTTGCAATCTATTTTACAAAAAGAATGGTTTCCCTGTCTATAAAGGTTGTCTATAAAGGTTGTAGCGACTGCTGTCCAGCTACAACGAATGAAAGAAAGAACCTGGGAAGAAGAAACAAAAGGAAGACAATCATTAGGTAAACATGTAATAAACCAATGTAATATTTGGATGATATGTAAATAAACTTGGTATTTTGCGAGTCTCCGGTGGTACATTTTTTTCCCACCGGAAGCAACCATAGGGACAGAGCTTCCGGTGGTACATTTTCTTCCCACCGAATGCAATAAAAAGGCGTTTACCCTCCGGTGGTACATTTTCTTCCCACCGGATACAACCATAGGTAAAAGAACATTTAAATAAATTGCATAAACATGGACACGTAATAAAGTTGAACTTACTCGACGTAGGAGGTCCGATGGGTGAGGTGGCGGAGGAAGGGGCGGGAGGGGGGGTTGATAGGCAATTCTAGATGGCTTTATATACCTCATTAGAACCTTGTAGAAGCTAAAAATTAAATAAGATGAATTTATTTCAATGAGTTGCAAGAACTCCAAAGATTGTCATTTAACATACACATTATGAACAATTAACAAAAAATATAGAATTCGGATGGTTTTCTTTATTATCAAATTTAATTATCGCCATTAACTCAAATATAAGGGGTTTGAGAATTCACATTAATCGGTGGAAGTTGAAAGAAGGCCATGACTCCTCCTTTAATTGAACGAAACCCATGGTTTTCTTCCATTCATTGCAAAAAACTCATTGTATAATGGAAGTTTATGGATTAATTAATATGATGACTAATGTTTACGGATTAATTAATATGATGAGAATGATCATGATGATGATACATGAACATGTATGATGGTTTTAATTAAACACATGCTTAACCATGCAATACATTATGTTTTATTTGTTGTACATGGCATTTATGATTTCACATTTATGAAGGTGCAAAAAAGTGTCATTGCTCAACTTTTATATATATATAGATATAAGCCACCGAGAAATACTTGTTGCCACTAAATTGAACATTTAACACAGTCATAACCTTAAAGACACATAGAAATAGAATCTTGTATTAAGGCTCAGGAAATAATTATCATAGCCACGTTAAACAAAATTTTAAGCATACAAACAATAAAAGTAACACAACCATAGCCTTAAATGTCACACTCCAATCGACAACGGAATACGTCGGGGTGCGATGATTGTCCAGGTGCACACAACACTATAATAAATGTTGCAATATATCTTAATCAACCCATTCCATAACATAACGAGCAATAGTAAAACCAAACATAGGGTTCAATAAAATGACATAAGTAGCCTTTTAATTTATGCCACAACTAAGTCCACATGCGTCCTATGTGACATCAATAAGTTCATCATCGTCTAATAACATATCCTACCACATGTGCAACATAAGTCAACTACGAATAGTTGGTGAGTGTGTACCATACTCGAGTAAAACATGTGATTCAATGAGTTAAGTGTAAATTCTTAAGTATGATAAACAAGTATTGAACAAAGCACATGATAAGAACGCAATCAAACCCTTAAAAATTAGGCTGCCAGTCACCCGGCGCCAGTTACCAGGCAGGTCAGGTGGGTTGTCAAACCAATAGATCTACTATTGTAACCCTGACTCAGTGTGTTAATGATTTACGCATAGAATAATGAACATGAACAACGAATAATGATCACCGAGTAAAAATTCCATCCACCGCAATAATCCACACAAGTCTAACATACTAGAACACACATAACGATCATAGCATTTGCATGAAGTTTAAGAATAATGATTAACAGATCTGAGGTCAGGTTAATCTAGGGTACATGTTGCACCCCAAAACAATAAAAAAAATGGGTTATGAATACTCACCTGGTATTAGGGATATTTGAACGCAAGAATGACACCACGAAAATAAGACGGTTACCCCAAAGATTACCCTAACGAACAAATAGGACAAATGAATTCAAAGAAGTAAAATGACATGATTGATCACCTAGTTGACTCGACGACATATTGGTGATTTTGTTTAGTGATAAACATACGTAATTATCACGACTCATATGCACAACATAACATACAATCATGCAACGAATTGTCAAGTTACATACACAATATATATTTAAACGCATAATTACTATTCACGTATACAAATTTGATTCATGCATAATGAGCACTTTCTTTTACACGTCAAACGTTGGGAACACGTGCATAAAGACTCATCATAACATGCGATCATTCAGGAAATAATAATTATTTACACAAATATTTATTTTATGGTAACATATATATTTTTCACACGACACCTAACTTCATGCAATGATCTCATGTTATCCACAATTTAAGCATAATAATTATATGCATAACATACTTCATGCACATTATTCACCATAACACATATTTATCTCATAATTATATCAAAACTTAATATTTATAACATTGGACGCATGGATTTAATCAAGGATCATGGCTTTATATGATTATTATCAACAAAACTCATACTTTTACATCTACGCATGCATGATCTATATAGATCTAGTAATTACTAACGCATACCATAAACAAGTCACCACCTTTGATTATTTTTATGCATGTATATATATAAACATTCATCATTAATTGATCATGCAACATCAAGCAACCAACTTTATTCATCCTAACCAATGTTTTAAAACCCGGTTCGAACCGGTCGGTTCAACCGGTTCGACCGGGAACCGGCTCCCTTTCCGGTTCTTTAATGTGCGGTTTTTGGGTTGAACCGACCCGCTTTAAACCAGCCGGTTTTCCGATTTTTTCCGGTTCAACCGGTTTTCTGATTTTTTATTTTTTATTTTTTATTTTTTTAACTTTTTTTTATTTTTTTTTATTTTTTAATGTTTAAAACTTATATTTTCTTATGAAATACATATTTGATATTATTTTTGAGTGGATTATAATTGTATTTTAACTACTTTTGTTGGGGTGTACAAGTTTATTAGCATTTTTATTAAAAAATATATATAAATCCCCTAACCGGTTCAACCAGCCGGTCTAACCGGTCGAACCAGTCCCGGAAAGTTTTCCGGTTCAACTAAAAAACCGGTTTTTAAAACATTGATCCTAACCTTAGATCCATCACCAATGAGGCATTTTTAACAACATTCATCCATCAAAATCAAACATTTTCAACATAGCATGCAAGATCCATCATCTATAACATAAAAAGTCAAGCTTGGGTCTTCTCGCCAACTGGTTTGGAGGTTCAAGAGTGAACCCTATAAACTTTGGTCTTGGGGATTGTGTGGGGAACTCATAATTCCAACAGGAGGGGTTCTTTGATTCCGGTTGGAAAGTCTTTGGGTGGTGTTTGGGCGAATGTTTCTAGAATTGAGGAGGATTTTCGCTCCCGCTCGGTGATTCTAGCGGGATCTAATGGTGATGCATGGGAACCGTATGGTTTGGAAGGGAGACCTCTCTGGCATATTTTCTGTTCGTTCCATTCGTAAGTTGATTACTTCTTCAGTCCAACCTTCGGATGAGCTTGTGATGTCGTGGAATAAACTCGTCCTTAACAAAGTAAATGTGTTTTTTAGAGCTCTTAAAGGGATTGCTACTAAAGATGGTCTTGCCCAACGAAATATTTCATTGGATAACATATTCTTTCGGGTTGTTATATCTCTTCCCATCTCTGGGATGTTGTTTCTCACTGGTGTGGTGTGTCGGTTTTTTTACATGTTTGATGTGAGTAACTTGTTACATATTGTGGATGGAGCTCCTTTTTGCAGGAAAAAGAAGATACTCTTTTATGTCATTATCCTTACTTCATGTTGGGTCATTTGGAAGGGGCGTAACGAGACGGTGTTTGAGAATAAAAACATTGTGTTATTGGTTGGGTGAAAGATATAAAGAGTCTTAGTTTTCTCTGGGGTTAAAAATAGAGGTAAATAGTGAGATCTTAAGTGAGAAGATTGATGTGCGTTCAATATGTAGTTTCGTGTTTGTTTGTTTTTGTTCTTTCCCCGTAGTTCCTTGCTAGTGGTGGGTTTGTTTTTTATGAAAGTGTCGTTTAAATTATGTTTTTCAACTCTCCCTCGATCTATAATTTTTTTTATTTTATAAATATTCTTTTAAAAAAGTCAAGGGAAAAGTTTTAATAAAATGAACATGTATATTAAGTGGGATCATACCATATTGCAAAGGTTTATAAATGTTCATTTTAGAAACTTTTTTATATAATTTTTGTGTTTTAAAGTGGTTAAACAAGACAAAAAAAAAAGTTAGTGGTTTTTAAATGTTCTTCTAGAAAACTTTTTATAAAGTGTGTCTAGAAAATCAATAACTGAAAAGTTGACTTGCCTACCCAAGTAAATTCCCAACACACTACCTGACTACCACACAAACATCTATTACCTACGAATTTTTATTACGGATAAATTCATTGCGATTTTACTATAGATTAGCTACAATCATATTTTGCTTCGGTTTAGCTATAGATATTATGTCGCAAACGAAAATCGTAGCAAACTTTATAGCGAACTCCATATAGATTAGCTACGGTTATATTTTTATTATTTTCCTTCGATTTAGCTACGGATACTTCGTCGCTAACAAATATCATAGCAAACTCCATAGCAATATTGAGAAGATAGATTTTGAAAATTAATTCTAAAAAATCCATAGCAAATCAGGAAAAATAAATATTTAAAACTTTAATTAGAAAACCTCCGTAACAAAATCTGTAGCAAACTGTAAAAATATATATTTTAAAATAATTTAATGAAATCCATAACAAAATGCGTAGCAACTTTGTTACAAGAATAGCTACGGATTAGCTACATACATATTTAGCTACGATCCCCCTTTAAAGATATTTAACTACGATTCCGCTATGAATATTGGCTCATGAAAGAAAACTTATCACCTGAATAAACCTCGGTAAACCTCGTTAGTCGGGTTTTAAACTCAAGATCTTTACATTAACCATCCTTAATATGACTTCACCCCAATTTTTAATTAGATAACTGATAGCCTCCCACCAGGCCACCCTACCCTTCTGGCCTCGCCCCATTTGTAATTTATTAAAAATTTTCTATTAAAAGTCGGTCTAAACATCATCAACCGAAGCGTTGACTTCTCTACCCAATTCACAACAGGCTTCTTTTTGGTGCTCCCTGCCTCTTCATTCGATCTGACAGTTGACACCCTTTCATAGCAGTTGGTAATTAGAATGGACACATCACATGAAGATATTCGGCCCCTTGTTTTTGAAATTGGATCTGGATCGGTGAAGGTTAGTAACATATATATCATCATTCTTAATTAATTGTGTTCTTGTTCTTTTACAATAGATACAGTATCATAGATATATATTGGTTAACTTCGTTTAAGAACTTTTTGTTTTAATAACTATTTTGAGCCACTCATATTTTCAGGGATCATTTAAATTCATGGAGATATTTCTTTATATATAATTAGTGGCTTAGAATGGTTTTCAAAAATTCTCAAAACCAATTAGTTCTCAAATGATCATCCCCTATGTATATTATTATCTAAATGAGCCTATATATATGTATATATAGGCTGGGTTTGCTGGTGAAGATCATCCTAGGACGGTCTTTCCTAGTATCGTCGGTAAGTCACGTCACAATGTTGTTGGAGGCCAAAACGATGCTTATGTAGGAGATGAAGCCATATCCGCAGGCGGACATTTGACTTTAAACTATCCAATCAAACATGGTTTTGCCAGCAACTGGGAGGAGGTGGAAAAGATCTGGCATCACACTTACTATAAAGCGCTTCGCGTTTCTCCTCAAGATCATCCCGTTCTTTTTACGGAGGCACCACTAAATCCGATACTCAACAGAGAGTCCTTCGATGCCCCTGCCATATTTATTGCCATGCAAGCCGTTCTTGCTTTGTATGCAAATGATCGCACAACTGGTAATTAGTAAGCTAGCTAGAGCCTTTGGTTTTTGTGAAGTATAGTAATAATATTAGGGGAAAAAAGACAGAAATAGCCATGTTGACCAACTTAGAGGCTAAAATAGCCCTTTGACATTTTTTCCTCAAAATAGCCACTCAAGAACGGTCGTCGAAAACCATAGTTACGGTCTTGACGACCGTAGGTCCATAGAGTCGATCACAGTCTGCCACGTCACCACATACAGTCTTGAAGACCGTTCACTTTTCCCGAAGGGTCGTGACGACCGTTCACCTTTCCCGAAGGGAAGTTTGACGACCGTTCTGGTAGTTACGGTCTTGACGACCGTTAACTTCTCCCGAAAGGTTGTAGCGACCATTTACTTTTCCCGAATGGGAGTTTGACGACCGTTCCGGTGGTGGACGACCATTGTGGTTATGTGGCACTCAATGATTGGAGGAGAACACGGTCGTGTGACCGTTGCAGAGGGGAGTTGACGACCGTTTCAGTGGTGGACAACCATTGTCGGTACGTGTCAAAAAAATTGAAATTTTGGATTTATTTTCTTAACGATCACCGACGACCCCGACAACGATGTCAGAAAAAGGACGGTCGTGGACGACTATTTGGGGTACGTGGCATTCAGGGATTGGTGCAGATTACGGCCATGTGACCGTTGGGAACGGGGGTTAACTACCGTTGGGGTAGGGCTATTTTAAAACACAAAAATTCAATGGGCTAATTCCGTCTCAATGTTGGTCAAAATGGCTAATTTCGTCTTTTTCTCATAATATTAACAGAGGGTCTCACTGGAAGCAGTCTCTCTATTCCTACGGGGTAGAGGTAAGACTGTCTACATCTTACCCTCCTCAGACCCTACCTTAGCTTTCCTATTGGTGAGATTTACCGAGTATGATGATGATGATTGTTAGTTTACAGGTATCACATTGCATTCTGGAGATGGTGTGTCACATGTGGTCCCGATTTATGAAGGGTACGCACTGCCTCACGCCATCCTGCGTAGTGATGTCGCTGGTAGGGAGATGACAACTTACCTAATGAAGATCCTAACAGAAAGAGGTTACATGTTTACCACCACAGCAGACCGAGAAATTGTGCGTGACATGAAAGAAAAGCTTGCATATGTGGCTCTTGACTATGAGCAAGAGCTTGAAGATGCAAAAAGTAGTAGCTCATCCATTGTTGAGACGGATTACGAACTACCAGATGGACAAGTTGTTACGATCGGGGCAGAGAGATTTCGGTGCCCAGAGGTTATGTTCAAGCCGCACCTTGTTGGAAAGGAAGCTGACGGTATTCACGAGCTTATCCACAACTCCATCATCAAGTGTCATGATGAATTCTGGAACTCTTTTTATGGCAGCGTTGTCGTATCCGGTGGTTCAACCATGTTTCCTGGGTTCGCTGATCGCCTGAAAAAGGAAGTTACCGCTCTTGCCCCTAGTGGGACGGATATTGAAGTGGTTTCGCCCCCAGAAAGAAAATACAGCGCCTGGATCGGAGGATCAATCCTTGCATCTCTAAGCAACTTCCAGCGGGTAAATTAACTACCCTTGTAAAGAATACAATCATATGGCTATAATGAGTCCCTGCTAACAAGACTACTGAATTGCTTTGCTTTTGTGTGAACCAGATGTGGATAACCAAGGCGGAATATGACGAGTCCGGTCCATCTATCGTTCACAAGAAATGCTTCTAGGAGGTAATTTCTTTGTGTTCTATGTTCTTTAATAAACGTGATTACCAACACTAGAGTGTTACCAATGATTCGTAGCTCAATTGGCTAATGTGAGATACCCAAAGACATTAAAAAGGAGGAGTCTTGGGTTCAAGTCACACCTGTAACAAAAAAAAAATGATGGTCCAGGTTGAGTCAGAGGATTTTGTCACCTATGGTGAATTTCTTGCTGATAGGGAATGAAGATGATCGGGTAAAAAAAAACTAACAAGCTTGTTGGTTGGTTCTTAGGATATCGGCTGTATGCTAATTGGGCAGCATTTGTCTATTTATTTAGTGAGATTTGCTAATTTTTGTCATAAGTTTTCGGGTGTGGAAGTTTAATCATTTCAACTTATGATATATATTGTTTGCATGTAGACTAACTACCATTTTTTTTTGGGGTTTCAACATCTAAAGCAAGCAACTGTTTATTTGTGTTGTTCTCGCTGCAGGCAACTATATATTAGGTTGGAGTCCACAGAAGTTATATGTTGCATCTCCCATTAACTAGTGAACTTAATTACCAGGTGTACAATAATTTTATTTATTTATTAAGAACTCTAAAGTAATGCTAGTTATTAATATAGTTCCATACTTATATTTATTAATCCATTAACTATCATGGCACAACCCATGTACGTTTTAGACCCGAATGAAATGTTCAGCAATGAGTCCGTGAATGTGGGTACCATGCATAAAGATACAGATGATTTAAATGAGAAAGCTTGAATATTCAACTGTTAATTAATCACATGAGAAGGAAGTACAAAAAATTAGGAGAATATATATAGAGGCAGGGGCGGACCTACATAGAGAGGGGGTCAAGTGACCCCTATCGGTTTTGTACTACTAGTGAAGCGTTATTAAACAATTATCTCAATGACCCCCATAAATAAATATAACTGACCCCCATCTTGTTAACAAAAAGAAATATAGATCAATGGTTGGCACCCTTAGTTACGAGTGAGCTGTCCCTAGTTCGAGCCTCGGGTAAAGCGGTTTTTTTTTTCTTTCTTTAAAAAAAAAAAACTCAGAAACGGGAGAAACTTAAAACCCTAGTCACTTTTGGTCTTTTACAGCGCTGCCTGCCACCGCCCTTTCTCTCGTCCCTCGACTCCTCTCTCAGCCTCTCTCACAAATCGCATTCTCGCATCCTCCATTCCTCCGACCTTCGACCTCCCTTCGCCGGCTGCTCCTCTCTCGCTCGTCCTCGACTCCTCCCCTGGCTGGAAGCAGCAGACCAGCAGTGAGTTCGCTGCTCGTGACTCGTCCTCCCCAAAGAGGTAAAGATTGGTGGTATGTTAAATGTAATTTCACCCAATTTTACATGCTAAATTGACCTAATTAGTTATTAGAAAGCAGATTTGAACTTAATTTTGTTGTTTATTTTTGGTTGGGATTAATGATTGTCCTCGCATAGACATCGTGCTTTTATGGACCAATATTTTGTGTTCTTATGACATATCAGGTTATGGTTTTTAACAAGTCTGAAGCTTTCATTTATATTAAAGGGTAAAGTGTTGATCAATTCAATCAAGTAATACATAAAAACATATAAGGTGAGGACATACCGGTAGGGATTGAGATTATAGATGACGATGATGATGCAATAGCCATGATGTTCCTCTTCCCTTTAGATGTCTTCTATTGATGGATTTTGTGACTAGAGAGAATAGTGTATGTAGTGGTGTTGTTTATGTTCTCTAGTCATATATTTATAAGACATCAAAGGGCAAGAGACTTTTCATATTATGTCATTATTCCCATCAAATAATGACTATATTAATAAGGACTTTATGTCATACATAAATAAGGACTTTATATGACTTTATATCATTTTGGCAATTATTAATAAATGATCCCAAAGGACACATTCATATAGGTATATTTCCAACATTCTCCCACTTGTCCGAGTGATCATTTATGATGAGCATTTCTAAAGTTTGGCCAAGTTAATAACACTCATCAGAGTTCGAATTTAAAACTGTAGTAGAAAAATACAGTCATTGAGCTATTCTAAACTCAAGACCCCCATTAATCATACTACAATCGCAAAACGAACATAAGAAATTAAGGACCAAAATGACTAGATTGATGCCCTTAACGTTGATTTATATGTAAAACTGTCTATATGTCACTTAGGCATGCATAACATATTCAGAGACAAAATAAATCAAAACTGATGAGGAATAATTAATAATTAGTTATTCATATTATGACATGATCGGTCATTAGTAAACCTCGTCTTTATTATGAGCTCTTAGAAAAGACTTATGAGGATAGACCTCAAGTTATAGGATCCTTAAGCATATCATGAATGTTTTCAATACAAGGACTTAGTTTCCTCTACTTGTTCTTAAATGAATAATAATCTTGTATCGAAAATTTAATGCAGCTCCTCTCAAAACTGTTACTGTTTTAAGAGATTATGATAGCTGACTTTATCACAATAAGTCTTCAATATGTTATATATGGAATTACGGAATTATTAGTCTATTGATAAATTTACCAACAACATCTAGTGACAAACATATCATGTCATAATAACTTATGTTGTTGTTATCAGTTTCTTATGACTCATCCATGATCCATCAGATAAATCTGTCCGCAGACATAAGGATATACCCCTGAGTTGACATTTAATATCCTTTGAATACAATAAAGTCAAAATTTAGAGATAGTCAACTATTTTAAGTTTCTCACTTCTTCTATAGTTTAAATTTTATAGTCTTTCGTTTCTTATAGATATTGAAATGCCATCTTAAATGCTTTATGATGCACTAAACTTAGGAAATGATTTTCATCATTTCTTAGTATTTCAGCGATGAAGGCAATATCTTAAAACGAGTATAGACTTGAACATAAGATTTGAACCTTTATTAGTAATCTCCTTTAGTTACTAGAGTTACAAATGAAGAGCAACGTTGCATGATGTAATGTGTTCAACACATGGTTAAATCTAATAAGACTTAATTAATGTCTTATTAGTTTGATCTTGATGTATTTTGATGCTTATTGTATAAGAAGCATCTTCAAGACTTTAATGTCAAAATTATGCGAAAATAAGTCGCTTTGACTCATGCAACAAAACTAACATATTACTTGCCTAAAATAATGTATATATAAGGGCAAGTATTGTATTAGTTGCTCCCACTCATCTTAAGGTAGACCCAATTTATCCACTTATTCTTGATGAAGAATTGTTACATTTATAGCTTCATCAAATTTTAAATTCACTTGTAAATTTGCTTATATTAACCCTTTATATTTACTCATCTTAAAGACTAAGTGTTCTTTAACTTTCAGGCTTGAAACCTTAAGTTTAGTTTATGAACATGTCTTCATGTTAAATGAGTATTAAGGAAAGATATCTTATAAGGCCGTTAAATGTCACTCGTAATTATGAGTGAGTAATAAGGACAATGATTATCTCTCAGGAGAACCCTTTAGAAAAGGAATTCTTAACTTGTTAATCGCCTTTAGGAAAACAACAATTTATAGCGTTTAATTTCTCCTTTCGGATTTCAGTTTAGCTATGGAAAACTAAACTTCTAACGTTATTTTGATTTAGGGAGTTAAGCTCATTGATAATAGCTTTATTCCATCAGATGAGTTGATTGATTTCTAATAATGGCTCTTAAATCAGAGATACGATTAGTAATCTTTCCAATATCCATGTAAGCTTTATTAAGGTAGGTTCATAATCATCAAAGTTAATAGGAAACTTCATACCTTGATGACCTATTAAGCTGTATCTAACGAGTTGAAGCAGAACATTAATAGTTTCATAGATTTCCTCTTGAGCATTTAAGTCAGGTATATTAGGAGTAACATTATTTCTAAGTGTGTGGAAGTGGATCAGTGTTATAGTAGCGTGGTGTACAAGAGGTGTAATCGGAGTTAAATTCAGAGTTAAATTTAACTTTGTCTCTCCCCCCGCCTCTTGTACTTTTAGGTAAGTCGTGAGTAAGGACTTTTCACTGCTCCCACTGACCTCAGAAGAGAAGTCATTGATAAGGACTTTGATTACTCCCACTAATCTTAGAATTTCTTAGGAACTTGGTATGCAACATGCTTAGTGTTGAGGATTTTTAAGGTTTAATTGCGGCTAATAACTAATCATATGGTTTATACTTAGTTTCCTTCATGTCCGGATTTCAGAAGGAATTTTAGGGACATATTAGGTAACCTTGTTTAGCATATGATTTGTTGTTTTTAGAGCCTTGGTATATAGAAATAGATGTATAACTTAGATGACATATTTATTATCATGTTTATAAGGATACCCTTAGATGCATAACTTAATAATGTATCTTTAGAAGTATCATACATGATCTACTGGTTCACACTAGTATGATCCTAATGGATTTAAGAGTGTTACCATATTTTGTATGTCAATCTTAGTATTTAATCTATTAAATCTAATCTCACAACCTTTTATTTTATGGTTAAGTTGATTTTCAACTTCGTCCTTAAAAGTTTAAGGTGAGAAAGATATTTTACCTTATTTAAGTACAAGAATAAATAATCAGTAAATGAGTGATAAATGTGTTACGCCCAGATATTCCATTTTAGGATAAGGTCCACTAATATATTTGAGTTTTGTTGAGTTAGAACTCTTAGTGAAAACTTATTTATTCCCTTATACACATATTGTCTTTGTTAAGTTCTCACTTACGTGATAACAAAGATTGTGAACATTTATTTTCTAGTTATAAGTTATAAAGATTTCGACCCACGTAAAGACAACTAGATAAGTATAACCAACAACTTTGAGAGTTTAGGGTAGTAGTGACATTTGTCATAGTCGTTTGAAACCTTTTAACCGTCGATGTCTTACTTTAGTAATGATACTAGGTTCCAAGTGATCTTGGATCATAATAAGGTATCATAAAGTGTAGTACATTGATAGATTTTCATGGTTTGTACAACTTTGACATTGATTTTGTCACTTACTCTCATAATAGTAGTTGTTTGGTTTATTCCTAGTGTATGGATTATAAGAGATCTTTATAAGACTAGATTTAATCCTCTGTGTTAATCTTAAAATTAATGGGCACAATTATCATTGTTGATTATTATTTGTTAGCCAGTTGTTCCTGTAAGGATTTAGAACTGGAAGTTTTCTTGTATCTTATTTTAGAATTTAGAACTATCCTCCTTATTTAAGTTACTTTAATTATATAAGGGTTAGTGATTGTGAGGTGAACAAATCCGCTTTTCTAATTTAAGGCATTATATATCCTTTATGCACAATGCTATCAAGCACTCATTTTCCTTCTAGTACTTATAAGTGTCATGACTAATTTTTTAAGTAGCATGTAATTGTGTCAAGAAAGGATTCACTAAGAAATGCACTAGAAAAACCTTCAATTTTGAAACATGTGTAAGCCCTTTAAGGGTCATGTTTTATGATGTGTTCACTAAATCATTAACCTAATTATATACTTTGCACTAAGCATATTAGATGTTAAGTGTTTGCATGCATTTAAAAAGTTCATTTGAATTTTTATTACTCACTCAATGTTTAGATTAGGATATCTAAAACATCTCTACTGATTTTAATATTTGGGGAATCTTTATCATCATAAGAGACATTTGACTTTACTCGTTTATAATGCCCTAACTGTAATATACTTATATGGTAAGGCAATGAGAGTCTTTTGTCATAACAGATAATCAAGATCATTATGATAAGAGGAAAAGTTTTATGAAAACATTTAGTGATTGTAAATCTAGAGTGGATAATTTATGGAGATTAAAGGTTATATTAGTTTGAAAAAAATATCTAAGAGTGATTCTATAGGGTACTTAAAACTAAGGCACAATGATAATGATAAACTAAAGCATAATAGAAAGCACTATCATAAACTAAGCCATATAATAATACATTATGATGAACTAAGGCATAATAGAATGCATAATCATAAATTAAGGCATAGTAATAAGGCACAAAGTTTTAAAACAAAAAAGAAGATGTGACATATTCTGTTATAACACCAAAATAACAGACTAGTTAGGTTCTACTTAAATGAATCGGCTTTCGCTTTGGTTACTTGCCTATCACCTAAGCATTATGAACAAATTGAATATAAATTTCTATTTGAACATTGGCTTCGCTTTGGCTATGACCAATATTCAAATGTTATGAACAAATTTAGTATAAAGTTCTACTCAAATATTGGCTTCGCTTTGGCTATGACCAATATTCATGTATCATGAACAAACTATATATAAGGTTCTGCCTGAACATTGGCTTCGCTTTGGCTATGACCAATATTCAAGCATAATGAACAAATTTAAATGTAAAGTTCTATTTGAACATTGGCTTCGCTTTGGCTATGACCAATATTCAAATGTTATGAACAAATTAAGTATAAAGTTCTACTCAAACATTGGTTTCGCTTTGGCTATGACCAATATTCAAGTATTATGAACAAATTGAATATAGCGTTCTATTTGAACATTGGCTTCGCTTTGGCTATGACCAATATTCAAATATTACGAACAAATCAAATATAAGGTTCTACTTGAACATTGGCTTCGCTTTGGCTATGACCAATATTCAAGTATTATGAACATGCTTTAAGAGATAAATTATGACATATAAGTACAACACATCTCCTTTGGATAGAAATGCAATATTATGTAATTTAGCCTAAGTATTCATGTGTATCACTAAATAATTAGCCTTTGGGTTCACTAACTAATAACACACATGACTACTTTAAATGATAGCATTAAACTTCAATATAGAAACCAAAATTAATTCCATTGAAGTTACACTTAAAACCAAAATAAATTCCATTGAAGTTACAATTAAGTATTTAAGTGTATGATTAATACGAAAGTTCTAATAAATAATACTTATGAATACATTAATAGTCTCAAATAAATATTATATGTAGCATACATATGGAATTTCAAGATTTGTAGAATTTCAATTCACATGGCATCATAAACAAAATTCTTAATGACACTGACAATTTAGTCCAAACGTAAAATTTATAACTAAATTTGTGCAGATAATAGATGCAAAAATATCACCATTTTATATGATAAATTATTATTAACAATTTTAAAAGACTAAAACAACCAGATTCCAGTGATGAATATTTTGCGCATTTCTTCAAATGATGAAATTCCATAATATTAATGAAACCAATTATAAACATATATATTGTTTCGGTTTCGGTTGAAATCACAAAGTAAATAAAGTGATTACAAGATTGAATTGAAATAATCAACATTGCTCTGATACCACATGTTGATCAATTCAATCAAGTAATACATAAAAACATATAAGGTGAGGACATACCGGTAGGGATTGAGATTATAGATGACGATGATGATGCAATAGCCATGATGTTCCTCTTCCCTTTAGATGTCTTCTATTGATGGATTTTGTGACTAGAGAGAATAGTGTATGTAGTGGTGTTGTTTATGTTCTCTAGTCATATATTTATAAGACATCAAAGGGCAAGAGACCTTTCATATTATGTCATTATTCCCATCAAATAATGACTATATTAATAAGGACTTTATGTCATACATAAATAAGGACTTTATATGACTTTATATCATTTTGGCAATTATTAATAAATGATCCCAAAGGACACATTCATATAGGTATATTTCC
>JBCNJP010000007.1:9618704-9642118 GCA_039602395.1 Deinandra increscens subsp. villosa | reverse complement strand
TATCTAAATAACCTTCATTCAATTGAAATTTAATGGTTCTTACATTAGTTCTTAAGTTTTTACAATAATATTGGTTTGTACTAGAACTTTACCCTTATATTAAATCACTAAATCTTCTTGGTTTTGAATCATGA
Organism: Deinandra increscens subsp. villosa; assembly: GCA_039602395.1. Lineage (NCBI taxonomy): Eukaryota > Viridiplantae > Streptophyta > Magnoliopsida > Asterales > Asteraceae > Deinandra > Deinandra increscens. Next base: position 9,641,984 of record JBCNJP010000007.1, on the reverse strand, counting down.
AGGCCTATAAGGCAATAGACATATGTTCTTTGTTTACTGCTATAGATTACGCCAACGCCTACAAGTTTATAAATTTTCTGTGTTCATAGCAGTTGTTGCTAAATAATGATACAGTGTTTGTCAAATTTATCTTTTGAAATGGAAGATAGGGGCATGTTTCATTTGATGAGTATTTGGCAATTTGGGACTTTGGATTTTCAAATTGTTCAAGCCTCCAACCTAATTAGTTATTAGAAAACAGATTTTAAACTTGATTTTGTTGTTGATTATGTTGTTTAGGGAGGACATTTGATGAATATTTGCCAATTTGGATTCTTAAATTGTTCAAGCCTCCAACCAAATTTATGGGTTAGTATATCTATTCTTTTGTATAAACTAGTGATTATAAACTTGAAATTGATACTAGATAGTCAAATATCCATTAGTCATCATCCACATCTTCCATGGGATCCAAGACACAAGGATCCCATTATGCAATTTCACCACTTCAACCCTCTAATTCAAATTAAACCCATTAGTCAAATATCCATTAATCATCATCCACATCATCAAAAGTTCAAAACCATCATATAAACTAACATCAAACACAATAATCAACCAAGTAAACAAAATACAAGCAACACAACACGGATTTAAAATATAACAATCAGACAAAAACTAAAAATGATTGATCATACCTAACTAGAAAGACTCAAAAAGAAAAACACTAAAACCATCAAATACTTTGTCTTTTATCAACACACAAAGCAACAAAAATAAGTTCTTTTGTCTATGCATATGCACGACATAAATATATAACCCGACCCGACCTGAAAAATTTATGATCGATATCGATATAAAAAGATATCTGGAAAAAACAACCCCCCAAATATAAAATCCTGGGTCCGCCACTATATAGAGGATAGTTACAACAACCTTCTAACATTTTATTAATAATGATTTGAACTTTAAAACATGGGTTGACTTTCCTTTTCACTTCTATATCTATAATACACCCCCGCAAGATAAAACATTAGTCGAAGACTCCAATCTTAGACTAAAGAAGTTGGAACGGGTCACGTTGCAAAGGTTTCGTAACGACAGTAACGAGTTGATTAGCAGGGTGAACATGGAGAACCCAAAGCGAATTTCGGGTACTTTTCTCGAACAAAATTGTAACCCAAGGCAACGTGCTTCATGCAAGAATGATAGAAACGGGTTTGCACACAAATAAACGGCGCCTACATTATCACTGAAAAGAGTCGCCAGTTTTGGCTCTTTAATACCAAGCTCAGTCAGCAAGTTTCTAACCCAAGCTAGTTCAGCGAGTGCCTTGTATTCGGCTTCGGTAGAAGAGCAAGATATGGATTTTGTCGGGCGAATCACCGAGACAGAATTTTAGACCCGAGATAATTGATGTAGGGTATTATAGAGTGACCGCCATGTGAAATACCACCCCAATCAAAGTCAGAAAAAGCCTTTAAGTCAAGGGAGGAACCACGATTTAGGAACAATATATGAGGGATCGTGCATTTCAAGTAACAAGGCACCCATTTTAAAGCTTGTCAGTGAAGTTGAGTAGGTGAGTGCATAAACTGAGATAGCTAGTTAACAACAAAGGAGACGGGGGGACAGGTGAATGCCAAGTATTTTAAGAAACCAACGAAAGGAGACATGTCTAGGGGTGAAAGAGGATCAAATGCGCTTAGGGTGTGGTAAAATATTTTGCCCCATTCATTGTGAATTTTGTTAGTAGGTTCTATATATGGCAATGTCAAGATAGAAATAGCCCATTTGGTGTGGAAATAACTTCTACAGCAAGGAAATGGTGGAGCATACCAAGGTCCTTAACCAACAAGTGGTGGAGCATACCAAGGTCCTTAACCAACAAGAGGTTAGCAAGAGCTTCTACGACTTGTCACCTAAAACGCTACGAATAATCACGTGACATCTTGTCACCTAAGGTCATAGAATAACATGTGAATATACACACACACATGTATAAATACAATCTTTTCTATTAGCGCGTTGCGGCAAGCGCAACGTATCGAACGCTGATTCGAGGCATGGCGCGTAACAGGCTACAAGCATATAGGAACGCAGCACTGAACACGTAGGAAAGCCAATAACTTTCCGTTTCATTCATACAAACATCCAAAATAAATCAACCCATACATAAACCTAAGGCTTTACCATACGACAAAACAATACATAAAGTTCATCCCTTACATGTAGACGTACCAAAATAGATAGCAAGGTCTATTCAACCTATTGGGGTTACCATTTTCTACAAAAGAGTTGTTAACACGCGTTTATAGGTTAAACGTTTTAAAAAGGGCTTCCCAATAGGTCGTACCCTATGCTATACAGTTGCCGATCATGGCTCCTTTTTTAGGTCCGTCTTAAGCTTAACCTTCTTATTGTTGTCCTCCATGTTCCCCGATGCGGATGACCCACCTGCTTCTGCGTTTAAAAGAACCAAGGGAGACAAAAAAAAACCTCAGCTGATATGCATTTTCTTCATAGGTGAAGGCAGTACCCAAAACACATTCAAGTCTAAACTAAATAAAAAGATGTCGTCCAAGAAAAAAAAACCAAATTATAACCGTCTTGTGACTTCCTAAGAAGCGGTAATTGTTTTTTTTTCAACATCATGTTGATAAATGCATCAGTGGTGATTAATCGTTTCTGAGCGTATGAAAACTTATAGAGACCGCGTAGGTACACCGTAAAAGTTTGTTCTACCACCGTTTGCAAACATAATCAGCAGTTTGAGAGTGAACTGTTGTTGCAGCCTTAAAAGATGTGAACAAATGCTTAGCAATTGTAAATTTCATGGCCAAAAAACACATCAGTACCCAAAGAACTTCATGAAATTGAATTCAAAGACTTGGAACTTTTTGTGGTTATGTGGCAATAAAATATGAAGATCATTAAACTTGTTGAGGATGCTGAGTTCGTCCCAATAGTTATTTAATTATTTCCTAATAAGAAATTTTAGGTGATAATATCCCTAATAAGTGTCGTTTGATTCACAAAACCTGGAGTTTATATACATTTTCAGTAATGACCAGAAAACACGATTCATACGAAACTTTTACAGTCATAAGATGAAGTTGCTTCTCTGTCATAATCAAGAATACCCACTTGCAAGGTCCCGATGAAATAAAGTTTAAACGATTATCAAGAAAATAATCTCTCTAATTCCCACCGAAACTTTATTTCTCAAAACACCAATTCTCAATTTGCAGGAGCGCACAATACAATTTATTTTTTAGTTTATTGAATTAATGTATACTAATAAAGTAAGGTGTTAAATGTAAGCATACCTGTAAGACAACTTTTTCTGAAACGTGAGTTCAGATTTTTGTAGGTAGCAAAGTTAAAATGATGAAGTGGGATGCTTTCAAATTTGAGAGGAATGGCAAATGTAGATTTCCTGTTACATGGTTAAAAAAAAGGTTTCATGTTAGATAAGGTAGAAGTAGATGTTCAACATCTGGTATAGAACCTATGGATTAAGTTTGTGACGTTGGAGGTAACATATCAAATCAGTGACATGCCACCTTTGTAGTTATAAGTTTATAATTTAACATATCAAAGCGTGTGAAGGCTAACTCTTATAAATGAAGATTAAACCTGTTAGCCTCCAAAAACATCATGGTTTATTATAGCATGTTAAAGCTTCCTCCAACAATATGTGATTGTCTGATTGTGTTTTAAAAGTCAAACCAATTTGTTCTAAGAAGCTCAATCCACCATCAACTTGCACTATCTACCGAAAAATTAATATAATGCAGACAAAGGTTTATGGAACCAATTATCTTTTGAACACACTAAGACCTTATGTCATAAACACAAAATGGTAACAAACAGGGGCAGTCAAGAGCAATAACTTCTGCAAAAACAAAAAAATTAAGACTTCAACCACAACACATGTAATACAAAACATACACATAGGATCAAATTTTTGAGAAAGAAACTCAAAATAAAAGAAATTCATGAAACTTATTACCTAAGACCGATCTTCGGCACAGGAAAAGCAAACGCCAAAAGAGCTTAGCAAAACTCCTCTTCTTAAAAGCCCTATCCTTCCTTTAAGATCTGCACATGAAATAAAATAAAACCATAAAATACATCAGACTTTTATAAAACACTGTCAAAATTTAAATAAACGCAATATCATAAGGTGTATTAAAGAATAAAACAGGAACAACAAACTCAAAAATCGTTAAAAAGAAAAAAATTAAAAAATTTCAGCTCTAGGACAACCATAAGAAAGCAGAAACTAAAGTATAAGGTCAGAATGTGCAAGACATGTACACATTCGTTCAAAAACAGAAGAGATGTAGCACAGATTGTAACAACAGAAGTGAATCTAAAGATTGTATGCCTGTATGGTTGCATGAATACTACCATGCCTATACACCAATTATATTCTATATTATAAAAAGAAAAACTCTACCCATTAAAAGTGCTTTTAATATTTTTCAAACATACGTGAGATGAGCAAACAGAGTCAGCAGGTAGAACAAATGACTGTTCAACCATTTTGATGCAAATAATAACATATAAATAATTTAAGTTTAGCATTGGCTCGTATGTAAGTAAACATGGTTAACGATAAAGTCCTATGATTTTACAAATTTTACTTTAATTTATCATGTAATTATCTAGAAATCAATAAAGACTAACATGAGACCATCATGCTATTAAAACATAGTCTATATTATAAAATCAAATAAAACATATTAAATTGAAAGAAAAAACATTTTGATACCTTAAAAGCAGTAGCATAAGCAATCTGCAAATTTGACATGCCTTCAAATGGCATTCGGTTTGTAACTAAATCCCAGAGCACATTACCGAAGCTATAAACATCAACTTTGTTATTGTAATGTTTCGTCTCCCCTTGACGCAAGGTCACCATGCTATACAACTGTAAATTATACAATTAAAGGTTAATAATCAAAAAGTAGCAATTTGACCCATAGATATGACCGTACTTTTAGACCAAATTTTTTTGCACAGAACACAATAAATTGACCCATTTGGAACAATGTTGAAAAGATTAATATTTGAAACTCAAACCCAAAATCCAGAAGGTAAAACACAAACCCCATATACCCACACGAATAATCCCTCCAACACCGCCACAAAACCCTAAAATCGAAACTTACCTTGCCAGAAGATATGGAGAATTAAAATGATGAAAAGAGAGCAAAAAGAGAGTTTTCTTTGCCGGTTGTGACGGTAACATCTTCAAGCTTTAGGATCAGCACGAACTGTGCTCCGATTCATCGTCTTCACAATAATTAAGTCCTGCGGAAACCATAACACAAAGCCCCCAACGATTAGAACGAAACAAAACAGGAAAAAATAGATTAAATCAGTATAAAGATGAGGGAAACCGGAGGGATTGTAGAGAGAAGGCGCACCACTGATTAGAAAACAATGCAGACGATGAACCAAACATGTAAAGATAAAGGAAGCATCCCATACGGCTATAGTGGAGAGCAAGACTTTTTGGCCGTCCTTGTGGAACTGTAGAACATGGAAGAGGACTGTGTAGCTGAAGCAGGTGAGCTGCTTGACAAAAGTGAGAGGGAGGAAAGCCAGGTGAAGTCGGGAAGCTGGGCAGACTTGTACTTAGTGCAGTCACTCTTGTAACTTGTTCTTTAAACTTGTAAATTGTGCAACAATGGTGGTACAATAAGTTTAGAAATGTTATATAGGTAAATATCACATGAAATCATAAGTTCAATTGTCACATACAATGACAAAACGTTCATACGAAATCGTACCGTATGATTTTATTAAAATCATAGAATATAAAACGTCTAGACTTAAGTGAATGCTCGTATAGTGATGGTTACACAAACCCTAATTGCTACGGTCAACACAGTCAACACTAATATGTGTGACTATATAATACCAACGTTCACACTTTTGTTATTTTAACATGGTCGTTTCCACCCTTTAGCCACACATACTTGGGACAAAATGTCTGACTGCAACAACCATTTAGCCACGTTATTTTCTAATAGATGTGGCTAAAACACTAAAATATATGTGACTAGATAATACCAACGACCACACTAAAAAAAACACATGTAGCCGTTGGGACCCTTTAGCCACATTTATTAGGAAGAAATGCTTGATCACAACAATAAATATTGGTACCCTTAGCCATGCATCTAGGTGGCTTTAGCCACTAATATTTTAACGTGGTTGTATGATACATACGGTGACGGGACCTTTGGTCACGTTTTAGCTGAAAAAAAAAACGTGGCCAAAGACCTACGGCCACATTTTTTTGGCATGGCTAAAGCCACATTATGACCTAGTGGATGTGATTAGTATTACCTTTGAAATCGTTGTTAAAAGTATCTGGAACATGCTCTGAATCAATAATTTCATGACTATTGTAAAAGTTGTGATTTTTTTGTCTCAAAATCATAATCCTGATAAAAATCATTGTTTGACATCTTATCATAAGGGTAATCGTAGCTAGGAATGTTTAAATCAGGGACAAGATTTTTGTTTTTTGGATTTGATCCATGTGAAGAAAGTTGAGAGGACTGTTATACCCTGAATTCTAACCCTGATAACCTCCGGCAGTTTAAGACCCCTGGATGTCGAACATACAGGGACTGCGCTTTCGGTGACCTAACCCAGGATTTCTACTTATAATTTATTTAATTACAATCCCAGGATGTAATGTACTCTGAATTTATCTATCTACTTAATCCTAGCATACACGGACACCCTACATGCTAGGACATCGTTACTAATATTTCTCTTTGACTCTATGTGATTAAGCCAGGAACGAGAAGGAAGATAACTCGGTCAAATAACGGCCATAAGTCGTTGGAAGGAGATCCCTGGTATCTTGGAATATTAGTTAGGCACATCTATGTATTTAAACGCGGCATATGTTTCATTTTACACACTCTCGATCACTTGTACTCACACTACCACTTAGCAAGCAAGCCGCAAACACTTGAACTTGAATTATTTTATGTGGGAATGAAAGAGCAACGTGTGTTATCGTTGCCAAGGGATTTTTTATGCCGGCGACCTTTGGAGACATCCAAGGGTTAAGGGCTTTTCCCCCTTACAAATCTCGGTGTTCTTAGTTGCATCTAGGGAAGTCGTTACTTGTGTTTCCATTTAGCCTATTCAAACCTTGAATTTTGTCAAGTAAGTTTAATTTCATAATCTGAACATCCAGGGCACCTCACCTCATAAACGAATTTGGTTACTTAATTTAGCTTGATAATTTTTAGCCAAAATAATCTGGCGCCCACTGTTATACCCTGGATTTTCGCTCTAATTCTTACTAATAATTTTCGACAGGTTAAGACCCTTGGATGTCGAACATACAGGAAGGTGTCTTCGGTAACTTAACCCAGGATGTCTGCTTATAATTCACTTAATTATTATCCCAGGATGTAATGTATTCTGAGTATGTTTATCTATTTAACCCCAGCATGCACGGGTACCCTGCATGCTAGGAAAGCTTTACTAATCTTTCTCTTTGATTCTGTGTGTCTAAGCCAGGAACAGAAGGGAAGATAACGGTCATGTAGACCTGGTCAAGGTCAGAAGCACGTGTGGAAAAGGAGACCTGCTGTTAAACTCGGTCAAATAACGGCTGAAGGTGGTTGAAAGAAGATCCCAGGAATCTCGGGATGTTAGTTAGGTTTTCTATGTATTTAAACGCGGCATAGGTTTCATTTTTTACACTCTCGATCACCGGTATTCACACTACCACTTAGCAATCAAGCCGCAATCAATTGTACTCGGAATATTTTCATTTGGTAATAAAGAGGCAACGTGTGTTATCGTTGCCGAAGGGGTTTTTTATGCCGACAATCCTTGAAGACATTGAAGGATTAAGGGCTTTTCCCCCCTTTCAAATCTCGTTGTTCGTAGTTGCATTCAGGGAAGTGTTCACTTGTGTTTCCATTCATATAAACTAAACCTTAAATTTCGACAAACATTGCTCTAATTTTTAGTATCTTACATTCAGGGCACCATACCTCACAAACAAATTTGGTTACTTAATTTAGCTTCAATATTTTTCCAAACTCTTGTTAGATTTATTCTCAACTTGATTTTTACAAAAAATCTATCAAAAAATGGAAACACAACCAAGTACCTCGAATGCAACTACCACTGCAAGCACTTCTACTACCACTGGCACTGCTCTTTCTCCACCACCGCCATGGGTCACCACGTCAACAACCACTATCGTGAACCGCAATACCAGCAGGGCTACCAATCAGGGTGTCACGAGCATAGGGCGTAGTGGGGAACCACTAATGGTCTACAACGATGAACTCCTTACCATGTTCGTAAAAGTACAACAATATATGGAACAACAACAGAAGGTGAACCAAGACATGTTTGGAGAGGTAGCCAAGCTGAGGTCAGAGATGAACATGGTGGATCATACACCCGTGTCTCCTGTTCAGGCTAGGAGGCTGCAATACGGCAGTACTGGGAATGGATCTAGTCTGGCAGATGACATTCAAATCATTGATCCAAGGCCTACATATGCTGCTGCCCATACTACCTTGTCTGACAGGCCCATGATGTCTACATTCAGGGATTCTGCCTCGAACCCTGGGGGCACCACTACCCAGGATACTGGTAACATCCTGAGAACCCCTAACCTTAATGCTCATATTAATGAATCTGTGCATCTGTGCAGGATACAGGTTTGAGCCCGGCAGTGGCAAAGGAACTCAAGAAACTGAAGGAGATGATCTCGAGTGTTCCTGGGGTGGTCCAGCCTATCCCGGGATATCACATTTTTGAGTTTCGTATATCAATATTATCATGTTTATAAGACAAATGATCACTTACCATGTCATGAGTCATCACACGCTTGATCGGATCACAAAACGTTGGTGAATTGCTTAAAAAAGAGAAAAATGATAAAACCGACCAATAATACACTTTTTATGATAATTTATCAACCGTCAATCGTTAAGGGACATATCATATATCAAATTTAGTGGATTAAATGTGGTTGAAATGATGGCAAACTTAAAATAATGAATTTGGGCGAAAACGAGGGTCGAATCGGAGTTTATACACGGAAATTGGAGCAAAACGAAGCGCGCGCAGCGCCCCTGAAAACGCCGCGTATCGCGACGGTTCTTCTGGGTCCCGTTACGTACCGCCCACCGACCACCAGTCGGGATTTCCGAGTTTTGCCCTAAATTTTTGGTATTTAAGCTCCTAAACACGTTTTTGGCCTCCATACTCCCATTTCTCACACACATAAAACCCTAAAACGGCTGAGGTGAGTCTAGAGCAAGATCCTTGAAGATTTTTGAGTAAAGTTTGGTGATTTCAAGCCTCGATTAGTGTCGGTTTTCATCCTAAAAGGTTAGAGTCTTCAAACCAAACTTCCATCTTCTTGATTCTTTCATCCCCCATCATAAAGATCCAATCTTTATGCCTTCTTAAACCTAGATCTTGTATTCCAAGGCTAGATCTAGTGATTTTGAACAAAAATAATGGATTTTTATCAATTTTTATGAATTTTTAAGACACTTTTTGTTGAGATCTTGTTAGATCTTTATAGATCTTGCTAGATCTAAGTTATGGCTAGAAAAGAACCTATTTTTAAACATGATTTGCCATGTAGATTCATCTTAACCAATAGATCTAGGGTTCTTTTGATAAAAACTTGGTTTTTATGATAAAAAATCCATTTTTTTTCTTGTTTTTCTTCCATGTATCTTCATAGATCTAAGTTCTACCTAATCTACTGATGTCTTGCAAACACATCTCATTTTTGAGATCTTTTATTTATATATTTGAGTCAATTTGAGTCGGTTTTTTTTAGTTTTAGTTGTTTTTAATTAAGTTGGGTCCTTGAGTCTTTATTTATGTGTTTTATATGTTTTTGTAGGATTCTAATAAAGTCTCGTGGCCACAAGAAAGCAAGAGCGAAGCGGAGGATTCAAACAAGAAAAAATAAAAAAGAAGGACTGAACAAGAGGTCCCAGGCGTATCGCCTGGGACTTAGCACTTTCCGCGCGATACGCGTGGACCAGAGAGGTCAACAGGAGCCGTAAGTCGGTTTGACCGACTAGTTTGTCGCGGAGTGTGTCCTAGGCGTATCGCCTGGGAGTGTTGAGGCAGTAGGCGATACGCCTACAACCTTAAAACCCGCAAAAAGAGGTTTCGCCATTTAAAAGTAGATTTTAGGGTTCAATTCGGATTATCTCCACTTCCAGACGAACTCTGGAGGAACCAGAGGCGATTTTTAGAGATAAGAGAGAGCTGGGAACAAGGAGAATCATCGGAGGGTCGAGAATCAATCATCAAATCCATACCCGGTTTATCCGATTTCTCCTATTTCTTGTTTAAACTTTTAGACTCAGTCATGTTTTCTGCTAAAGACTCAATCTTTATCATATTTTCTGCATTGAACATGATTGTAGGCTAGGCGTTTAACACCACCTAGACCGTATGATCACTTTTTAGTATTTGTGATCTCGTTTGACTATTGACAATTTGATTGATGTATTGGTTCTATTAAATTCCATTAATTTTCTGTAATGACGCGTTTGTGTGCTTGATTTAGATTTCTAGTTATAAACTGATCCTTGCTTTGCTTGCGGATGTCTTTCGGTTTGGGTAAAGTAGTTAACTTGTAGGTTATTCTTGCAATTTAATGCGATTGCTTAATTGTGATCATAAGGTTAGTAGATAATTGGTTAATTGAATCTAGTGTGCTGCTTGCTAAATAAACTTTAAAGGGTGATAGCTATTGGGTAGTCGGGTTGGTTAATTGCTTAGGATTGAGTTGTCCCACAAGGAAATTCCCTAGGTTAGTTTTCTAACTTGCTAATCTGAGTCGTTTACAGTTGGTTATTGGTAGCTCCTGCTAGCTTAAGGTACCTTAGATTAGATTCGAGGGTGGTTAGGTTTAGTTGAGTTAGGGAGTACTTAAAAGGTCTAGGAAGGACTTAAAAGGTGAACTAGGATTCATCAGAATTGTCAAAGTCAGGTTTGATTATAGGTATTAATTGGGATTCCATGTTTAGGTGGTGACTTTTCCGTATTTGATTGTTTTCTCAGAAGCTTCTTGTTTCCGATCGTTAGTTGTTAGTTAAATTAGCTAAATTAATTCCTAAATTCAAAAAACCAGATTCAATTCTCAATTTCCATTCTTAGGTCTGCGTTAAGTCTTGTCTAGAATAGTGTCCTAGGTTAGATATCTGGTCTTCCTTAGCTTTGCTACAATCCGACAGGTTCACTGCCTTAGGATTTGGTTCGGTTAAGGTTGTTTCGGTAAAATTAGGTGTGTTTTAGGTCTAGGTTCTAGGTCTATTTTGTTAGTATTTTTAGTGTCGTTTCGAGCACATCAAGTTTTTGGCGTCGTTGCCGGGGATCGAACCCGGGTCACCCGCGTGACAGGCGGGAATACTTACCACTATTTTTAGTATTTTTAGGAAATTTTGAGTCTTTTAGGTTTTCCGTGTCTAGAGTCTTAGGATTTCCGTTTTTGAGTCTAGATTTTTTAGTATTTTATTTTTTGTAATTCTTATTTTTATCTTTCTTCCGTTTTATGTCACACACCCGTTCGCACGGTCCATCTGAGCTTACACCATTTTCTGATCCCGACAAGGACATCCGCGACCGGTTCCGCGTACTTCGCTCGGAGCTCGAGGCATTCATTCTCTCCACCACTCATTCAAAACCATCCACTTCTTCCACACACGTCTCACGCGACACCAAACCCATTCCATTTCCCGACCTTTTACTTATGGCGGCCCGTCGCACCGTCCACGAGCAGGCCAGCGCCGTAGTCAACGACGCTCGGTTTGCCATCGCCCAAGCCAACATTGCTAACACCACCAATTGGCAAGTTCCGTCTCACGTCATCAATGCGCTCACTAATTCTATCCAATTCCACGAACGTGAAGACGAAGATGCACCGACACATATCTCGTGCTTTATTCGTATTTGCAACACGTTCGGACTCACGGGAGTCGCGAACAATACTATCTATCTGCGGTTGTTTCCATTCTCCCTGACATCTCGAGATGCCGAGTGGCTTGAGACACTTCCGCCAAATTCAATCGCCACCTAGGACGATCTGAAATTAAAATTCCTGAAGAAATATCACCCTCCAGCCAAGGCTGCACGTACTCGGGAGGAAATCCACTCCTTTCGGATGGACCCCGATGAGCCTTATTCGGTTGCTTATGAAAGATTCAACACCCTTCTGAGCAAATGTCCGCAACACGGGTTGACGGACTGGGCGATCATATAAAAGTTCTACAATGGACTTCCTTATTCTGTTCAGAAGGAGTTCAACATTTCAGCGGGAGGTCACATGATCGAGAAGCTCACCGTTGACGAATGCAAATCACTTTTTGAGAGCTTCGCACTTGCTGAACAGAAGACACCCGGAGATCGGAGAGCCACCTTGGCCCCGACTAGATCACGTACCATCTACATCTACCCGGAGTGTCAGTCACATTGGCTCAGAGACCATGCCACCTAAGGAGTTAGAGAATATCTATATGGCTTTAGAAGAAATCAAACTCCATATCAAAGCCAAATATGAGGTGTGTAAAGGCACTCATGACACCCGAGACTGCCCGCTCTCTCCCGCTAAGCAGGTCGATTATATTGGAAACTGAAACCAGTTCGGAAATTCTTTCCAGTCCGGGTGGAGGAGTGGCCAAAATTCAGGATGGCGAGAGGGAGGAAACCCACCTGGTTTTCCACCAAGGAACAACTATGGTGGAGGAGATGACGGGTCTGGTTTTAAGGAGATGAGTGAGCTTATTGCTAACCAGACCCAGATCCTACAGCAGATAGTGGCGAGAGATGAGGGGACACAGAAGAAGCTGGTTAAGCATGACACGCTACTACGAAATCAACAAGCTTCATTCCTGGATTTACAGCGGTCGGTGGGTGACATCGCAAAGCAGCTGAAGGAGCTAAATTCCCGCGGGGGTCAGTTTTTAGGTAGTACGTACAAAAACCCCAACGCAAATGTCAATGCCATTACTACTAGGAGCGGGGGAGTTGTTCAGAGTCCAACACCAGCGGTAGTTGAAGAGGAGCCGGTCGATGAGGAGTTAGAGTTAGAGACACCTGACGGGAGGGTGCATCCGAGCGTGACGCTAGCAAGTACCGCACCAAACTTCGAGGCTGAGGTTGTGAAGAACCCGCGGGTTGGTGAGAAGCCATTGAAGTGGGAGGAGGCGAAGGCGAAGAAGAGAGTGAGATTTGCATCTCAGCCGATTACAGTAGAAGACTTGAAGCGTGTGCCGTATCCTGAACGTCTAATTCAACAGAAGAATGCGCAAGAGTATTGTCAGTTTCTCGACATTCTTAGGCAACTTAGGATCACATTACCATTTACTGAAGATATAAATAAAATGCCTAAGTATGCTAAGTTTTTGAAGGACATGCTGAGTAGTAAAAAGAAACTGGAAGCTTTATCTGATATAACTCTTGATGCAAATTGTTCGGCCGTGTTTTAGAATAAATTACCCAAGAAATTAAACGATCCAGGGATTTTCACAATTCCTTGCATTTTTGGTAGTTCTTTTGTTACTTATGCTTTAGCTGATCTAGGTGCCTCGATAAATGTCATGCCTTTTTATGTTTTTGAGCACTTAGGATTAGGAGAGTTAGCACCTACTTGCATGAACATATCTTTAGCTGATAAATCTGTTGTAAGACCCAAAGGCATAGTGGAAAATGTACTTGTGAAAGTTGATAAATTTTTGTTCCCTATATACTTTGTGGTAGTTGATAGTGATTATGAGCCTAGTTGCCCTTTGATTCTAGGTAGGCCTATTCTTAGGAACCGCCCGTGCTTTAGTGGATGTTTTTTAGGGTACTATAACTTTAAGGGTTGATAATGAGAGTGTCATGTTTAAGGTAGGTAGACATGAGGATAGTGGAACCAAATCGGTGTGCTTGATAGGTACTTTGATGTCATTCATAGACCTCGTGGTGGTGGGTAATCGGTTAGAAGATGAAGAGATTGAGGAGAATGAGTGTGGGGAGAAGACCAGGGGGGTTAGTTGGTTTAGTTGATAAGAATGCAATTTTTGACCAATTAGTGAAACCCGGTGAGGTAGTTGAGAAAGTGGTTGGAGAGGTTGTGATAGAGGATAAGTGTGGGGAAGATCCCGGGGGGTTAGAGGAGTTATTGGATAAAAATGAGAATTTTGACCCGCTAGGAGAACCCGGGAGTGAATTGGCTGTTGGAGAGATGTTGGTAGTTGAGAGTAGTTGTGGGAGAGCCACACTTGGTGATTTAGGTGAATTTGACGATAGGATAGTGCTAAGGCCAAGTGTGGGGAGGTTGGTAGTGGTTGTGAGCGAAAATGACCCGACTTTGAGTTTTCTATGAGAAATTAAGTTTCTACCGGGTCGGTATAAACATTGGAAGGTTAAAATGTTGTTGGAGTTAATAAATTTTGATACTTTAAGGATTAGGAAGTTGGTAGGTAATTGGGAGGATGAGAACCGGGTGAAAGCCGGTAGTTTTGTGGTTAAAGATGTGAAATCAAAGCCTCCGGATGGTTTGGGAGGTTGCTTGTTTGATTTGTAGTAATTGATTGAGCGCCCGGTTTGTATATTATGTAGTTGTGTCTTTAATTTTCTGCAAATTTTGGTTTTCGTGCATTTTGCGTCTTTTCGGTTTTGTGTTTTTCGGTGTTTGTAGGTGATTTGGGAGACTCAAGAGGTGGAAAAGTGAGATGGTGAATTCCGGGTGAGTTATGTAGGTCTTGAGTGCACGTTTGGCTAGAAATTTCGACCAAGGGACCTGGAGGAAGGGAAAAAGAGATAGAATATTTTTGAGACCAAAAGCCAAAAAGTCTCTGGAAATTCGGTTCCAGGCGTATCGGCTGGAAGGAGGCTGGTCATAGGCGATACGCCTGGCGAAGGTGACCCGCCAGTTTTGTTAGCAGTTCGCGGTACGCGAGAGAGGAGCAGATGCCCCTCGCGATACGCGAGGGGGTTGGCGACCAGACGAGTTTTTTCAAATTTTTAAAATTATGGTTTTGGTTTGTGAGTTCTCATTCTTTCAGGTAAACATCATTTCAACTTAAGTTTTAATTTTATTTTATTTCATCCTTAGTTTATATTTTTGTGGTTTATTATCGCAATTGTTACTAATGTTTCGGTCGAGTCGAGTCGTTTTGTTTTTGTTTTGTCATACAGGTCCGATGATATTCACGCTTCAGATTTGCTCACGGAATCCAATGGAGGACCTTTGGATAAAAGCTCGCCTGTCATTAATCAAAATTAAAAATCAGGGGAGTTTGTTCCGCTTTATTTTTCTTTTATTTTTAAATTTTCGTTGCATTTTTATTTTAGTCGTTCGTGTGGTTATTTTTATTTTTATTCTTCTTTGTTTTATTTCCATTCCACATTGAGGGCAATGTGTAATTCAAGTATGGGGATGGGAAGTCTTACGTCTTAATTTAGTGTGTGTTATTTTTGTTTAAAAAAAATTAAAAAAATTGTTCAAAAATGTCTGAGAATTTGGCTGCAAATTAAATGGAAAATGATAGTACAATCAGAATTTAGTTTCTAATTTTGTGCTTAAATGATAAATATAATTAAAGTTGAAAGCATTTTCGGTTAGTGCTGTATTGGTAGGCCCAGCTGACTTAGTAACACTTAATTATCCCATTGTGTTTATTTGTTGTATAAATATGTAATTAATTAGTCTGTTAGTGGGTTCCCATTTTAGGAGTGATAAGAATACTGAAACTGATGATTAAGAGGAAAGAGACCCCTTTAGGCTAGATACTTCTATGTCCTTAGAATACCTGGCACGTTATGATCTTTTTGCGAAAGCAAATCCGAGAAATAACGGCGCCCCATTTTTCCATCATGAGCATAGTAGGTAATAATTTGGTTAATATTTTTAGAGTGAAGGGACAAAATACTCATGTACAAACTAATGATAGTATCCCGTGGTGAGTGCCTCTGATGATGTTCTGGATCTCGCGGGCAAAATACTCATGTATGATTTTGGGGATAACTTCTCGAAAAGAATGCCTCTGATGATGTCCGTTGGTAAAGTTAGTTAAAATTGACCAATTAAAAAAAAGAAAGAAAGTATATATATATATATATATATATATATATATATATATATATATATGATAGCTCAGAGAATAAATGCTCAAAAGTTCGCATTCCATCTAATTCCATCATTCTTTGGACATCTTTGTATCTGATTTAAAGGGGGTGGTGAAAATCTAAAAGTTAAATCTTTATTAACCTTTACTTGGACCGAATGTGATTCGGGATTAGGTTGAACTTGATCTTTCTAAAGTGGGACACATAGGCATGACTGAATTATATCCGGTAATTTATAAACACCTTGGGGGCTCAAAGTTCACTGGTTAGGTTTAGTCGGATCGAAATATCGATAATTGCTACCGGGATGTAAGTAGGCTATGTAAAATATAAATTGATGAAATTGTGAGTTGTTAGAAATCAAAGTCCTGGTTATGATTCAATTGCAGTATTTTTCGAGGACGAAAAAAGAGTCAGTGTGGGGATGTTTGATGTGTTGCAAACACATCTCATTTTCGAGGTCTTTTATTTATATATTTGAGTCAATTTGAGTCGGTTTTCTTTAGTTTTAGTTGTTTTTAATTAAGTTGGGTCCTTGAGTCTTTATTTATGTGTTTTTATATGTTTTTGTAGGATTCTAATAATGTCCTGTGGCCACAGGAAAGCTAGAGCGAAGCGGAGGATTCAAACATGAGAAAATAAAGAAGAAGGGCTGAACAAGAGGTCCCAGGCGTATCGCCTGGGACTTAGCACTTTCCGCGCGATACGCGTGGACCAGAGAGGTCAACAGGAGCCGTAAGTCGGTTTGACCGACTAGTTTGTCGCGGAGTGTGTCCTAGGCGTATCGCCTGGGAGTGTTGAGGCAGTAGGCGATACGCCTACAACCTTAAAACCCGCAAAAAGAGGTTTCGCCATTTAAAAGTAGATTTTAGGGTTCAATTCGGATTATCTCCACTTCCAGACGAATCTGGAGGAACCAGAGGCGATTTTTAGAGATAAGAGAGAGCTGGGAACAAGGAGAATCATCGGAGGGTCGAGAATCAATCATCAAATCCATACCCGGTTTATCCGATTTCTCCTATTTCTTGTTTAAACTTTTAGACTCAGTCATGTTTTATGCTAAAGACTCAATCTTTATCATATTTTCTGCATTGAACATGATTGTAGGCTAGGCGTTTAACACCACCTAGACCGTATGATGACTTTTTAGTATTTATGATCTCGTTTGACTTTTGACAATTTGATTGATGCATTGGTTCTATTAAATTCCATTAATTTTCTGTAATGAAGCGTTTGTGTGCTTGATTTAGATTTCTAGTTATAAACTGATCCTTGCTTTGCTTGCGGATGTCTTCCGGTTTGGGTAAAGTAGTTAACTTGTAGGTTATTCTTGCAATTTAATGTGATTGCTTAAATGTGATCATAGGGTTAGTAGATAATTGGTTAATTGAATCTAGTGTGCTGCTTGCTAAATAAACTTAAAAGGGTGATAGCTATTGAGTAGTCGGGTTGATTAATTGCTTAGGATTGAGTTGTCCCACAAGGAAATTCCCTAGGTTAGTTTTCTAACTTGCTAATCCGAGTCGTTTACAGTTGGTTCTTGGTAGCTCCTGCTAGCTTAAGGTACCTTAGATAAGATTCGAGGGTGGTTAGGTTTAGTTGAGGTAGGAAGTACTTAAAAGGTGAACTCCTGTTTGAGCGTTTGAACAATTTCTAGGAAGGACTTCTAAGGTGAACTAGGATTCATCAGAATTGTCAAAGTTAGGTTTGATTATAGGTATTAACTGGGATTCCAGGTTTAGGTGGTGACTTTTCCGTATTTGATTGTTTTCTCAGAAGCTTCCTGTTTCCGATCGTTAGTTGTTAGTTAAATTAGCTAAATTAATTCCTAAATTCCAAAAACCAAATTCAATTCTCAATTTCCATTCTTAGGTCTAGGTTAAGTCTTGTCTAGAATAGTGTCCTAGGTTCGATATCCGGTCTTCCTTAGCTTTGCTACAATCCGACAGGTTCACTGCCTTAGGGTTCGATTCGGTTTAGGTTGTTTCGGTAAAATTAGGTGTGTTTTAGGTCTAGGTTCTAGGTCTATTTTGTTAGTATTTTTAGTGTCGTTCCGAGCAAATCATCTACTTGTTGGAACTTGACATGGACACCATTAAAATGGTAGATCTAGGGTTTGGGATGAAGGAATCATCACCATGAGTATAGATCTGGGGCTTCATGAAGTAAAAAGACGATTTTATGTGTTTTTCTTTATTTCTCATGCTAGATCTTGATTTGTCCATGGAAAATGTTAAACTTGTGTAGTGATTCTTGTATGAAACATGATTTTGGACCTAGATCTAGGGTTAGACCATGTCTAGAATAAATCTTGGATGTTTAATTATTTTTAATTAGAATAACTAGTATTTTTGGGATTTAAAAATAAATCACTTTGGGTAAATCATTGAGTTAGCATTTGAGTCATGTCTTAAAATTTTATTTGGTAATTATATATAATTAGATCAGCCCCAAATTAATTTTTGAAGACTAAATTTGGTTCGGTTGATTTTATGGAAAATAATCAAGGTTTGAGACGTCGTAAAGTTTTATGGTTAAATAAATAATTATTTGCTTAACGTTTGACCTAGATATAAGTTTGACCACTTGATTATTTATATTCTCATATTATTACTTAAATACTCCACCAACGAGTCGCGTATCCGACCGAGTCCGTCGTGTCATGGCTAGTCGCACGTTTTATTCGTTCGAATACTTATTTAGTTATTTATCTTTTGTCGGTATTTTCTCCATCACGATTGATCGTAAAGGTGATCTCCGGGTTCGATTCGCGCCACTATTCTTTGGTTTTACGCTCGACGCTTTAGCTATCATGCGAGTTTTCATAGCCCCTTTTTACTTAAATGTTTTTGGGGTGCAACATGTATCATTTTATCAGATTCTATTTTCACATGCGTATTTTATGTTCGATGATTACTTGAAACTTGTATGATTGTTTTGATTGTTTGGTTGAACGATGAACGATTGAACGATGGAACGATGAACGTAATTATTAACATTAAACATGTCGGGGTTACGATAATAGATCTACTGGCCTGACAAGCCCACTTGGCCTGCTTCGCGTGTGGCGCCTTGTGATTGAAAGCCTAATTGTCAAGGGTTGGATTACGTTAACTTATCATTTTTTATCATTAATCATTTTATCATATTCATTTACCTAAACTTGTACGCATGCTTTTGAACGTTATCACTAAACCTATGAATTCTCACCAACTATTTTAGTTGACTTTATTTATAACATGTTGCAGGTAATGCATTTTGACTTGGATATCATCACCATAGGATTGCATCGGCTTTAGAGAGACCAAATTAAATAATGAACTCTCAAACTTAGATTATGTTTTATGTTGTTTATCGTATGTTATGACTTGGATGTTATGTTTGTTTATATGCTATGAAATGGGTAACTATTATGATTATCGCAACCTAATTTAGTGTTGTGAGCTTCTAGACAATCTTCGCGCCCCGACGTATTCCGCCGTCGGTTGGGGTGTGACATAATAAAAAATGACACATGGGAGAAATGCACACTACCATCAGAAAAGAAACCCGTAGGATGTCGATAGGTATTCTCAATCAAGCATAAACCAGATGGAACTGTTGAAAGATATAAGGCACGACTAGTTGCAAAAGGGTATACCTAGACGTAGGGGATTGACTACTCAGAAACCTTCTCCCCGGTTGCAAAAATCGACACTATCAGGGTACTCTTCTCAATAGCAACTAACAAAGACTGACCACTTCACCAATTTGATGTGACTAATGCTTTCCTACATGGGGAATTACAAGAAGAAGTCTACATGGAACCACCTCCTGGGTTCACGGAAGGATTCAACACAAGAGAAGTGTGTAAGTTAAAAAAATCTCTCTATGTACTCAAACAATCCCCTCGGGCATGGTTTAGAAAATTCACGCTTTCCATGAAGAGATATGGGTTCCATCAAAGTAACTCAGACCACACACTTCTACTCAAAAGAAGAGGTAAACTTGTAACATGTCTTATTATATATGTCGATGACATGATCATCAATGGAAATGATGAAGAAGAGATAGTAAAATTGAGGGAAAACCTATTTACAGACTTTGAGATGAAGAACTTGGGAAGACTGAAATACTTTCTTGGAATTGAAGTACTAAGGTCCAAACAAGGAATTTTCATCCGTCAAAAGAAGTATGTCTTGGATCTTCTTGCAGAAACAGGAATTGTTGACTACAAACAGCAGATACTCCGATGATGGTTAATCACAAACTCACTACGACTGAAGGAGCAGAATTAGCTGACAAAGGAATATATCAAAGATTAGTTGGGAAACTAATATACATCTCACACACATGGCCTGACATAACCTACGCAGTTGGAGTGGTTAGCAAATTTATGCACCAACCACAGGTAACACACATGGAAGCTGCTTTGAGAATTATAAGGGGAGGCGGTATGGAAAGGAGCCAGAGGCCGGTTTCAAAGGGAGTCGGGTGGCTCCGTGTGGCTCACCATACCGCCATAAGCGGTTCCCTCTCCTGGCTTCTATTCTGCGGTTTCACCTAGTTTCCAGAAGCCCGCTTGAGCCAGCCAATATTACAGTTTATTTTTTGAAATGGTTTTCAAATTCAACATGTGGCTTCACCAAGCCACACCACACAATCATACCATGTGTGTGTCTTGAGGTGGTTTCCAAAACTAACAAATTGAGGTGTCAACATTTTATTGGGTGGTGGGCATGGCTTCACCAAGCCACCCTCCCCTAAGGTACTGTTCAAAACCAACAACCACTTAGACATTCAAGCATTCACGGATGCTGATTAGGCAGGTGACAAAGGAGACCGAAGATCAACATCAGGGTACTTCACCTTAGTAGGAGGAAACCTCGTCACCTGGAGAAGTAAAAAACAAAAGGTAGTAGCTTTCTCAAGTGCTGAGGCAGAATTCAGAGGAATAGCACGAGGCATTGTAGAAAATTTTATGGATACATAAACTCTTGACTGAAATCGGATTCCCTCAAAACAAAGCAAGCATAATCATGTGTGATAATGAAGCCTCAGTTCAAATCTCAGAAAATCCAGTTCAACACGATCATACAAAACATGTAGAAGTTGATCGCCACTTCATCAAAGAAAAATTGGAAGCAGGGATTATTAAATTATCCTTTGTAGGATCCAAAAACCAGCTAGCTGATATCCTAACAAAGGCAATAAACAGCAAGGCCTTCTCCGAATGCTTAACCAAGTTAAATGTTGGTGATCTCAACATTTAACGTGAGGGGGAGTGTTAGAATATCCACAAAAGTCAGCAGGTTGTCAGCTATCTCCCCAACCAACCTGTCAGCCAACTCCCCAACCAACTTTTCTTTAATGTTAGTCACCTTATGTCAAACATGTATTAGTCTATAAAGAGGTTGTAGTTCTCAGTTTTTTAACACAGAATATACAATCAAAATTATTCTCTTTGCTCTATTCTTCTAATAACCATAAGAAAACAGATAGCCGTAAACATAATAATGTAAAATAACCCAATACCTCGTGAGGGTATATAATTTAAACACATCTGCAACAACGAAAGCAACAAAAAATAACCAAAAACCTAAAATCGATTTACTCTTAATGATTAAGGAAAATATGTACCAATTCGATGAGAGCAGCGAGTTCGTAAGCACCGGAAGAGAAAACACATCTGCAACAATGAAAACAACAAAAATTAACCAAAATCTAAAATCGATTTACTCAATTTTAACGATTAAATAAAATCTGTACCAATTCCAAGAGAACGAGTGCGTAAGCACCGGAAGAGAAAAATGAGAGAAGAAAGAAAAAAATCATACCAAGAACACTTGCGATTTAGTAGAAGAACAAAATCCCAATCGCAAACATATCAAATCAGTGTAGAAAAATCAAAGCGCAGAAGGATGAGTGGTACTATAAAAAGCGAGTCCTAGATCTGCCATACCTTGTTCACAATCGGTAAAATCGTCCAGAGACAAGTCCGCATCAGAATCCGAGGTGAAATCCAACCGTCTGTTGGAGCAGAGGGACCGGATTAAGTACTTTGAAAGAGTGTGAGCGGTGGATCACCTACTCGATCTTGCTATTTCGGTATGCAAAACGTAATTAATCGATTGTTTTATTAATGAACAATTACAATCAGGAACACTTAGGTGGCGTTTGGTTCACGGATTGTAATGTAATTGGAATTGTAAAGTTTTCCTTTTAAAGTTATGCTTAAGTTGGGTAAACAAGAGGTTTGAAATACAATGAATTCCTTTAATCAATGGAATTTGAGGTCATGTAACTTTCCTTCGTTAAAGTGAAGGATTTCTAAATTCCATTGATTAAATGATTTCATTGTATTTCAAACTCATTCCTTACGTAACTTAAGAATAATTTTAAAAGAAAAACTTTACAATTCCAATTACATTACATTCCATGAACCAAACGCCACCTTAAAGAGAACAAAGAGAATACACACGGACAAACACTCACCAGTTATGAAGATTACAAAAGACTTGAACTATTTATACTATGTAACAGTCTAAGAACTGGGACCTCCCACAAACTGGCAATTCATGAGGTCATGAACTGTGAGTTCATGCTGACTTCGTGGGTCTTGTAATCTTCATAATTCTCTATGTTCTGATACATCACGCATCGCACAGAACCATGATTTAACATACATAATCCCGACGGTGAGAGCTCTGCATTCTACGCCGAAGAGTAAGGCTCCAACAATGCTCATTATGTCCATTATGCCATTGGAACGATCATGAATCGAGGAATCAACCGTGCGATCGGTGAAGATCGGGCGATAGAGGGATCTGGTGCGGTGGAACTCGTGGATTTCTGTTATGAAGAAAGGTCAAACGAGGGGAGTGTTAGGGATTTGGAGGGCGAAATTAGGGTTTCGAAGGATGTGGTCGTCAGGTGGGTAGTAGGAAGAGGAGGAGGTGGTGGTGATGAAGAAGATCGTCTTCCAAGGTCTGGTGGTGGCGGAGTGGCTAAGACGCCGATTATGACCGACAGGAGGAGGAGGAGGACGGTGATCGTAGATGTCATTATCGCGGGGGAGAGAGTGTGTCGTAGATGACCAACCGGAGGAGGAGGAGGACGATGGTCGTATATGAAGTGAATGAAGCGGGAATAAATTTTTATGTGAGC
>JBCNJP010000007.1:9599428-9618204 GCA_039602395.1 Deinandra increscens subsp. villosa | reverse complement strand
AACTATATCAAATGAAGGTTTTTGGGTAATTTTATATTTTTAAAATTTAATTTCACCTATATCCACCCATATCTACTTGATGACTAAAAAAAAGTTATTTTTTTCATCTTGTCTGTCCGATTATGTTGCATATATGTAAAATCGAATATTTCATATGTTGTATATATATCGTTTTGTATTTGCATATATGCAACATGGTAGCATATATGCAACATGGTATGTTGCATATATGCAACATAATCTGAAAGAAACAAAAAAACGATTTTTTAGGTTTTATTTTTTTGTTGTTAGGTGGCCATCATGTGTGAAAAAATAAAGCATAAAATTTACCTAAATAGCCTTCATTTAATTAAAAAAAAATTTAATGGTTTTTAGATTAATTTTTAAGTTAATACAATTAAAACGCTGTTATTTGAACCTTACCCCTAATCTATCTATTATCTTTTATCTTTATAAAATAAATCTGTTATCTTTCCATTTCTTTTTACGTTTTTCTTTAACAAACTGTTTATTTTATTTTATTTAATGTATTATTATAAGAGTGAGGTTATAATGAGAAGTTAGGTGAAAATAAGAAGGATAAGAAGCCTTCTCATCCATTAGATCTGATGATCAATGGCTTAGATTTAATCCATTAATTAAAACTCAAAAATAAATGGTCAGGTACACGGAGGGGTAATTTGGTCAAATTGCCATTTTTTCTCTTTCCCCCCAATTATTAAAACCTTCATAACTTTTTCATACGATATTATTTTTTTATAAAAATTACACCATAAAAACAAGCGTTTTTTATCTTTAAAACCCATACCATATTGCTATATAATAAATAAAATAAAAAAATTATGTCAATGACGTGAACATATGACACAACAACCTGAACATATGACACAATTGACCTGAACATATAACACAATGACACAATGACCTGAACATATGACACAATGACACAATGATCTGAACAATGTTCAGGTCATTGTGTCATATGTTCAAGTCGTTGTGTTATTGTGTCATATGTTCAGGTCGTTGTGTTATATGTTCAGCTCATTCACAATTTTTTTATATATATGTAGCAATATTGTATGGGTTTTAAAGATAAAAAAACGTTTGTTTTTATGGTGAAATTTTTATAAAAAAATAATATCGTATGTAAAAGTTATAAACGTTTTAATAATTGGGGGGAAAGTGAAAAATATGCATGTTTCTAGATTTGCCCTCCTTCTTATCCTTCTTATTTTGCATCAACTTTTTACGTGAACTTCTCTCTCCAATATAATTCATCTTTTTTTGTTCTTTAATAAAATCATGTCATATCTTCATACTCTAATAAATGATTACAATTGTTGACACATGCCAATAGTAGATTCATTCTCACCCAAATCTACTCCCTAATTAATTCTTTTAGATTGAAAATTATATCCTATTTTATAATTAATCATAATATATTTGTATTTATTTATATTATGAAACTATGACAACCATATATTATTTTTTATCTTATTTTTATTATTATTTTTTTTATAAACATTATTAGTTTCATTTTAATAAGTATATAAAATAACTTATAAAATACCATTAAAAACTTATTTCGTGTGTTTTCAAATATAATTGAGCAAATCATATTTAATACTTTAATTAATGAATACCTAATATTGTTTTACGGATTCAATCAACATTGTGGATGATATTTTTTACAAAGAAATTCATAAACGGAAAAAATCATGTTCATAAGATCCAATAATAAATACTAGGTTAGTAACCCGTGTACTACACGGGCTGAATATAGATATATAATATTAGATAAGTACAAAGAAAAAGATAATGATCAAGAAATTTAAAAATTATGATTGATATAAAATTCTCATATTATATTAAATAATAGTTTAATACATTTAAAAATTTATTATGTTTGACAAGTTATTGATTATTTCATAAAAAAACTAAAATTATTGAGTAATTAATCAAATCTACATTAGTTTTATCAAATTTTTAAAATAAAATTTTAATTTTGATAAAATTGATAATTATCTGAATTGATGATTTCTTAAATTGGTAATTCAGTGTGAGTTTGATATGTGGCATTGTTATGTGGACACTTTATAAATGAGACATGTGACACAATTTTTATTGCTTTATTAGGATTAAGATAAGATTTTCTACCATATCATATGATCCATGTTCATCCAATTTGAGAATTTTAAACATAATGACTAATTCAATTATAAGTTTCCTAATGTATACCAATATAACATTTTTTTTTATTGATATAACATTATAATATTGATTATAACTCATATTTTATATGTGTTCATTATAATCTTAATCAAACTTTATACTCACCTAACTTTCTACAAATACTTAAAGTCTCAAGTTTGTCAAATCATAAATTAACGTTAGTTGCTATTCAGGGTTAGAATGTTTTTT
Source organism: Deinandra increscens subsp. villosa (assembly GCA_039602395.1). Classification (NCBI taxonomy): domain Eukaryota; kingdom Viridiplantae; phylum Streptophyta; class Magnoliopsida; order Asterales; family Asteraceae; genus Deinandra; species Deinandra increscens. Next base: position 9,615,783 of record JBCNJP010000007.1, on the reverse strand, counting down.
TTAATAATCATTTTTGTACGTTGCATATTTCAAATATACAAGTAGAGACATGAGCTCTAAATATTGTTTTTTTGATAAAAAGGGTAAAGTCACCAATACCATATTATGAATTATAACTTTATCTTTTTATTTAATATAATGTAATACGTTATTCCGGTATTAAAAAAAGTGTGCAATTATCAACTATATATATTTTTTAATGATTCAACCCGTATAACATACGAGTTCTATCCTAGTATAACTAATAAAATAGTTATACTTTTTTTTACAGGAACATCATTTTAATTAATAACCTTCAACCAATGATCCCTAACCCAATTAGCTAGGGGAGGTACCTAAGGCATTATAATAGGGAGGTCTTGGGTTCAAGTCTCACTTGTAACAAAAAATAAATAAATGAGGGTTACATGTTAGGTCAGGGGGTTTTCTCACTTATGGTGAGTTTCCTCCTGATAGGGATTGGAGATGATCGAGTGGTGGATAATGCCTCCGTCAATGATCCAAATTTGCCGTTCAAAAAAAAAGAAAAAAGTTAATAACCTTCAATTCCCACCAATATATTCGCTCTTTTGGAAATAGAGTACAAACAATCATATAATTTTAAATTTGTTTTCTATTTATTAATTAAAGGGTAATTTTGTATAAACATAACAAATTTTTAATTTTGTTCCAATTAGTTTATTCAAACTTTTTTGTTCAAATCAGGTAACTTAACTTTAAAATATGTTCTAATACTAGATAAATGATATGATTAGCAGGTAACCTATGCAACTTTTTTATAAAAACTGAATTTTTTATAAAAAAGGAATTTTTTATTAAAAAAGAATTTTTAAAATCAAATTTTTAATAAAAAAGAAATTTTCTTATAAAATTCGAAATTTTATAAAAAAACCATGTTTTTTAAAAAACCGGTTTAAAAATAAATTTAAAAATGCAAAAAAAATTGTAACAATTTATAACAAATTGACAACAAATTGTAAAAATTTATAACAAATTGAAAATATTTAGTTGAAGGCAAACAGTTCAAAATTACAACAAAATACGCCAAAATATGTAGTCGAAGGCAAACTGTTATCACCATAACGAGTCCAACATATACCAAAATACACCATAACGAGTCCAACATATACCAAAATACACCATAACGAGTCCAACATACACCAAAATACATGCAAACGTAACTAGCGTCATACCCCTTTTTTCTATTTTTTTTTAATATTAAAATTATTAGGTTAACTGTAATCAGGTCATTTATCTAGGATTGGAACTTATTTTAAAGTTGAGTAAGTAGATTGGAACAAAAAAAGTTTGAGTACCCTAATTGAAATAAAATTGAGAGTTGGTTATTATTCTCTGACATTAACGATTGCAACATTGAAAATATATTACTTAGTAATTTAAATGTCAAACTTTAGAACCTTTTAACATTTTATTATATGTATTTTCAATACGGAAAAAATGCTTTTTAATTCTTTAATTTATAGAACGTTTTCTTTACGATAGAAACCCTTTAATAAATGTTTTTTATTCCATTTAAAAGTATAATAAATAAATGTTATTATTCTTAATTTAAATACATATTCTAAAAACGTTTTTAATTAGGTTAAAACATAGAAATAAAAGCTTTTTTAATAAATTATATAAATATGATTTTTAAAACAATTGCATAGAATTTCAAAATGAAACAAATTAAAATGTTGTTTCAAATGGTACGTAATATCTTCGGAAACAATTTTTAACTTTTTAATAAAACATCTTTTAGAAAAAACATATGTAGAATTATTCTAACAAATATATAGTTCATTTACATTTACAAAAGTTTATATCATTACTTAGATACATTTATGAATAAATATCATAACCAAAAAAGCGTCGTCGTCTATGATGTTTCTTTCTTATATATATATATATATATATGGGTAAAGTTATAGTACAAACCAATATCATTGTAAGAACTTAAGAACTAATGTAAGAACCATTAAATTTCAATTGAATGAAGGTTATTTAGATAATTTTTATGCTTCTTCTTCGTTTTTCCTTCATGTCTATACACATAATGGCAACTTAACGACCTAAAAAAACAAAAAACTAAACAAAAATAGTTTTTTTGTAAGTCCGACTATGTTGCATATATGCAACATATGAAAACATATAATGTTGCACATATGCAGCATATGAAACACATAATGTTGCATATATGCAACATGGTATGTTGCATATACAACATATGAAACATACAATGTTGCACATATGAAACATATAATGTTGTATTTATGCAACATGGTATGTTGCATATATGCAACATATGAAACATACCATGTTGCATATATGCAACAGTTGCATATATGCAACATTTTATGTTTCATATGTTGCATATATGCAACATATTCGGACAGGCAAAAAAAAAAACAAAAAATTTTTTTTTTTAAGTCATCGAGTGGATATGGGTGGATATATGTGAAATTAAATTAAAAAAAATATCAAATTACCCAAAAAACTTTATTTGAAATAATTTTTCTTTAGTTTTTACAAGTTTGTACAATAGAATGTAGTGGAGGAATTAAAAAGAAATGACAAAATTACTTAATTATCCCTCATTTAAGTTGGTTCTTAAGTTCTTACAATAGATAATGGTTCTTACATGAACTTTACCCATATATATATATATATATATATATATATATATATATATATATTATACTAGGTTAGTAACTCGTAAACTATACGGGTTGAAGTTAGGTTAATAAAACGAGATAAATGGAAGAAAAAAATGATAAAAGCTTTCAAAAATATGAATCATATAATTTTTTTAATAAATTTTGGCTTTGTTAAACCTGTGTTGAGCTCGTTCAAATTTAATTACCATATAAATATGAATTTTGTTTATCATGTAATATATTCAATAATCACACTAACCAAGTTTGACCAATCTAATGTTTTATTTTTTATGTTGTAATTTAGGTTAGATAGTCTTTACTGATCCATATTGACATGATCTTGATTTATTGGTCGTAAAAACAGTAGGACCGTCACCATTGTCATTTTAATTGTTACAGCATAGTAATAAGTTATCTTACCATAGTTAATAAAAAAAATAAAGATTTGTCGACCTTTACAATAATAATTTAATTAGAATTTTAAAACTTACTAAATGTATTTAATTTGAAATTAGATAATGAAATTTAAATAATCATAGTAGTCATTTGGAAATAATAACTTTGGAAAACTTTTGCAAACACGACCTAAGTGTGCGATCGGACATCCTCAAATACTCGTCGAAACCATCATCCGTTGTACCGTACGCCATCATACGTAGGGCTGTCGTGCACTTCTGCAAAAGAGTAAAACCAATCCGACCTCTTGCGTCACTCCTTTGTGGGAACCATGGATGCTCGCGCTCTAAATCGTTCACTATTCTTAAAAATAGTGAACGATTCATACGAAAACGTTGATGGAACATATGTGGCGGATACACACAAGCGTCGTTGAAATAATCTCTCATCAACGTACATTTCTTGACCCGCTTCACGATTTCTGTTGAGACGAGCTCTTCGAGTTAATACGCGATTCGCTCAAGCGTTGAGACGACGATGATGACGATGAACCGTAATTTGAAAAAACATTTCCGCAACATGGTCAGATGATTCATCCGAAGAAGTGTCGGGATTAGAAGAAGAGGAAGGGGATGAAGACATTTTTTTTAAGATGAGATATGGTATTTTTTAGATGAGAAATGGTGATGGTGTAAGATTTTTTTGATTAAATGGGGGGTTTAAATATGTGTAAAAATTAAAAGAAATTTTTTTTTTAAATAGCCAATGGCTATATTTGTGACTGTTAAACGGTCACTTTCTTGAAACAAACCACAAAAAACGCTGTGGAGAAGCCAACGGCTGGCTTCCACGCCAAGCCAAAACGCGGGTGGGGGGCGGTGTTTCACGCCGTGGTGGCGTTGAACGCAACCCTCCACGGCGGTATACCGCATGCCCTTAGTTTAAATAAATAAAAAATAAAAAAATAAATTATGTGGCAATACTTGATTGGTCATCTACCCAATCCCTACCCCTCTTCACGCCGTGTAAATCTCCACGGCAAAGTTCAACGCCACCCCAAAACGCGAAGGGGGGGGGGGGGGGGGGTGTTCCACGCCGTTGTCCCCTTCAACACCAACAATAACGCGGGTATACTGGATGACCTTAATATCTGAAAAGTTATAATAAATATTCGGAATTTAAATTTTGTAAAATATAAATTTAGAAATTTTTAAGATCTCACAATTACGTTATATTAATAATAAATTTAAATATTTATTAAATGTAATATTGAATTTTATATGTGGAAAATTAGAATAATATTTTTTTTAATTTGAATTTTAAAAAATCTAAGTTTAGAATTTTAAAAGATTTGAAGTTTCATTACATATAATTAGAAATTTAAAATTTATTAAATGTAAGATTTAATTTTATATTTGAAAAGTTGAAATAATACATTGAATTTATTTTAAAATTTATTTATTGATTAATTCTAGTGTTGACATGTGGACATGATGATGTGGAGACCCTAGTAAAAGGCCATGTGACAACCATTTTATTGTTTTATTAGTATTAAAGATTTTTTAAGAAAAATGTTAAAGAATACGATTCTAAAAATACTTATTCTTTTGGCTTTTTATAAAATATGATCAAATATTTTATAAATCTATCTATTAATCTTAAAAAATATGTTTTCCTTAAATATTTTGAAATAAAAATTTATCCAATAAAAAATAGAAGGAGAAAAGTAATATTTTAAGAAATACCCATTTTAATAAATATATTTTAAACAACCCATTATAATAAATAAGTTTTCTAACAACACCCATTTGCCAATAAACTCGAGTTCGAGAATAGCTGTCACTTTAAATGAGGTATATACTATTTTGGAAAAGTTTAAATATTCATACATAGACTTTGAAAGTGGGGATACATAATTCATTTAGATGCGAGAGGATATAATAAAAGAGCAAGGTTGTCAGTTTTGACCTGTTCTACTTCCATCAAGAACTACTTCTTTTGAAGCACCTCATCATTCATTTCTCATTCGTTACTCCAACTCCTTGATAACCAAATCAGAAATGGAGTCCTCCTCATCATGCCACAGATTCTCATTTGTTGATATACTTCAAGCAACCGAAGAATTCGCCCCTAAAAATTATTTAGGATATGGAGCATTCGGCGAAGTCTACCGTGGCAATATCTCTGAAAAAGACGTAGCCGTGAAGCGTATGAACATGAATCCAGAACAAGGAATCCCGGCGTTCCACAAGGAGATCGATCTGTTGTCTGCTTGTGATCAAGTCAACATCATTTCTCTTGTGGGATACTGTGACGAAGGAGACGAGAAGATTCTTGTGTATGAATACATGCCAAACGGTTCACTCTATGATTATCTTTACCTCCGTCAGGATGTAATCAATCCACGCCTGACGGTGGAGCAACGCCTGGAGATCTGCATCGGGGTGGCGAAAGGTCTGACTTACCTTCATTCCGGCACCCATTTTAACATCATTCATAGTGACATCAAGTGTGACAACATTCTATTGGATCGTAACATGGTTCCGAAAATCTCAGACTTCGGATTGTCCAGGACTCGTGATGTCGGCTCATCCGCTTCGCAAGTAATCACCAACAATATAAAAGGTATATGCGCGCCAAACATCATTTTTTTTCAACCCGTTGAATGATCATCGAACCTAATTAAAATAGTGGGTTAGGTTCATTGTAGATCATTTAAACAATATAGACCCCGTATACCCCTATATTGTTCTATAAAACTCACTAAAAATTATAAAACCCATTACTGTTAAATTTGGTTTGTTTATTTTTCTATGTGATAAGTTTTAAAAAACCAGAAAGGAAACCTAGAAAGTTGTTGAAGATATTGAAATATAATTGTTGTTAAGAAAAAGTTGTTGGACACTAGATATTCATTTTAATTTTAATTTTCGTTTGTTAATTTTATTTTTTTTATATTTCTATCTTTATATATTAACTTAAGATTTATTTCTAATGTTTCTAGTTTTTTCTTTATTTTTTATTTTCTTAGTTTGAAACTATAATTTTCAGCGAGTTTTATAGAACCCTGATTTTTAAAGTTGTAATGTGTTTTAATAACAATGAGTTTTAAACACAACAGTGAGTTTATAATTTGTAGTGAGTTCTATAATTTTCAGTGATGTTTTATAGAACATCGATTTTTTAAAGTTGTGGTTTTAAACACACATTGAGTTTTAAAACTCGGAAATGAGTTTTATAACTTTTAGTGAGTTTTATAGAACAATATAGGGGTTTACGGAGTCTATAATGAACATTTGACTAGAAATAGTAATTGATCTGAACAGGTACTGAAGGGTATCTAGCGCCAGAATGTTACGAACCAAACTACAAACTAAGCCGAAAAGCCGACATCTATGCCTTTGGTGTTGTGTTCTTGGAAGTGTTATGCGAGAGGCAGCCGTCGAGGAGGCTCCTTATGTTGGCACTTCCATTCATCATGAGAGGGGAGCTTCACAAGTTTACCCCGGAACATGTTGAGACAAGTACTTCTCCAGAATGTTTACGAGAATGCGAAAATCTAATAAAGGACTGCTTGGATAACGATCCCAAAAAGCGTCCTTTCATCAACCAAGTTGTGGATCGGCTTGAATTGGCACTGGAAATGCAAAAGCAACAGACTAGCAGTCATGATCAACAGGCTGCATCCGAGCTCCCGTTGACTATTTCCGAAGCGTTTTCAAGTGGGATTAACGATCGGATAGTGTTGTTTTACACGAGCAGCGGAGTGGTGGTTGAGACGCAAGGGGCTTGTCAGGAAGCGAGGCAGATTCTTGATGGATATGGAAAGCGTGTGGACGAACGGGATGTGTACCTGGTTCCGACGTACAGGAAACAAATGCAAGATGTGTTTGGAACCAGTTGGTACACATTGCCACAACTGTTTGTTGGTGGGAAGTATATTGGAGGGGAAGATGAGATCAGAAAGCTTCATTGGAGTGGTGAACTAAGGAAGAAACTCCATCGTCTTCCAAAAAGGGATTATCCTTCATTTTGCACCAGCTGTGGGAATACAAGATTTGTGTCTCTCTCATGGTGTCCAGCATGTAGCTTTTGGAAGAGCGATACAATATGGTTCAAGGAACCTGAAAAATATTCGCCAAAAGTGTAACTTAGCAAAGATCTTGCTTCTTCCTGGTTTTTAAATAGTATGTTTTGTTTCTGGTTTTGTTATTTTATGAGTACTGTTGTTATTCTCTTGTAATGTGGTGACTGTTTAAAGATTTTAGTAGTTAATAAAGAATGCAACTTGACTACTTGAGACAGTAATTAACAAGAGTTCAATATGATCCAACATTATGGTATGAGAGCATTAATGTTTTAAAAACCGGTTTTTTAATTGAACCGGAAAACCTTTCGGGACTGGTTCGATCGGTCGGACCGGTTAGACCGGCTGGTTAAACCGGTTAGGGGATTTATATATATATTTTTTATAAAAATGCTAATAAACTTATACACCCCAACAAAAGTAGTTAAAATACAAATATAATCCACTCAAAAATAATATCAAATATGTATTTCATAAGAAAATATAAGTTTTAAACTTTAAAAAATAAAAAAAAGTTAAAAAAAATAAAAAAAATCAGAAAACCGGTTGAACCGGACCGGTTGAACTGGAAAAAACCGAAAAAAACCGGAAAACCGGCCGGTCTAACCCGGTCCGGTTATTGCCAAAAAACCGGCTAGAGAACCGGCCGGTTCGAACCGGTTTTTAAAACACTGTATGAGAGTTATCGGTTGGTAAACACGTCTACAATCTTATCTCAATCGACTGTTTTGTTCTTTCGGTCTCCTTTTTCATGACAGATCGACTCAGTTTTCAAAGGTGACGACTACGAAGAAACAGAAAATGAAAGTTAGAAGGTGTGATCCACAAATGGTTTAATTAACTTGTATTTAGTTATTTTTTAATTAGGGTTATTGATTTTAATAATCTAAGTTATTATCAATTGTTCAATATTAATCTCAATTTCAAAATTGTTCTATATTAATCTCAATTATTAAGGTGTTGGATTTCATTGAAACCCCGTAAAGTTTTCCTTAACTCTATTAGTTTTTTATTAACGTGACACTGATTAATAAAAGCCACATAGGATGCCACGTCAGCAAAAAAACTAACGAAGTTAAGGAAAACTTAACGGGGGTCCAATGAAATTCAACACCTTAATAATTGAAATTAATGTAGGGCAATTTTAAATTTGAGTTTAATATTGATCAATTAATAATAACTTGAATTATAAAAATCCAATAAACCTTTTTTATTTGATTAATTACACCTTGATTTTATAAGATAGATTCATCTAATATTATTTGAATTCACAACTTTTAATGGAGCACATTATTTACCACCAAGACAAGTATTTAACTATTAGTTTTAATGTTTCATTTTTCAATGTTTAGATTTATCGGTTCAATAATTTAATTGTTTTGCTAGTTTACCTATTTATTTAAATTTCTAGAAGATAGGGTAAAAATATTTTATTAGTATCAATAGAGAATTTTTTTTAAATTTTTTTGAGTTTTTATCAGGCTTGGGCTATCAGAGCTTTGTGTTTATGATTATTTGTTACACCACGTCATCTGAGAATTATACTTAAGTTAATAGTAATATCTCTACTAAGACACCAAATCTTTTTTTACCACATTATTATTCCAAACTTCTAACACTTTACCTAAATAATACTCACCCTAAACCACCAAACACTTTTTAATATTAATTTATTAAGAAAAAGTTATAGAGATTTTGAGTGTGGACCACCCATTCATTATTGTAGATATATATAATTACTAGTTGTGTATTTAAATCACTAATTTGTCCTTTCATTTAACACGGGTTAAAAGACTTCGTTAAGTCCCCTCACATGAAGAGCATTTTGGTCTTTTTACCCACATTAATCATCTTCTTGAATTTACAGCTTCAACTCACATAACCCAAATCCACTATGTTAACACAAAACGAACAAATGAAAAACAACTGAAATTTTAATGATTGGAAAACTCGATTCTTGAACAAACGATCATAATTCATGAACGTATTGAGCCAAATCCTTGAAACAGGTGGTGAAAACGAATATGTGAGGAAGTAGATCCATCGAAATCCGGTCGATGATCGAGCAAATAGGTTAGTTAGGTACGTAGTCCTAAAAACTTGATGCAAAGGATTACCCATCTAACCTTAAATTGCAGGGAGTAATATAAGAACTACACATAATGACTCAGAATTGTAAAAGCATGAGCGGATCGTTTCTAGGTCAATACAAGAATGAGACGGAAGTTTTATATCATTAACGTGTGTCGAATGATTACAACCAAAGTAGTATACATCGAGGTTGGACAACACATCCCCTTACACACACAGATCTGGACAAACCTAGACCAAAACTTGTGAATTACAACGGCCTATTTAACGCACAAACATCGGGTTTTTTAGTAGTTCAATTTCCAACAATAGTGATTGACCATCCCTAGCTGTTGTAACTCAAAATCAACCCCCAAATTAATATTAAAATCACAATCTATATATATATAAAAGTTAAGCAAAGACACTATTTTGCACCTTCATAAATGTGAAATCATAAATGCATTTTCATCAACAAATTAAGGGTTTGCTTTGTTTTAGACGATCATCATCATAAAGAGATTGTTCATCAAAATAAATACCTCAGTTAATAAACATAATAAGCAATGAATAGAGGAAAACCCATGGGTTTCTTGCAACTTCATTAACATATTCCTAGCCCTTCAACTTCTTGCAACTCCTTGAGTAATAAACTATATAATAATAGCATCATAATAAATAGGTTAATAACAATAAGCTTTTGGATTTCTAGGCACTAATACGCAATAAACATAGCAATAAACATGACCTTTCAAGTTCTTTTAACCCCAATTCAATTAATTCAAGACATTTCTATGATCATATATAAAAGCATGGAGGCCTCATTTGTTCACCCCCTACCTGCCATCTCCTACACCGTGTAAGTAATGAAAAGTTTTAATTTTGTGTAATTTTTGTCCACAACCCTCTCTTTGAGTCCGGCGGGAAGAAAATGTACCGCCGGAACGATTGCCTTTTCTTGCTTTCTCCGGCGTGAATAAAATGTAACGTCGGGGGAAAAACGGGTTGTTTTCTTTCCCTAATTTTTTCTTTGTTGACACCCTCCTCCTTGAGTCCGGCGGGAAATAAAGTTGTTAGTACTTGAAAATAAAATACTTATATCAATAAAGTTGTTAGTACTTGAAAATAAAATACTTACGAATTAATTATACATGAAGTCTATGCTTATTAAATCAGTAATTAAAGGTCTTTCATATGTGAAGAATTGTGTTTGTTTTTGTTGTAAGTGGCAATTCTCTGATGGTTTTCATTGCAATTTTGTAATCTCATTCTTGATTCATTTGAGCTTTTGTAGCTTGATTTTGCAGGTAAAGTCACAATTCTTCATCATAAATTCGTGGGGTATGTCTCATAATACTCAACAGAAGCCGGACTATAGGTAAGTGTGCTTATTGATGCCAACTCATTGGTTCTACTATACAACTATATAATTATTGTAAAATGTGATTTTTACGAATCAACACATAAAGACCAGATTATAAGATCTTTGAGTTTTATTTATAAGAGTAGTATTAAATATAAATTTTATAGATCAACACATCATATAAGCCTGCTTATTGATGCCATGAATTGTTTGTACTTTTTTACATTTGGGGTACCTCATAGTTTTCAATTTATGGTTGATTGCGAAGATTTTGGTTATATACTAAGAGCACAAACACATAGTAAAGTAGAGAACATAAAACATATTAGGACGACCATGCGAATGAGTACCGCTGGAACGTTAGACTTTTTGTGCTTTGTCCGACGTGAATAAAATGTAACGTCGGCGGCTAACGGGTTATGTGTGTGTGTGTTTTTTTTAAGTTCCTCGGATTTCTCATTCTATTGTACTAATTGTTCTCCAACTTGCATTTGTAGGTACTTACTTCGCAGCTCATGTCAATGTCGTTGAATATCATTCGTTGTAGGGTTGGACAAGTCGATGATATTTAAGAAAGACGGGTCAACCAATGCGGGTACATAGCGAGGTGAGTGATGGTATTGGAGTTGTCCTCGCGATGAGAAGTGTTGTTATTTAGAAGGGATTTCCAGTTCTTGGTGTATTTAGGTATGCGGCTACTTTGGCTACATTTTTACTAAATATAATTTGGTAAACTTTTATTGGGCTAAAAAGATGTTCATAACCCATTGCAGGACTTTTGATATTGTTGGTGTACTCAACAATTTTTTATGCTTTTGGTTTTGTAATTTTTGTGCATATGCTAAGAACATAAATGATTAAATGATGGCCGCTCTTTAGTGTTTTTACAGCCTGTTTCAAAGTATTAACATGTGCTCATAGTGATAAATTCCGTCAATCTAATTTCAAAGCTACATTCTCTATCATTATGTTAATCAACTTTTATGTTATTTGTAGTTTTTTTTTTTAGTTTCTTGATTCCAGTTTCATGAAACAATTATGCTTTCTTAGTCAGGGGCGGATTATATGTGATCCCAGTAAGGTCTTAGGCACCTATTTAACCAAAGAATATGATGCGATTTACTTGGAACATTTGATTTAAGCTCCCATGACTTTTTTAAGGCACCCAAGGGGTCAAAACTTTACCCAAAATCTTGAGAAGAAAGATTCTAAATTGCAAGTATGAAGAAGAAGAATATGAAGAAATGCAGCCATGGTTGGTTTTTGTAAAAGAAATGTGATGAGATGAACATGAAGAATAATAATGAAGAAGACAATGACTTTAATACATACGGAAATGTGTTTCTTTTTCTTTTTTTAAAGAATGGTTTAATTTGGTATATGCTCATTCTCAGATTTGACAAGTCATCTTTTTTTGCCCCCCACTGGAGAAAAATTCCGGATCTGCCACTCTTCTTAGTACTTAAGAAAGATGAAGCATATATAACAAGTAGGAAGAATAAAGATGTATATTTACTTTTATAGTATCCTATTTCCTCCCTCATATCAATATTAGAAAAAAAATTCTATCTCTACACGAATACACTTTTGGTTATTATTTCGTTATAAAACATGTCTAAATATTAGATACCAATCCCGAGATGGAACTGATTTGCTCTCATGGTACATGGTAGCAATGTATATTCTATCTCTAAAAGTTGTAATAGTATAACTTGCATTTTACCTACATATGTATGTATTTTTTTTTTTTTTGCACGTGGGTTGAAAACAAAAAAATAATAATAAAGGGGCAGGTTGTTTCATATTTTGGCTTTTATATTTTTAAAAGCAACGACAAAATATTTCAAAAATACACCAACACATACAAAATCCAATAATTAATTTCTACTTGATTAACAATTCTAATAGTTCCTAAACAGTGCATGAACATTCTAATATGTTTATATAAACTAATATCTGAGATATGTATGTCAACAATACAAATAGAATTAAAATCTCATGATCATAAGAAGCAAAAATATCAAGTTTTGTGGAATTCCCAAAACTGAAAACAGATCTCGCCATCCATGAAGATTATTGCCAACTACCCATCACCAACAAGCTGATAAACTAATAACTTTAATACTTATTTATAGGCTCCCTATTCTAAAAAGAACTATGACACAAAGAGCACTATAAAAGAGAAAAACATACCCTATTAACGCAATCCATCACCGGAATTTTGGTTCCCCTATGTGAAAGACCAACAACCACCGTTCCCTACAACCCCTCTCCGATTACCCTCTGCTACAGAAACGAAACGAAAATCAAAAGAGAACCAGAAAAACCATGAAAATAACTTAGAGTTTAAAACTTACCCAAAACAGTCATGTAATCGCCACCGGTAGAAGTAACCGTCGCTGAAAACCGCTATATCGCCGCCGTGAAATTACTTCTTGACTAAAGAAAAACCCTTGAACACCCATCGCTAAACCCCTTGAAAATTGGAACTGATGATCGAAGTACTCGAAGGATTCGGAACCAATTTTGACAAACCCTTATGCGAATTTGAGGAATCAAGCGATGATTGCTCGAAAATCTCGGAACCCTAGAACCACCGTCGCTCGCCGTGAAGAAGAAAAGGAAAAGGATAATTTGGGAGAAAAGAAAGCTCCGTTTTTTTAATCCCAAAGGTCAGATGCGAAGAAATCCAAACAAACCCTCAAACCCCTTGGACTTTCACAGAATTACGAAATGACCCCTCAAACTTATTTTGTAATTTCTTAAAAACTTATTATAACACAGTATTATCTGTTCTAATATGTATTTAATCAATTTTGTCATTTGTTCCATATGCTTTAAAGAACAATTGATAATTTGTCATTAGTTTCATGTGTTTTGAAGCACAATTAATTTATGATCAATTGTTTATACAGTCAACTTTAACTCGACAATAACTTGACAACAAAAAAGATGAATAATTTAATCCTTACTAAAACTCACAAGATTGAAGTTTGAGTTTGTTTCCACTATTTCTCTATACATATTAAACTTTCATATCATCATTTATTTAGAACAAACTGTTGAATCTTAACTTTAACATTGATTTTCCTTTTTGCAAAACTTTTGCATTCGTACTTCACTAAATATGCTCCATAATGATATATTATTAATATTATATTCACATTTTAAAACTTTTGTCAATCACTTAATTTTGTATCACCTTTACATCAATTGTGCTCCTTGATTGTGTCTTTTTCAACATGACACAAACTTTAGTACATCAAACTTTCCTGTAAATATCTTTTCCATTACTGATCTCTAAATTTTTCTTCTAATACGCATATTTTTTATCATCAATTCCAAATAAAACCAGATTTACCACTCATAAGCTATTATCTTATTTCGAACGGATAAAGATTCCAACATATATGTTTAAGTATTTGTATACATATATTTTGTTGAATATTTCCATTTTGTCTCTTCATTTTGGTGTATTGCATATGTATTTTGCTCATTGTTTTAATTCATCAACTCTTAGACTTTTTGCCAAGGACTGGTGTGCACACAAGCATGTCACGTATACAACCATACTGAACATGTTAGGGTCGGTTTAAATTCCCTCCGACCGTGCATCGCACGGGACTGCACTCTAGTTCAAAAGTAAAATCGAGCTTCGAAACTAATTAATGAGCGGTTCAATTGATTAATTTGTTTGTAGAAGCTATCTGAACACCACTTCTCTAACCCCTTTCTCTACTTTTTACCACTTCAAGCTATTTTTTGAATTGGGATTTGACCTAATTAGTAATTTTTCCTTAATTTTTGATTCATGGTTTAGAAATAGATAATATATTCCTGCCTATTTTTTCTGTTTGTCACTTATGTCATTGTTTTATTTTAAAATTTTAGATACCTTTGAAGGTTGAAAGTAAATAAAATTGTTATCAATTGATTTATTAAATGCTTTGTTTTTAACTTATACCATACCTTCTTGTGTCTTTTATGTTTATAAATTATTGTAGATTAGTTATTCTTATGACATTTGTTACATCCTAAACCTCCTTCTTCAAACCAAGATATCATCTTTCAAGCCAGTTTAAGACAGTCCCTTACTTGAGTTCCCAAGCAATTGTTATGCACACCTAAAGGTTATATGTTAGCTTTATCGCTTTAGGTTTGGTTAACTTTAGCATATTTAGTCTAAAATTTCAATTATTTGACTCGTTTTCACGGGTCCATTTTGGCAAATATGACACGTTTACATGTGTCCATTTTTGGTAGGGCTGGCAATTTTGACACGAAACACGACAATGTTAACAGGATTCGTGTTTGGGCTTAACAGGTGTCGTTAACAGGTCGACCTGTTAAGACTTGTTAATTTTCGTGTCTTAACAGGTAGAAACTTGTTAACCAGTTAAAGCACGTTTATATTTTAATAATATATATATATATATATATTTTAAATAATATATTAAAGATATATTAGAATTAGATTATTAGGTGACGTCTCTTAAAATTTCATTCCATTTTTGTCGTAACATACACTCATACATCTCTCAATTCTTAAATCCATTAAAATACAGGTCGTGTTCGTGTCTAAACAGGTTGGGTGAAACAGGTTTTATCGTATCGACCGTCGATTAGTTAAAATTTCGTGTCTAAAAAGGTTTTATCGTAACAGGTTTTATCGTGTCGACGCGTTAAAATACAGGTCGTGTTCGTGTTTTGAAAACTAGACACGGAAAGTTTTCGTGTCATGTTCATGTTTGAGACCAATCGTGTCGTGTCTTATCGTGTCGTGTCTTAACAGGTCGTGTCTGGCACGATTTGCCAGCCTTAATTTTTGGCCCCCTGATGAAAAATTCTAGGTCCGTCACTGCTACCCAACTAACCTATTTTCCCAAGGCATTCAAGTGGATCCAACTCAGGTGGAGGCTCTTATGAAATGGGAAGAACCGCAGGGATTAGACGTTTTCTGGGCTTAGCAGGTTATTATCGGAGATTCATCCAAGATTTCTCCAAGATAGCTACACCACTTACCGCGCTTACACAAAAGAACGTGCAGTTTGTATGGGGTCAGAAACATTTGGATGCTTTCGAACTATTGAAACGGAAGCTAAGTACTGTACTATTAGTATCCTTACCTGAAGGAACACAGGACTTCGTGGTATACTGTGACGTGGCCATAAATAGTTTAGGTTGCATCATGGTGCAGAGGGATAAGGTCATTGCCTAAACGTCAAAACAATTAAAAGTTCATGCGAAGAACGCATGATCTTGAGTTAGGTGTGGTAGTATTTGCCTTAAATATTTGGAGACATTACATTTATGGTACGAGGTTTGTGGTGTTTTCGGACCACAAGAGCTTACAACATTTGTTTAGTCAGAAGGAACCGTATATACGAAAGTGGCACTTGATGGAGGCACGTAGTGATTATGATTGTGAAATCAAGTACCATCCAACTAAAGCCAACATAGTGGCCGACGTCTTGAGCAGAAAAGAAAGACTGAAACCGCTTCGGGTACATGCCTTGAGATTGGGCGTACATGTGACCTTAATTAGATAGATCAAGGAAGCTCAGGGGAAGCAATTAGAAGGTGGCGATGATGATAAGAGTGAGATTATGACCATTTTTAAGGACTTAACAGTTGGTCCGGATGGTTTACTTCGAATGGGTATGCGGATTTAGGTACCGAAGGTTGGGGATTTAAGAGAATTATTCCTCGACGAAGCTCAAAATTCTAAGTACATGATGCATCTGGGCAATGACAAAATGTACCACCACTTAAAGGTACCGCA
>JBCNJP010000007.1:9573691-9598928 GCA_039602395.1 Deinandra increscens subsp. villosa | reverse complement strand
TATAGTATTATTTTGTACATAAAAAAAATAGAATATCAACCAGAATGAGTTGAAACACAGAATTGTTTTAGAAGCACCAATTGTATTAGTTTTCATACATAATAATTAGTTATAAATACCGTGGAGATACGTCAAAATAATGTATATAGTCGAGCAGTTACATTATAGAAAAGAAACAAAGACTAACAGACATGGAAGATGGTAGTGCCATCCGCTTGGTCAGGCTCTGCATCAATTTCGAAATGGAGAATCTTATGTCTCGGAAGGCCCGTAAAGTCAAAGAATGCGCTCTAGTCTGCTTGCATCCTTAACCGAGGATTGTTGCCATCATGACCTGCCCATAGAATCTTCACCAGGAAGTCCTTCACTCCATACTTTAGAGTTGCTTTATTGGAAACCTGGATGTTGTGGTTCCGGAACAACGCCTTAGGAATAGACTGCAAGAGTTATTTAGTAGCCTAAGGTTTAGTTAAACTGTAATCGTAATTATGTATTAAAATAGTAAGGTGAGAAGGTGTTTCTGAGTTCAGTATAAATCGACACGTAGATTATTATAGTACGAAAGGGCATTAAAAAAAGGGCTTACACATTGTGACATATATATCCAAAATGTCTACGAAGAAGATTTAGTAGGATAAATATGCTAATTAAGTTAATAAATCCCGAACGGATAGAAACAGCTTATGGTAAGTCTTAAACTCATGGTAACATTCACTTGGTTGTAAGCAAATTCAAACAGAACGTAGGAACACATCAGTGGCACTTCAATGAATATTATTATTAATACTTTAAAAAAACTGATTTACAAATAAATTTGGAACAAAATACTCCTTTTTAAGAAAAATTATAGTACAAATTTATTTATTTAATCTGAATTGAGACCATCTGCGGAGCTGAGAACCATAATACAATCTGCTAAACAAAGTCATATACATAAGCATTCCCATATAAGCAGGGGCATATTTATGTAATGTTCAGAGGGTGGCTTTGCCCCCACTAAGATTCGTCTTAAGAAGGACCATAGGGATTTCATATTAAAATATTTTGTGATAGTAATAAAGAGGGTCCACCATGACATCTAAGCTTAAAAAAATCTATGCACTTTAGGGATTAAGCAGGGATTGATAACTGATAAACGACGTGTAATTCCTAAGCTTAAAAAATCTATGAACTTGTACATATTTGGATTTAAAGGCTGATGTAAAGGCTCATTATGGGTAGTTTGCACAATTCCAATACATTCCATCGTAGTATTTTTGAATTTTGAACTCCTTTTGAATACGTGTCCCACTTGAACATGCAAACAAAATTAAAAATAAATAAATACCGTATTAGATTACATTCGGAATTTTGATTACATTGACCAGATACCATCTGTAACATCCGCCTATTTTGTAAACCCGGATACCCGACCCATTTTGATAAACTTGGGTAATTTCGTTTAGTAAAATTGTATTAAAAAATTAGTTTAATATATCTTTCATGCAATAGTTAACGATTCTAACACTGATAGTGGAACATAATTAATTTTCACTCAATGATCATAGAAGCCTTACTGATTTTCATGGCAAAATTATCGGCAATAGAATATAACGGTCTTCGGTTCAATTATCCAAAGCAAACATTGAGATTTACTTTTATGTGTAAAACATGTTCCAAACCATGATATATAAGAGAAATTAGAGCACCATATGTATCCAAGCAAATAATCCCAATCCCTTATCCTTATCTCTATATTTTTTTTATTAATTTTTTCTTATTCTTTCATTATTATCTTAAATACTAACTATTTGACTTATTAGATTGTTATTCTAAAATTGATTTTCAATAAATTTTAATGGAACGGGTTCAAGTCAAGGCGGGTAAAATGGTATTTTCAATCGGGTTAGGATGGGTTGATTTGAAAGAACAAAATAATGAAAAATTTCAAAAATTTAGCACGTACAATTTGGGTATCATAATTAGAACAAAATATAGTACCAACATAACATTAATTTCAATGAATATTATTATTAATACTTTAAAAAACTGATTTACAAAAAAAATTCGAATAAAATACTCCTTTTTAAGAAAAATTATAGTACAAACTTTATTTATTTAATCTGAATTGAGACCATCTGCGGAGCTAAGAACCATAATACAATCTGCTAAACAAAGTCATATACATAAGCATTCCCATCTAAGCAGGGGCAGATTTATGTAATGTTCAGAGGGTGGCTTTGCTCCCACTGAGATTCGTCTTAAGAAGGACCATAGGGATTTCATATTAAAATATTTTGTGATAGTAATAAAGAGGGTCCACCATGACATCTAAGCTTAAAATAATGTATGCACTTTAGGGATTTAAGCAGGGATTGATAACTGATAAACGACGTGTAATTCCTAAGCTTAAATAATCTATGAACTTGTACATATTTGGATTTAAAGGCTGATGTAAAGGCTCATTATGGGTAGTTTGCACAATGTCCAATACCTTCCATCGTAGTATTTCTGAATTTTGAACTCCTTTTGAATACGTGTCCCAATTGAACACGCAAACAAAATTAAAAATAAATAAATACTGTATTAGATTACATTCGGAATTTTGATTACATTGACCAGATACCATCTGTAACAATTTATTTATTTAATCTGAATTGAGACCATCTGCGGAGCTGAGAACCATAATACAATCTGCTAAACAAAGTCATATACATAAGCATTCCCATATAAGCAGGGGCAGATTTATGTAATGTTCAGAGGGTGGCTTTGCCCCCACTAAGATTCGTCTTAAGAAGGACCATAGGGATTTCATATTAAAATATTTTGTGATAGTAATAAAGAGGGTCCACCATGACATCTAAGCTTAAAAAAATCTATGCACTTTAGGGATTTAAGCAGGGATTGATAACTGATAAACGACGTGTAATTCCTAAGCTTAAAAAATCTATGAACTTGTACATATTTGGATTTAAAGGCTGATGTAAAGGCTCATTATGGGTAGTTTGCACAATGTCCAATACATTCCATCGTAGTATTTTTGAATTTTGAACTCCTTTTGAATACGTGTCCCACTTGAACATGCAAACAAAATTAAAAATAAATAAATACCGTATTAGATTACATTCGGAATTTTGATTACATTGACCAGATACCATCTGTAACATCCGCCTATTTTGTAAACCCGGATACCCGACCCATTTTGATAAACTTGGGTAATTTCGTTTAGTAAAATTGTATTAAAAAATTAGTTTAATATATCTTTCGTGCAATAGTTAACGATTCTAACACTGATAGTGGAACATAATTAATTTTCACTCAATGATCATAGAAGCCTTACTGATTTTCATGGCAAAATTATCGGCAATAGAATATAACGGTCTTCGGTTCAATTATCCAAAGCAAACATTGAGATTTACTTTTATGTGTAAAACATGTTCCAAACCATGATATATAAGAGAAATTAGAGCACCATATGTATCCAAGCAAATAATCCCAATCCCTTATCCTTATCTCTATATTTTTTTTATTAATTTTTTTTCTTATTCTTTCATTATTATCTTAAATACTAACTATTTGACTTATTAGATTGTTATTCTAAAATTGATTTTCAATAAATTTTAATGGAACGGGTTCAAGTCAAGGCGGGTAAAATGGTATTTTCAATCGGGTTAGGATGGGTTGATTTGAAAGAACAAAATAATGAAAAATTTCAAAAATTTAGCACGTACAATTTGGGTATCATAATTAGAACAAAATATAGTACCAACATAACATTAATTTCAATGAATATTATTATTAATACTTTAAAAAACTGATTTACAAAAAAAATTCGAATAAAATACTCCTTTTTAAGAAAAATTATAGTACAAACTTTATTTATTTAATCTGAATTGAGACCATCTGCGGAGCTAAGAACCATAATACAATCTGCTAAACAAAGTCATATACATAAGCATTCCCATCTAAGCAGGGGCAGATTTATGTAATGTTCAGAGGGTGGCTTTGCTCCCACTGAGATTCGTCTTAAGAAGGACCATAGGGATTTCATATTAAAATATTTTGTGATAGTAATAAAGAGGGTCCACCATGACATCTAAGCTTAAAATAATGTATGCACTTTAGGGATTTAAGCAGGGATTGATAACTGATAAACGACGTGTAATTCCTAAGCTTAAATAATCTATGAACTTGTACATATTTGGATTTAAAGGCTGATGTAAAGGCTCATTATGGGTAGTTTGCACAATGTCCAATACCTTCCATCGTAGTATTTCTGAATTTTGAACTCCTTTTGAATACGTGTCCCAATTGAACACGCAAACAAAATTAAAAATAAATAAATACTGTATTAGATTACATTCGGAATTTTGATTACATTGACCAGATACCATCTGTAACAATTTATTTATTTAATCTGAATTGAGACCATCTGCGGAGCTGAGAACCATAATACAATCTGCTAAACAAAGTCATATACATAAGCATTCCCATATAAGCAGGGGCAGATTTATGTAATGTTCAGAGGGTGGCTTTGCCCCCACTAAGATTCGTCTTAAGAAGGACCATAGGGATTTCATATTAAAATATTTTGTGATAGTAATAAAGAGGGTCCACCATGACATCTAAGCTTAAAAAAATCTATGCACTTTAGGGATTTAAGCAGGGATTGATAACTGATAAACGACGTGTAATTCCTAAGCTTAAAAAATCTATGAACTTGTACATATTTGGATTTAAAGGCTGATGTAAAGGCTCATTATGGGTAGTTTGCACAATGTCCAATACATTCCATCGTAGTATTTTTGAATTTTGAACTCCTTTTGAATACGTGTCCCACTTGAACATGCAAACAAAATTAAAAATAAATAAATACCGTATTAGATTACATTCGGAATTTTGATTACATTGACCAGATACCATCTGTAACATCCGCCTATTTTGTAAACCCGGATACCCGACCCATTTTGATAAACTTGGGTAATTTCGTTTAGTAAAATTGTATTAAAAAATTAGTTTAATATATCTTTCGTGCAATAGTTAACGATTCTAACACTGATAGTGGAACATAATTAATTTTCACTCAATGATCATAGAAGCCTTACTGATTTTCATGGCAAAATTATCGGCAATAGAATATAACGGTCTTCGGTTCAATTATCCAAAGCAAACATTGAGATTTACTTTTATGTGTAAAACATGTTCCAAACCATGATATATAAGAGAAATTAGAGCACCATATGTATCCAAGCAAATAATCCCAATCCCTTATCCTTATCTCTATATTTTTTTTATTAATTTTTTCTTATTCTTTCATTATTATCTTAAATACTAACTATTTGACTTATTAGATTGTTATTCTAAAATTGATTTTCAATAAATTTTAATGGAACGGGTTCAAGTCAAGGCGGGTAAAATGGTATTTTCAATCGGGTTAGGATGGGTTGATTTGAAAGAACAAAATAATGAAAAATTTCAAAAATTTAGCACGTACAATTTGGGTATCATAATTAGAACAAAATATAGTACCAACATAACATTAATTTCAATGAATATTATTATTAATACTTTAAAAAACTGATTTACAAAAAAAATTCGATCAAAATACTCCTTTTTAAGAAAAATTATAGTACAAACTTTATTTATTTAATCTGAATTGAGACCATCTGCGGAGCTGAGAACCATAATACAATCTGCTAAACAAAGTCATATACATAAGCATTCCCATCTAAGCAGGGGCAGATTTATGTAATGTTCAGAGGGTGGCTTTGCTCCCACTGAGATTCGTCTTAAGAAGGACCATAGGGATTTCATATTAAAATATTTTGTGATAGTAATAAAGAGGGTCCACCATGACATCTAAGCTTAAAATAATGTATGCACTTTAGGGATTTAAGCAGGGATTGATAACTGATAAACGACGTGTAATTCCTAAGCTTAAATAATCTATGAACTTGTACATATTTGGATTTAAAGGCTGATGTAAAGGCTCATTATGGGTAGTTTGCACAATGTCCAATACCTTCCATCGTAGTATTTCTGAATTTTGAACTCCTTTTGAATACGTGTCCCAATTGAACATGCAAACAAAATTAAAAATAAATAAATACTGTATTAGATTACATTCGGAATTTTGATTACATTGACCAGAGACCATCTGTAACAATTTATTTATTTAATCTGAATTGAGACCATCTGCGGAGCTGAGAACCATAATACAATCTGCTAAACAAAGTCATATACATAAGCATTCCCATATAAGCAGGGGCAGATTTATGTAATGTTCAGAGGGTGGCTTTGCCCCCACTAAGATTCGTCTTAAGAAGGACCATAGGGATTTCATATTAAAATATTTTGTGATAGTAATAAAGAGGGTCCACCATGACATCTAAGCTTAAAAAAATCTATGCACTTTAGGGATTTAAGCAGGGATTGATAACTGATAAACGACGTGTAATTCCTAAGCTTAAAAAATCTATGAACTTGTACATATTTGGATTTAAAGGCTGATGTAAAGGCTCATTATGGGTAGTTTGCACAATGTCCAATACATTCCATCGTAGTATTTTTGAATTTTGAACTCCTTTTGAATACGTGTCCCACTTGAACATGCAAACAAAATTAAAAATAAATAAATACCGTATTAGATTACATTCGGAATTTTGATTACATTGACCAGATACCATCTGTAACATCCGCCTATTTTGTAAACCCGGATACCCGACCCATTTTGATAAACTTGGGTAATTTCGTTTAGTAAAATTGTATTAAAAAATTAGTTTAATATATCTTTCGTGCAATAGTTAACGATTCTAACACTGATAATGGAACATAATTAATTTTCACTCAATGATCATAGAAGCCTTACTGATTTTCATGGCAAAATTATCGGCAATAGAATATAACGGTCTTCGGTTCAATTATCCAAAGCAAACATTGAGATTTACTTTTATGTGTAAAACATGTTCCAAACCATGATATATAAGAGAAATTAGAGCACCATATGTATCCAAGCAAATAATCCCAATCCCTTATCCTTATCTCTATATTTTTTTTATTAATTCTTTCTTATTCTTTCATTATTATCTTAAATACTAACTATTTGACTTATTAGATTGTTATTCTAAAATTGATTTTCAATAAATTTTAATGGAACGGGTTCAAGTCAAGGCGGGTAAAATGGTATTTTCAATCGGGTTAGGATGGGTTGATTTGAAAGAACAAAATAATGAAAAATTTCAAAAATTTAGCACGTACAATTTGGGTATCATAATTAGAACAAAATATAGTACCAACATAACATTAATTTCAATGAATATTATTATTAATACTTTAAAAAACTGATTTACAAAAAAATTCGAACAAAATACTCCTTTTTAAGAAAAATTATAGTACAAACTTTATTTATTTAATCTGAATTGAGACCATCTGCGGAGCTGAGAACCATAATACAATCTGCTAAACAAAGTCATATACATAAGCATTCCCATCTAAGCAGGGGCAGATTTATGTAATGTTCAGAGGGTGGCTTTGCTCCCACTGAGATTCGTCTTAAGAAGGACCATAGGGATTTCATATTAAAATATTTTGTGATAGTAATAAAGAGGGTCCACCATGACATCTAAGCTTAAAATAATGTATGCACTTTAGGGATTTAAGCAGGGATTGATAACTGATAAACGACGTGTAATTCCTAAGCTTAAATAATCTATGAACTTGTACATATTTGGATTTAAAGGCTGATGTAAAGGCTCATTATGGGTAGTTTGCACAATGTCCAATACCTTCCATCGTAGTATTTTTGAATTTTGAACTCCTTTTGAATACGTGTCCCAATTGAACACGCAAACAAAATTAAAAATAAATAAATACTGTATTAGATTACATTCGGAATTTTGATTACATTGACCAGATACCATCTGTAACAATTTATTTATTTAATTTGAATTGAGACCATCTGCTGAGCTGAGAACCATAATACAATCTGCTAAACAAAGTCATATACATAAGCATTCCCATATAAGCAGGGGCAGATTTATGTAATGTTCAGAGGGTGGCTTTGCCCCCACTAAGATTCGTCTTAAGAAGGACCATAGGGATTTCATATTAAAATATTTTGTGATAGTAATAAAGAGGGTCCACCATGACATCTAAGCTTAAAAAAATCTATGCACTTTAGGGATTTAAGCAGGGATTGATAACTGATAAACGACGTGTAATTCCTAAGCTTAAAAAATCTATGAACTTGTACATATTTGGATTTAAAGGCTGATGTAAAGGCTCATTATGGGTAGTTTGCACAATGTCCAATACATTCCATCGTAGTATTTTTGAATTTTGAACTCCTTTTGAATACGTGTCCCACTTGAACATGCAAACAAAATTAAAAATAAATAAATACCGTATTAGATTACATTCGGAATTTTGATTACATTGACCAGATACCATCTGTAACATCCGCCTATTTTGTAAACCCGGATACCCGACCCATTTTGATAAACTTGGGTAATTTCGTTTAGTAAAATTGTATTAAAAAATTAGTTTAATATATCTTTCATGCAATAGTTAACGATTCTAACACTGATAGTGGAACATAATTAATTTTCACTCAATGATCATAGAAGCCTTACTGATTTTCATGGCAAAATTATCGGCAATAGAATATAACGGTCTTCGGTTCAATTATCCAAAGCAAACATTGAGATTTACTTTTATGTGTAAAACATGTTCCAAACCATGATATATAAGAGAAATTAGAGCACCATATGTATCCAAGCAAATAATCCCAATCCCTTATCCTTATCTCTATATTTTTTTTATTAATTTTTTCTTATTATTTCATTATTATCTTAAATACTAACTATTTGACTTATTAGATTGTTATTCTAAAATTGATTTTCAATAAATTTTAATGGAACGGGTTCAAGTCAAGGCGGGTAAAATGGTATTTTCAATCGGGTTAGGATGGGTTGATTTGAAAGAACAAAATAATGAAAAATTTCAAAAATTTAGCACGTACAATTTGGGTATCATAATTAGAACAAAATATAGTACCAACATAACATTAATTTCAATGAATATTATTATTAATACTTTAAAAAACTGATTTACAAAAAAAATTCGAACAAAATACTCCTTTTTAAGAAAAATTATAGTACAAACTTTATTTATTTAATCTGAATTGAGACCATCTGCGGAGCTGAGAACCATAATACAATCTGCTAAACAAAGTCATATACATAAGCATTCCCATCTAAGCAGGGGCAGATTTATGTAATGTTCAGAGGGTGGCTTTGCTCCCACTGAGATTCGTCTTAAGAAGGACCATAGGGATTTCATATTAAAATATTTTGTGATAGTAATAAAGAGGGTCCACCATGACATCTAAGCTTAAAATAATGTATGCACTTTAGGGATTTAAGCAGGGATTGATAACTGATAAACGACGTGTAATTCCTAAGCTTAAATAATCTATGAACTTGTACATATTTGGATTTAAAGGCTGATGTAAAGGCTCATTATGGGTAGTTTGCACAATGTCCAATACCTTCCATCGTAGTATTTTTGAATTTTGAACTCCTTTTGAATACGTGTCCCAATTGAACACGCAAACAAAATTAAAAATAAATAAATACTGTATTAGATTACATTCGGAATTTTGATTACATTGACCAGATACCATCTGTAACAATTTATTTATTTAATTTGAATTGAGACCATCTGCTGAGCTGAGAACCATAATACAATCTGCTAAACAAAGTCATATACATAAGCATTCCCATATAAGCAGGGGCAGATTTATGTAATGTTCAGAGGGTGGCTTTGCCCCCACTAAGATTCGTCTTAAGAAGGACCATAGGGATTTCATATTAAAATATTTTGTGATAGTAATAAAGAGGGTCCACCATGACATCTAAGCTTAAAAAAATCTATGCACTTTAGGGATTTAAGCAGGGATTGATAACTGATAAACGACGTGTAATTCCTAAGCTTAAAAAATCTATGAACTTGTACATATTTGGATTTAAAGGCTGATGTAAAGGCTCATTATGGGTAGTTTGCACAATGTCCAATACATTCCATCGTAGTATTTTTGAATTTTGAACTCCTTTTGAATACGTGTCCCACTTGAACATGCAAACAAAATTAAAAATAAATAAATACCGTATTAGATTACATTCGGAATTTTGATTACATTGACCAGATACCATCTGTAACATCCGCCTATTTTGTAAACCCGGATACCCGACCCATTTTGATAAACTTGGGTAATTTCGTTTAGTAAAATTGTATTAAAAAATTAGTTTAATATATCTTTCATGCAATAGTTAACGATTCTAACACTGATAGTGGAACATAATTAATTTTCACTCAATGATCATAGAAGCCTTACTGATTTTCATGGCAAAATTATCGGCAATAGAATATAACGGTCTTCGGTTCAATTATCCAAAGCAAACATTGAGATTTACTTTTATGTGTAAAACATGTTCCAAACCATGATATATAAGAGAAATTAGAGCACCATATGTATCCAAGCAAATAATCCCAATCCCTTATCCTTATCTCTATATTTTTTTTATTAATTTTTTCTTATTCTTTCATTATTATCTTAAATACTAACTATTTGACTTATTAGATTGTTATTCTAAAATTGATTTTCAATAAATTTTAATGGAACGGGTTCAAGTCAAGGCGGGTAAAATGGTATTTTCAATCGGGTTAGGATGGGTTGATTTGAAAGAACAAAATAATGAAAAATTTCAAAAATTTAGCACGTACAATTTGGGTATCATAATTAGAACAAAATATAGTACCAACATAACATTAATTTCAATGAATATTATTATTAATACTTTAAAAAACTGATTTACAAAAAAATTTCGAACAAAATACTCCTTTTTAAGAAAAATTATAGTACAAACTTTATTTATTTAATCTGAATTGAGACCATCTGCGGAGCTGAGAACCATAATACAATCTGCTAAACAAAGTCATATACATAAGCATTCCCATATAAGCAGGGGCAGATTTATGTAATGTTCAGAGGGTGGCTTTGCTCCCACTGAGATTCGTCTTAAGAAGGACCATAGGGATTTCATATTAAAATATTTTGTGATAGTAATAAAGAGGGTCCACCATGACATCTAAGCTTAAAATAATGTATGCACTTTAGGGATTTAAGCAGGGATTGATAACTGATAAACGACGTGTAATTCCTAAGCTTAAATAATCTATGAACTTGTACATATTTGGATTTAAAGGCTGATGTAAAGGCTCATTATGGGTAGTTTGCACAATGTCCAATACCTTCCATCGTAGTATTTTTGAATTTTGAACTCCTTTTGAATACGTGTCCCAATTGAACACGCAAACAAAATTAAAAATAAATAAATACTGTATTAGATTACATTCGGAATTTTGATTACATTGACCAGATACCATCTGTAACATCCGCCTATTTTGTAAACCCGGATACCCGACCCATTTTGATAAACTTGGGTAATTTCGTTTAGTAAAATTGTATTAAAAAATGAGTTTAGTATATGTATCATGGAATATTTAACGATTCTAACACTGATAGTGGAACATAATTAATTTTCACTCAATGATCATAGAAGCCTTACTGATTTTCATGGCAAAATTATCGGCAATAGAATATAACGGTCTACGGTTCAATTATCCAAAGCAAACATTGAGATTTACTTTGATGTGTAAAACATGTTCCAAACCATGATATATAAGAGAAATTAGAGCACCATATGTATCCAAGTAAATAATCCCAATCCCTTATCCTTATCTCTATATTTTTTAATTAATTTTTTTTCTTATTCTTTCATTATTATCTTAAATACTAACTATTTGACTTATTAGATTGTTATTCTAAAATTGATTTTCAATAAATTTTAATGGAAGGGGTTCAAGTCAAGGCGGGTAAAATGGTATTTTCAATCGGGTTAGGATGGGTCGATTTGAAAGAACAAAATAATGAAAAATTTCAAAAATTTTGCACATACAATTTGGGTTTCATAATTAGAACCAAATATAGTACCAACATGTGCATACAAAAACTAATATATATTTGTGTAGACATACCATAAATTCATATCTTAATTTAATCTTTTGAATCTTTAAAGCTTTTCGTTGAAAGTATGTATGTAAATAGCAATCTTGAACGTTTTTGTCATTTATATATATGCGTATTTTTGTCCATCTAAACCCAAATAATATAAAACTTTTATAAGTTTTTTTTTTAAAAAAAATATAGCAAAATAAATAAATGAAATAAATGATTAAATAATAGCAATAGCAAGGTCTAACCCTAATTCCCTTCCCCATTTTTTTTTCTGCGTTTCCAACCCTCTCCCACTTTCCTTGTTGTTGAACAGCCGCCACACACACAAGTGGGACATCAAGACCTAGAGAAAGAACACCGTTTGTGAAACCGGCGACGTTATCAGATTTCGGCAGCTACTCAACCATCTCCGACGTGTAGCAGCGAGGAGGTTCCGTCAAGGCTCACCGATCTCCCTCTTCTTCCTTCTCGGTTGCCGGCGGTGACGATTACCCCCCCCCCCCCGGTCGGCATTTTTGTTCGAATCGGAGTGGTGGCGGGGCGGTAAGGCATCAACGGTGCAGTGGTAGGGATCCGCACGCCATAGCGGTGGCAGCGACGCTATTCCAGACAATCCGGCGACTCTCCGATCGCGTATGTGACTGTTAACGGTAAGGCGCAGTGTGTTGGTGTGATCCTTTGTTTCCGCAATTTGAATCCTCCTCTAAATTCTCGTCTCTTGCGCATTTTACAGACTTGAATGAGATGTGGTGTTGTGGTGGTTTGCATGCCTTAGCCTTGGTTTCTGTTCAAAACGAAAGCTTTTGTTGGTTCGTTAATGGTGGAACCCAGTTAGGGTTTTGATCATGGAAGATGACCCCTGTAAACCTTTAATCAAGTTTTGCGAAGGACGGTTTTCCGGCTCCGATCGAAGGTTTGGATTCGTGCTGGGATGCTTTCCGGTGAGTGGTTTCTACAGATAACTTTCTGTCTTTCTGTAACTTGTTTGAACTATCCATTTGTGAAACTTCAGATTGAACTGGTGATGTGATTTGGATTTGGAATTACAGTTTAATTAGTTTAAATTTGATTAGATTTACTCTGATTGGGTGGTTAATATCGTTTATTAAACTCGTGGTGTGCCGATTTGGTGTAATTAGAGTCTACTGGTTTTGTGATTGAACTGTTGAAGAGTTCATGTAGCATCTAGCTTTACACTCTGTCTGTCTGTTCTTTATAGGCCAACCATGTTTGACTTTTGTTCTGTTTTTTTTTTTTTTTTTTTTGATTTTGGATGCCGTTGGTTGATCGTAGGTACCTATGATTGAAATCTCTGTGATTAAAGTTAAAAGTTGATTTAGACGACCATTATTCCCTAAGCAGAGAGAGATCTCCCTTTCCTCTTTCCGTGTGTTTCCTCTTTGCGTGTGTTTGTGAAGAACTCAACCATCCCACCATCACTTATCCCTGATTTTCTAATACAAACTATTGCGTTAAAGTTTATAAAAATTACAAAAATACCATAGAACTACTATTCTTTACCTTCTCAATTAGAGATTGGCAATGAGTATATAAGTTGTTTTAACCTGCATATGTAAATTGGAGAACAATTAGTACAACAAAATGAGAAATCCGAGGAATTAAAAAAAAAAAACCGGTCGTTAGCCGCCGACGTTACATTTTATTCACGTCGGACAAAGCAAGAAAAGTCTAATGTTCCGGCGGTACATTTTCTTCCCACCGGAACCATGGAGAGGGTCATCAACGAAGACTACATAAACAAAAAATATAAACAACTTACATGATTTTAGGAGATGGCGGGCGGAGGGGTGAACAAATGAGGCCTCCATGCGTTTATATATGATCATAAAAGTGTGATCAATTAATTGAAATGGAGTTGCAAGAACTCCAAAGGGTCTTGTTTATTTCCCATCTTTATTATTATTAATACAAATTAAATCTATTTAAAATATATTTAAAAAGGAGTTATGTTGATAATAATGGTATGAGAGTTTAGAATCTGAGTAGCCATATGTTTAAGTATTCATTTAAATCATAGTTAATTAAGACATTGAATAATCATACTTAATGAATTCTATTCTCACTTATTACTACGGGATTTTAAAAGCTCTATTATTATGGCCTATATGATGATGATGATGGTGTATGATGATGGTGTATTTGTATTAAATACGTATTTATGACGCATGCTTAAACATGTAATACATCGGGCTTTGTTGCTTGTACATAGTATTTATGATGTAGATGCAAAAAAGTGCCATTGCTCAACTTTTATATATATATATATAGATGAATTAGTATGTCGTTTAATGATGAACGTCCTAAAAATATTTTTCATTAATAAACAATCATTAGGTTTTACTGTTTTAGTTCTCTTGAATTTTGGTCAAGTTATATACTTGTATTGCTTCAAGTATAAGCAGGTAACAGTACAAGTATTGTTGTATCACCAAACATTAAGCTTGTTTTCATCCAAACCAACCCTAATAAATACCTTAATAGTGTAGCATATTATATTATACATGTTTGATGAATGGTATGCTTATTACAGTATTACGAGTGTGGTGGATACGTTGCGGTACTCCTATATATAAGCACATTTGATACATCATGGACTGGCACCCGAGTCATAACATGTGTAATGAGTTTGTAATGAGTGATCACTATCCATTGTCTTTAAAACGGATTTAGTATTATTTAGGCATGGATGGGTTTGAATGCACAATACGAGTTAGGTTAGATTGGATGGTTAATGTTTTGGCGTGTAATGTCACATGGCAAAGTGTTTTAGGACCATGTGCCATGTGGATAATGTTTTGGATCCGACGGGTGTGTCTAACTGAGTAATGTGGTAAAGTAAGTCAAATGTGTTTTCAGAGTATGATGTTAAGCTTTAAGTGGGAGGAAAAGGTTTTGGGAAAAGGGTCTTGCAATATTAAAGCTAGACTCTCAACCTACTACAGTAGAGGTATTGCTCAAGTTATAAATTTATAAAACATGATAACACAAAATCACCATACACCACACATTAGGACAAGTGCACCATCGTTGACGTAGTATAGTGATGCTAAGATACCGAGGTCGTCCAAGGACACAAGAATGAGGGTTTTTTATAATTCACATTTATTAACGTTTAACTAAACCAACAGATGTGATTTTTTTATTATTAAAATAAAATAAGAAAAATAAGATAAAGTGGGTTTTAAGTTAATTCAATCAAAATAGTATCACGTGCGATGACTCGCTAGTGGTAGAGCTAGTAATCGTGTTGTTTATAAGCTTTTCTTAAGATTGTTATATGAAGGTAGAAAGGACCGACAATGACAATTCAAAAATTCTCAAGTCAACTTTAATTATATATTTGTGTATTTTTCTGCTTATCTATATTCATTTGACTTAATTTTGAATGAATTAGGTGATTCTGCGTGTAAGCATATATAAATTGTCTTGACTAAACCCATGCATGTATCGGAAATCAACCTTATTCATAATAGAGTTCCATATGTATCTATAGGGGAGCTTTAATAATAAAAAAAATCCCTAGAACTAACCATAGATGACGTGCTTTTCATAGATCTAACCATTTGGTGTCATAGAAATCCAATCTTGACATCGAAAACCATAGATCTATAACATATCAATGATTGATTCATTGTGTTCTAATCCTAGATCCATAATCAAAATCACAACTTTCATGAAGATCCATACATCAAATTTAATGGAAAACATAGATCTATTGAGATTTTATCATG
Organism: Deinandra increscens subsp. villosa; assembly: GCA_039602395.1. Lineage (NCBI taxonomy): Eukaryota > Viridiplantae > Streptophyta > Magnoliopsida > Asterales > Asteraceae > Deinandra > Deinandra increscens. Next base: position 9,583,121 of record JBCNJP010000007.1, on the reverse strand, counting down.
AATTCAAATGATATGGCTAAATCATGCAAAGAGGTGGAACCTTTACTCATAAAAACCATATATCTATCAAATACAACATAGATATATGCCAAACATCACATAAAGTTCAAATCTTGATGGGGTAGAAGAGAAGATTCAAGGTGCTAACTTAATAGTTTTGAGATTACATACCGAAAGGGATAAGCTTAGCTTGATCATAAGCAAGAAAGCCTTGATCTTGGACCTCAAATCTTCAAAGATCCTCAACTCTAGGGTTTCCAGCCGTTTTTTGGGTGTTTAAGTGTGATTTGGGGTTGAATGGGAGGAGTGTGGAGGCATAAAGTGCTTAAAAAGTTGGATTTTAGGGTTTTTTGGAATTGCCCATTATAGCGTACTGCCTAGGGCTTCCTATAGCTCTAGGCGATACGTCTAGAGCTCACCCGAACAACTACTTTGCTGATTTGTCGTTTCGCGTGCTCAGTTCTTCGTTTTTTATGTTTTCCAGTCCCGTTTCTTCCTAAATCACTCAATTAATGGTCTCGTCATGTTCATAACAATAATTATATTCAAAATGATAACAAATACGGTATGTAACTCAATCGTATGCATAAATTAGGTCAAAACATGTAGTTTTGGTGTAAGTATCGATTTTAGCCAATTCACCAATGATTCGCAACTCGATCAAATGTGTGATGACTCATGACATGATAATTGATTATTAGACTCATAAAAATATTGAATTTGATATACGGTGATCAAATACGAGATTCCTGGTAAACGACGAATCGCGTACCGAGATCGCGTAAAAATCGGGAATTGCTTTGTTTTCAGTTCGAGACACCCAATTTGATTCCAATTGATTGTAATTAAGTAGTCGGTTTCAAAAATCGGTTTTAAATCATTTAGAACCATTAATTAGGGTATAAACACCAGAAAATTCTTCCGGTTCTTAGTAATTTGCAAATCGGTAAATCACGAATTTTCAAAACCGGACGGATTTCTCAATCGGGTAATTTGCAAATGTTACATGTAATAAGATCATTTCATGGTCATAACCAATGTTCTTGCAGGTCTTGATGATTAACTAACAAAAATGTAACTTTATGTTAAAATAACTCACTCTGATGAAGCTTTTCTATGATTATCTCAAGCATTTCGAATTTGATCAAATGTGTAATAATATGATGTTCTAAATATGTTATTATGCTAGTATATTGCTTAGATCTTGAAAAATGTTGAAAGTTTTAAAGGACTTGTTACATAAATTTACTTTGTTTTTTCATAAGTAAATTTTTTCATAACTTATGGTTTATGAGTAGTATTTCATGTGATATGTAAAATCGTGTCACACTATGATAACAAAATGTCATTTTGTTAAAATAGAGATGCTAAACATAGAAAGGATATAAAAACTTGTGATTTTATGTCAAGTCTAACTTTGTTTGGGTTTATGGTGAAAGTATCTATAACTAGTGTTATGGTGAGTTAAGGTTTTAAAAAATTATGTTAATAAATTATTAACAAGTTACCTAAAGTCACTTTTGACCCTTAAATGATTCAAGCTAAAAAAATGAAGTTTTCAGGACCCGAAAACCCTGATTTCTAACTAATTTATTTTGATATTTTTGGTTATTTAACATTTTGACTTAGAACATAAAATAAAGCCACTTTTGATAACTAAAGTGAACCTTAAGAATCAAAAGTGAAAAATAATGTTTTATATAACTCAAAAACCCTAATTTTGACAATTTGGGCTTCCACCAACAAGCTTGGTAATTTTGAAAATAAAAACATATTAAAACAACCCATAAACACTTCCTAATTGTTTAAGAAACTCAAAACGTCGTACAACGATTCATAGATGTGAAACCGACACTTTTATCGAGAAAGCCAACACTCAAAAGCATAAAATATAATGACTTATATTTTGGAAACATTCTTTTTATGAATATATATATATATATATATATATATATATATATTTATTTATTTATGTGTCTAACTATTTTTCATGAAAAAACTATTAATACTGTTTATTGATGCGCGATAGAAAACACTAATTTTGGACGCCGATATTTAAATATTTTGTTAATATTTCATGGAGGTTCAAAACCTTATAATTACTTAATGACTTTAAATATTTACCCATTTCGTGTAATCTTGTGTTAAATATATTACATATTTGTATAAAATATATCTTGTATTATTCCCCGGATGCGAAACCCTAAATTATATTTATTTGGACGATTATTTCTCAAACTTAATTATGTTTGTTTGCACAAGAAATGTGTCATCAATGATCTCCAATGATATTATAGGGTAACTTAAGTCAAGACTCGACCAAGTACATTGGGTGGTATGACCGTTTACCAAGTGTAACTGACCCTGAATGTCTTAATATTATATTGTAGACACTGCTAGGTCAGTCTGTTTTCATATCATACGCGATATCAGTTATTCACCTTGCCATGTGAGTCTCACGACCCCTTTACTTTTACTGTTTTCAAACTTTGGGGGAGAATTAAATGAAAGCCAAACTTAAACTTTGTCTGACACTATGAATACTCGTAACACATATTGATTGCATGTTCTGTTCATTACTCATTCTTATATATTCCATGTTGATTTATGTTTATATGCCAAATGTGACATTTGTATGTTTCCCATATTTGTAACCTGGTCCGTTTCTATCATCAAAGCAATTTTAACTTTTTCAAGCATTTAATCATGATGAATTTCTATTATGGTCATTGCTTCATGATATATACGTATACTATTATCCATACTAAAGACATACCCGAGTCAACTTAATTCGAGACCAACGATGGTATTATTTAACAACTCAAACTATACGAAATGGGAGAAACATATTTACAATTATAAAGGATAAGAGTAAAAGTCTTATATCTATATTCTCTTATATAAATTGGTGAATTATAAATTGACTCATGCCACTATACATTATTTACTATAACAAATCAGAGACAAACCAATTGTGATCATCAATTAATACACCATTGAAACCTCATCTTGAATACATGCAACTCTTAAAGTAAGTGCACACAAGTGCAGTGTGTCAATTGTTAAACTAGCCTATCACATCCTTCCTACTTGTCCGTCAACCACCATTGGCTCATTCGAGATCCACATTTAACTGAAATATTTCGTCCATTTACCAACTCAAAAAGCTCATTCACTTTCCCCTATAAATACCCAAGAAAAACACAAGATTGATCACACCTCCACCTTCACAGATTTTCATCAGATTCGTTACAATAACTTATGTGAGCCATATCTCATTCATACTTCGACAAAATCCATCCATTCTTATCCAGAAGTCTTCCTTTAAGATTCCTCTAAAAATTCCAACTGACCTCACTCATTCCGATAAGAATTCATCCCTCTAGACAGCTTTAAACGACGACTAATTCAGAACTTTGTTGTTATGCAACCTTACTTTCTATGACACATTTGAGGTACCAAACAACATTGGGTTGACCTAATTCTTTTTCCTATCTCTTGCTCTTTCAAACTAATTCATTCTAGACTTAAAATATGTACCATTTGGTTTCCTAAATCGCCAATAATCTTCCTTCAAAGCTGACCAGTTTTTTGTTATAAACGATATAAAAGCTCAATAACTATTCGAGGCTTCAAGTGTTGATCCAAACTTAACCATCATCTTCACTACCTTCTCCTTGCTTGATTACTGCGAGAAAACCTTTCATGCTCATTCTTACTTGTATACAAGAACACCCATTTAAAAAGCTTGTTTGTTAATCATCTATAAAGGAAAACTACCCAACATTTAAGTTAACATCTTAATCATCTTGTGGATTAGCCAAATTAAACAAAATTCTTAAATCACAGAAGTACTTCGGAGCTATGAAGTAGTTTTGTAATATTACAGATGTACTTCAGAAATTCCAAAGTAGTTATGTGAAATCATAGAAGCACTACAGAAAATCCGTAGTAGTTATGTGAAATCAAAGATTCACTGTTAGACTTTAATCCGTCCATATCTTAGTCACAACGAACTGAAACTTAACAAACTCAAACTCCACGATTAAGTTCGCCGAGTTAGCTTTCCAATGGTATATAGTTTGTCTTCCATGTCAAACCGAGCAACTCACAACAGTCCCTACAAAACAGGTGCGCGTTTCTGTACCTTCTGTTTTGTGAAGTTGTTTCAAGCCATCTCCTAACATTTTCTTAAAACGCATTTTTAACAAAAGTTGTTTGGAATATATTAAAATAACAATTTATAAATTTTGGTAATTTATAGACAACGTTTGATATTTAAAAAAACGCACTTAAAGTTACAGCTCATAAGCTATCCAAATTCTCCAAGTAATGCACTAAACCAAAAACCAATATATATATCACCAGCAGCCAACGAGTTATCACACTTAAACAATACTTAACTTCTCTAAGTGGGTGACTTAGATATTTGAACCATATCACTAAACCTTAAGGTGTCTTTATATAATTTAGGACACGAATATGCCATTTTCATCACTCAGACTGTTTGCGTATTTCACTCACCACTTCAAGTGAGTATTCATAATCTCTTTTCCTTTTCAAGTTTTGGTATGTATCATGTATACATATTCAAATATCAATTCTTTATCCATTTTACAAACCGTGCGATTTCATTCTATGTCTGCGTGAGATTACATGTTATACGTTAGACTATGTTGTTTTTATGCAAGTTCAACTTTCAAGTGTAATCATTAACATACAAGCCTATGGTAACAATGATGGATCCATTGGTTGACAACCCATCTGAATTTGACCGGTGTGGCATTTGGGTGATTGAAACCTATTCAATCTTACAACTTGACTTTCGAGTTAAGGACGCTCACGACTTAACTTTCGGGTTAAGGCCGCTAGTAATCAAAGGTTTGATTATACATATTCATGGGTTTATTCATACATGCTTGAGTCGACATCTGACATTTGAATCGCTTTCAAACTACTATATGTATTCTAACTCTATATTTACTCACCAACAATTTCTAGTTGACAATCACTATTTTTATACATGTTACAGGAAACGCAGTTTGAGCCATACTTGATTGATGCTATATTTATGATGCTCAGGACCTAGATTTAATAACTCAAAGCTTTAATCTATTTGTTATGTTATGTGTATTTGAACTTCCCGTTTGAATTGGAATTTGGTAATGATTAATTATTGAGACTTTAATTAGTGTCACGAACATTTGGACAAATATCATGCCCTGACGTAAATTCCGCCGTCGATTGGGGTATGACACCAAACCCCACTATTAATTGATATCGATTAGTTCAGTACGAAGCAATAGCTAGTAAATAGATATATTTGGGTTAAAACACGTTAACACCATCCCATAATGAACATTTCCATGTTCAAACCCTACATGCCCTATTTTATTTATCTTTTTTTTCTTCTAAATTATTAATTTTTTTAACAAGCCTCATTTTGTAAACTTTTTAAAGCACCCTTCTGTTTATTCTCTGCGACTCTTCCCCTGGATCCTTGAACGGCCTGCCCATCGGCGACGACGATTCCGACCAGCGACTTCGACCGGACCAAGAACACCAAGTTACAAAATCGAATCTAGGGTTTCTCTCCATTGTTGGTAATCACCTTTTATTCTTTCTCTCTCTCCACATTGTTGTTTCAATGAAAGTATGAAACTAGGGTTCATAAATTCGAAATTTTTGGGGGTAATTAGATAGTTTCTATCATCTTATGACTTGAGATGAAAAACAATATGGACTGAGATCAGTTTATTGTTTTGATTTAGTTAGGTCTTATTGAGTTCTTACTTTATATCTCATATCAATTATCAATTAATGAAAGAAAGAAAAAAATCAAGATTTGTCATGATAATGAAATTGTCAAGCTTAGCATCGTTGTAAATTCAGCATTCTCTTAATGATTCATTTTCTTATGTTAGTTGCTGAACTTCTATTATTTTTGTTACAATTCGGGTTTTCCTTTTTCATGTACTAATTACAAAGTTCGATTGAGGCATTCTGTTTCCTATTGAATGACTAGAAACATAAAGTTCAAGCCTTATTCTTCAAATCAGGTAAACTCTTTATCTTCAAATTTTCTAATGTTAGAACATGGCATGGTTATTGATTAATTGATTATATTGTTATTGCAAGCTTGAAGCTTTTAATCTCTTTTGCTAGATGTTTTATACGAGTTTTTTACTTTATATTATAAGGGCCCATTTTTTTTTTATCTCGCCTAGGGCCCAATTTTTTTTTATAGTTATCGGAGCCGACCTTAGCTATTGATTATACGAGAATCATACATCCATTTTAAGAGAGATGACACCGAATTTGATTTGCTTCTGTCTTAATTGATAGTGGGCTTTGAATCAAGGAAGTTTGAAAGAAACACAGATTTGGAAACGCAGATTCTATTATGAATTTTTAGTTCAATTTTGACTTTTAAAATCAACAAGTTCATATTGAGCAGATTTGGAAATTGTGCTTGGTTTGGATCGAAAGAAACGCAAAGTAAGACCGGAAGTCTTTTTTAATCATCACCGATTTTGTTGCTTCAAAGAACGAGTATGAACTAAGATCGATTTTCAAGTTGTTTTGGTAATGAATAAAGAACCTAAAAAGTTTGGAATTTGTTTTGGGAAGATACAGGCCTGCGTTTCTTTGGATCAACATTGATGTCTATTTTAAAAATCAACCCGTCCTGACCCGCACCCATTCTGACCCGTTTTTAAGTTTACCCGTTCTGACCTGCATCCGTTTTGACCCGCATCCGTTCTAACCCAATCCGACCCGACCCGCCCATTATGCGAGGTCTAGTTGGAATAGTTTATCTCATAAATTAATATGGATTTTATATAAATATGGTTAGGTTTTCTGAAAAGTCCTTATGCTTCAATTTAGTGTCGTAAATAATCGTACTTCTGATCGCTGTTCGTATTCTAGGTTTACATTTCTTGAAGATCAACGCGATTAATCTATTTTGTTAATGGGGCCAAGATGGAAAGGGAAAGGGTCGGAATTGAAAGCACTTGCAAATCCAATTTCAAACTCAATTTCAGATCTTCAATCTTCATTAATCGAATCCAATTCTCAAGGAATACTCTCAGGTTCTACTGTTCTTCTTGCAACTAATCCTCAACAAACCGATCTTTTGAATCAAACCTGTTTCGGTCGACCAGTTATTACAGTTGATAAACCCAATCAATGGTTTCAGTTCTCTTTAGAAGAAGCCTTTTATCTATACCACTCTCTCAAATGTATCAAGATAGTAGATGGTAATCATAATATAAAAACAGTTAACGAGTTATGGGATTATATGGTTTCCAAAAGGGCATCTTTTCCTGATTTTTTCAAGGCTTATTCTCATCTACGGGTGAAGAATTGGGTTGTGAGGTCTGGATGTCAGTATGGCGTTGACTTTGTTGCGTATCGGCACCATCCTTCACTTGTTCATTCTGAATATGGTGTGCTGGTGTTCTCTGATGGGAATGGGAATCGGAATGGGAATGATAGGTTGAGGGTTTGGTCTGATTTTCAATGCACACTTAGACTTTGTGGTAGTGTTGCAAAGACATTATTGATTCTTCATGTAAATAGGAACGGTGAAGATGTGATTTGTTCTTCACCTTCTTGTTTAGATGGGTTTAGTGTTGACGAGCAAACGATTACTCGATGGAATCCTGAGAGATGCAGGGAGGATCAAGCAGCTGTTAACTAGTAAGTTACATTTAATCTTTCTGCAGTATGATTGTTTCTATGATTACGGATGGTTAATTAGTTAATCACATGCTTAGTAACTTATGATGTACTGATTTATACCAAAAGAGCTGTTTTTTCCTATTTATAATTTTCATTTGGATACTACTCTTATGTACAGAATCGTCCACAACAGATTGAACATTTATAAACCAATTTACTGAATTTTTAATAAGACCAACCACGAATCCAAACAGATGACGGTTTAGACTGTTTCATTGGCTTAAATTGCTATCATATCATTTGCCTGAATACTGGCCTTATTTTCATCTTTTCGTTGTAACATTACCGATTTTTGGATAAAGCAGATGGTTTTTTGTTTTTTTGTTTTAATTTCTCTTCATGTTGGTTCATATAATCTGCTGCTATTACAAGTTCATAACTGTCCACACTATGGTGGCATATGTGGTATCACCTCTTTTTGACTTTCAAACAGGTCTTGCAAAGCTTGATCAGTTTTTTTTTGTAATCTAGACCTTTCTGGATGTTGGCACAGGGCCTTCTGACTGTTGACTTAGATTTCTGCATATCAATTCATTTTTGTTCAAAAAGTCACAATCATTTCAAAATTAAGTTACTTTGCTTACAGCATCAGTTGCATTAGCAACATCTTGTTCCAAAAGTAAAGACATCACAGCAGGCTCTTTCTGACCACTCTTACTAGAGGTGCTCAAACTGGGTTTTTTAAGAACCATTTCAGGTTTAGGTTCCAAAACGGTTCGGTTCTAGTCAACTGATATCAAACTGTTTCTTGTGTGGTGTCGACCGGTTACCAGTCTGTTTCGGGTTAATTGGTTTCAAATACAATGCCTCAAACTGGTCCCTACTCGCCGGGTTATATAAAAACAGAACCGGTTAAGAACAACTGGTTCCGTTTCAAGAATCCATTTTTTTTAACTCTAACGTCTATTACTGATCTAGTTAGTGGGCTTTTGTTTGCTATCAAGCCTGCTGCTGCAAGCCTGCAACTGCCAAATGTTTGTCTATAAGTTGGTGGACTAATCATCCAAAAAACAAGGTCTTTGTAATTTAATAGATGTTATGAATATTCATTGTCTTAACTTTTAAGGTTCTTTATTCGCTTACCTTATCATGCTCAACCAAAAACCACACCGTAATTAGGTAGTGATCACCCATTCAACGTTTCACAAACTAGATAGTAATGAACATAACTTCTGACTAACTTGGGTAGTGATTGCCATACATGACTCTTATTGTACCAGCAGGTGTCAACCTCACTAAGTTTGTATGCATGAATAATATTTTACAATAAGTTTATTACACACTCTCTATCTTGATTCAAGGTGTTAACCTCACTAAGTTTGTATGCATGAATAATATTTTACAATAATTTTTATTACACACTCTCTATCTTGATTCATGAATTTTGAGGATAGGATTTGATAGATATAATCACTCAATGGTTAAAGGATGCATTTGACATTTAGAAATGAGATGGGCAAATATGGTGGACGATATCTTATCTTAATTCTAATAAAACAATAAAATGGTTTCAACGTGTCTTTTTCTTAAGGTGTCCACATCAGCACTGTCACATGTCAATACAAGATTCAATTATCAATTTAGTAAATTACCAATTAAGACTAATTACCAATTTTATGTAAATTAATTTTTTCATTAAAAAAATGGCAAACATAATGTAGATTTGATAAATTACTCAATAATT
>JBCNJP010000007.1:9555834-9573191 GCA_039602395.1 Deinandra increscens subsp. villosa | reverse complement strand
TGACTCCCATACAAAATTCCAAAGTCCCTTGTCCTCTACTACACTAAAAGGCTGATTGTCTTTTACACACATTTGAGCTAGGAGATTTTTACACTAAAAGGATGATTGTCTTTTACACACATTTGAGCTAAGGAGATTTTTACACTTTTCTTCGCTGAACTTATGACAAGCCAAGACTTCCACCCAAATTTGTTGGCTTAAAGCTTAATACCGTCCTTTTCTTCATAACACTCTTATCTATTTTTTTTCTTAAACCGGAGACTTTTCATAACATGTTGTAATTGATACATCATAGCACTCGTACCATTCATTTTCGAAGCCGCGGCCATGAAGTGCTTACAATAAGGACATCATGTTTTGCCGGTATCATTCTCTAGGTAAAATGTTCCCAAACGAAAGTTTTTTTTTCCAATCTTATCCTTCTTCTCTAATTTGTGCTAATCAGTGTTAACAACCAGATCAGTCTTGGTTTCTTCATCTACATCAACAACTCGTATTTCGTTAGTTGCATAAGAACAAAACAAGTGATGAAATACCAGTTATTGATGTAGATGAAGAAAACAAGATTGATCCGGTAGTTAATACTCACGAGCACAATGCATAGTAGAAGGATGAGAGGAAAACAAATAATCTTTTGTTTAGGAACATTTTACCATAGAGAAGGATATCGACAGAGCTCGGTGTTCTTATTGTAAACATTTAGTGGCCACCACTTTGAAAATGAATGGTATGAGTATTATGAAGTATCATTTACAGTAAGATATTTGTGAAAAAGTCACCGGTTTTACAAAAATAAATAAAAATAGATTAGAATACTATGAAGAAATAGGTTGTGTTAAACTTTATGCCAACAAATTTGGGTGATAGTAGTGGTAGCTTGGCTTTTCATAAGTTTAGTCAAGAAAGTGTAGAAATCTCCTAGTTCAAATGTGTGTAAAAGAAAATCAGTCCTTTAGTATAGTAGAGGATGAGGGACTTTGGCAATTTGAATGTGAGTTAAACTCGATGTTTAAGTTTCCATCTAGGTGGACTATACCTATGGACGGTTGGTCTTTGTTTAATGAAGAGAGAAAAAAATTCATAAAATTAGAGTTAAGACTGTTACAGTAACTATTGACATATGGACATACGTTAAAAATTATGTATCTTATGGGTACGTTGGCTTGATGATGAGTGGATTCTTAGGAAGAAATTTATAAATTTTTTGTCTAATTCTAAAATTTAAGGGGGAGCCGATTGGAAGGGTAGCTTATCGATGTTTACAACGTGGAGGATTGATAGAGTTTTTACCGTAACGGTAAATAATACTTCATCAGATGATAGGGCAATCAAATATTTAAAAATAATGTTTAAGGGTCCAAATACGGTTTTAGATTGCAAATATTTTTACATATGAGGTGTAATGCTCATATAATAAATCTAGGTGTCAAAGAGGGGTTGGAAGAACAAGACTAGTCCATAAGTAAATTTCGAAATGCCATAAGATCATCTCCTTTTGCGGTGTCTGTCACACCCCAACCGACGACGAAATTTACGTCGGGGCATGATGATTGTCCAAATGCTCATGACACTAATTAAAGTTTCAATAGTTAATCATTACCAAATTTCAAGTCAAACAATAGGTTCAAATACACATAACATAACAAATAGATTGAAGTTGATTTAATAAATCTAGGTCCAAAGCATCCTAGATGTGACATCAATCAAGTATGGCTCAAACTGCATTTCCTGTAACATGTATAAAAATAGAGAGTGTCAACTAAGACTAGTTGGTGAGTATACATAGGGTTAGAATACATATAGTAGTTTGAAAGCGATTCATGTGTCAAATGCAGACTCAAGCATTTATGAATAAACCAATATTGAATTTTGCATAATCAAACCTTGATGACTTGTACCATAACTCGAATGCCGTCTATACAGTCAAATTCAGGTTAATGGCATGATGAAAATAGGTTTCAATCACCTGAATGCCAATTACCGGTCAAATTCAGGTGGGCTGTCAGCCAATAGAGCTATCATTGTTACCGTAGGCTTTGTATTGTTAATGATTGCACTGATGAATGATGAATAAAACACAATAGTTTGACATATAACATGTAATCACACATAGACATAAAATGAAATCACATGGTTTGTAAAATGAATAAAGGATTGATATTTGAATATGTAAACTCACAATAGGAATCGCCATTCGAATGAATCACCATTCGAATGATAATGAGAATTGGATATTGAAAACCATAGTTTGTCAAAGGATACATGTTACACCCCAAAATAGTAAAAGAGAGGGGATATGAATACTCACTACTCGAATCATCATTTGAAGGAACCACCCTTCTAATAATAACAAGAGTTGATATCGCATAATATCCACAGTAATAAAAGGGGGTATTAGTACTCACCTGAAGCGGTGAGTGAGATATGAAAATAGTCCAAGTGATATGAAGACGACTATCCATGTCCTAAATTATATAAAGACACCTTAAGTCTTAGTGATATGGGACAAATGTCTAAGTCACCCACTTAGACTAGTTAAGTCTTGTTTAAATGTGTTAACCCATTGACCATTGGTGGTATATATTGGTTTTTGATTTAGTGAATCATATGGAGAATTTGAACAACTTATGAGCTGTAACTTTAAGTGCATTTTAAAAATATCAAACGTTATCTATAAATTACCAAAATTTAGAGGTTTCTAGTTTAATGTATTCTAAACAACTTTTGTTTGAAAACTTTTTAAGAAAAAGCTAAGAGATAGCTCGAAACAGCTTCACAAAACAGAATGTACAGAAACGCGCACCTGTTTTGTAGGGATTGTTGTGACCTGATCGGTTTGAATTGAGTCTGATTTTGTTAAATTGAGTTCGTTATGACCAAGATTTGGCCGGTTCAAGGTCTAACAGTGAATCTGTGATTTTACAGAACTTAAAGTTAAGTAGTTTTCCTTTAAAGGTGATTAACGAACAAGCCTTTTTAATGAGTGTTCTTAGGTATAAACAAGAACGAGTATTTAAGAAACATAAATATGATGTTTTTTCTCACAGTAAGCAAGCAAGGAGAAGGTAGTGAAGATGACGGTTGAGCTTGGATTAACACTTGAAGCCTCGACGAGTTCTTGAGTTTTTCTGACAGAAAACTTGGTCAACTTTGGAAGAAGATTCTGAGGGATTTAGGAAGCCAAATGATACATATTAGTCTAAAATGAAGTACTTTCAAAGAGGAAGAGATAGGAAAAAGAATCAGCTCAAACCGATCTCGTTTGGTACCTCAAATGTGCTACGGAAAACAAGGTTGCAAAGCAGCGAGCTTCTGGAGCAGTTGTCGTTCAAAGCTGTCTAGAGGGCTGAGTTCTTATCGAAATTGAGTGAGGTCAGTTGGCATTTTTAGAGGACTACTAAGAGAAGATTTCTGGACAAGAATGGATGGGTTTGGACAAAGTATGAGGGAGATATGGGGTATAGAAGTGGACCTAACGAATCTGGTAGAATTTATGTGAAGGTGAAGGTGTGATAAATCTTGTGTTTTGCTTGAGTATTTATACTAAAACCAAGGTAATTGGTGTGAAATTTGTGGATCATGAGTGCTAAATTTAGGGATCATGGGTGTTAAGTTTAGGGATCATCAATTTGCTATGTTTTACTAATTAATGATCATTATTGTTGTGAGATTATAACTAACGGAGGTATGGAACATTATTGTTTCAACTTCAACCGAACGAAGTCCGCCTAAACCATTCCACTTGGATTTCAGCCGGAACGACATCTGGCTGACCTCGGTTTCGCCCGGACCACGCAGGTCCGCTTGAACTTCGGTTAGATCAATGTTCGAACTTGTCCAACGAGATTAACATTGATATGAGTCTCAAATTTATAAAAGAATATAATGTTATACAACTTAACTTTTATAAACTCTACTATTGTTTCACCATTAATGTATATTTTTAGAGTTATCTAATAATATTACCGTTGGTCGCGTGTTGGGTTGACTCGTGTATGACTTTAGTAGGGATAATAGAAACGGGTCGGATTACAAATATGGTAAATAGGTGGATGTCACAGTGTCAAAGTTTTAAAGACAACGTCGACACAAAAAAAGTTGAGTGCAAAAGGAAATCGACTCTTGACCTTGAAACACGACGGAATTCGACATTCCTACTGTTGGAGATGACACTTATTTTTCAAAAGCGTTTGATAGGTATACTTTAAATTAAGTATTCTTTATGTTTTTTGTTTGTTTGTTTTTATTTATAACTAATATCATATGCTTTATTTTTTTCTTTTCTTTATCGACTTCGAGACTTGAATTTTAATTATAGATCATACCTTAGTTTGGAAATTGAAGATGATGATGCAAACACGAGAAATGCAGTAAAGAAAACTGAGTGATAGAGTTTTGGGAACACCCAGTATAAAAGACGACTGGAATGCAAGGTATTTTAATTTATCCATACATTCTTCACTTGATTAATTTATTCATACATTCAATCATACATTCTTCACTTGATTAATTTGTTCATACATTCAATGATTGACTCCAGGTACTTAGATTCATAAAATTCCACCTCAATAAAACTGATATGCTTATGATAATTAAAGTATTGATTGATAAATCTAATAGAACAAGTGAATATTATGAACATGCGGTGCCGAATTATTTGCTAATAATTACTTATTTGAAAGAAAAAAAAATAATTAATGGCAAGCTGTAATTTCCAATTCAGAGAATTCAACAAAAGTCGTAACCCAGCATTGTATGGACTGTTGGAAAGAAAGAATTTACTACTTAAGAGGAGTGTAATCCATTTAAATGCATAGAATTTTGGGCTATAATTTGTTATTACAAACAAGTCAGATTGTTTTTTTTTTTTGAACAGCAAGATATATTAAAATAGCCTTAGCAAGTAGCTAAGGCAAAGAGTACAAGGCAGCAAACCAAACAAAACAAAAACAGATCAGCAAAGGAAACAAACAAACAGAATTACATCATACATAAACCAAAGCTGGAAAATCTATCCCATTCTAAGTCCAGTAATTTCGCCCTGTACCTCAACCACGTGTAGGCCTCCATCTTGATCTCTTCCAACAGTTTTTCTGGGTGCATATTTCGGTTCTCGAACTCTTTGAGATTTCTACTTTTCCATATATTCCATAGCCCAGCTGAGACTAAGAGTGAGAGAGCATTTCTCTTTTTGCTTGACTGCCCATAGGTATTTGCCCATATTAAAAGCTCTCTGACCGAATTGGTAATAGGAAAAGTTAGCTTACACCATCCAGAAATTAGCTCCCATGTTTTTGAAGCCCTATTACATTGTAGCATAGCATGAGCAACCGACTCTTCATGGGTATAGCACCAGGAACACTCTGGATTTTGAATCGCAACCGATCTCTTTATCAATTCTGATTTCACCGGGATCCGATGTAATGCCGCTTTCCAAGTGAAAATGTTCACTTTCCCAGGGATCCATTTAGACCAATTATGTACATAATCGTATCCCGCTATATTGCTCTCAATGATTTGGCGAACCGAAGAGGTGGAGAAAACCTTATTTTTATTACCGAACCAAATCCAAACATCCGGGACATCTTTGAAATTATATGTACTGATACGATGAGAAATTTGGTCAACTAGGGAGCTTTCCGTTAGGGATAACGAACCTTTGTTCCATTGCCAGGAAGGGATCCTTGTATCATTCTGAATTTGAACACGGTCTTTTACCAAACATGATTTGTTTTTCTCAATATTGTATAGAGCTGGATATTGATCTTTTAGTGCCCCCAAGGATAACCATGAGTTATGCCAGAATTTGATGTTACTACCATCTCCAGCCACCCCATTTGCGAGTTCAAAAAACTTCACACCATCCTCCGAAAGTTTGAGCAGCGTGGAAACAATGGGCTTCCAGTATCCAGGGACAGATTTGCGCACCGGGAGAATATCATGTCTTCTTGTTGACTGATGGATTGCATTGACGACTTTGCACCATAACGCAGAGTTGTCCTCTTTATATTTCCAGCCCCAACGCGATAGTAATGCGAGATTGGCAGCTCTAAAACCTCCAATTCCAAGCCCCCCACAGGCCTTAGGGGCAAGGATTCTCTCCCATGCGATCCAGGCGATCTTTTTTTCTTCGTTTGAACAGCCCCAAAAGAAGTTACGTCTGATATCTTCCAACTTTTTTATCACTGCGCAGGGAGCTCTGAAAAGGGACAAGTAGTATAGTGGCAGGCTTCCTAGGACCGCTTTAATCATCGTTGCTCTTCCCCCTTGTGATAGGGATGAGCACTTCCATCTATTAAGTCTTGACTTCACCTTCTCAATAACCGGAACCCAGTTTTTTTATTAAACCCATGTTAGCGCCAACCGGAATTCCTAAATATGTGAAGGGCATCTTCCCAATTTGGCATTTCAGTGCATTGGCTAAACGAGTGATGAGGGGCTGGTCCAGCCCAACCCCAAAAATTTGCTTTTATCGAAGTTGATTTGGAGGCCCGAGGAAAGATTGAAGCACCTCAAGAACCGGGACAAGTAGAGTGCATTTGAGATGGATGCCTCACCGATGAAAATAACATCATCGGCATATAGAAGATGTGAGATAGAGGGGCCGTTATTAGGAAGACGCATACCTTTAAACAACCCATTTGAAACAGCCTTTTGCGTGGCGATGTGTAGTGCCTCCATTCCAAGGATAAAGAGAAAGGGAGCGAGTGGATCCCCCTGTCTTACGCCCCGATGATGCTGAAATTCGGCCGTAGACGATCCGTTAACAAGCACCGAGGAGCGAGACGATGCTAAACAACCCCTAATCCAAACCCGCCATTTTTCTGGAAAATGCATTTGAGCAAGCGTCGAATCCAGGAAGTTCCAGTTTAAACAGTCGAATGCTTTTTCAAAGTCAACTTTAAAAACAAAAGCTTTCTTTTTCACGTGCTTCATCCAGGCAATGGTTTCATTTAGGATTAAGGCACCATCCAGAATCGATCTACCGCTAACATAAGCGGATGATAGGTTATTTGGGAAGTATTTGAAAATATTTTTTTTAACATGACCAAAAAGATTTCAGGATCTAAGTATGTGACAACTAATCTATTGTTTGGTGGGCTTTGCATAATGCATACCACTATAGCACAGGTGACCTTAAGTTCTTTTGCGAATAAGAAGATGGCAGGGTCAATGAAAAGAAATTTTGATAAATATTAGGACAAATTGGCCAACATGAATTTATTATTGTATGTGGCATTGGTTTTAAACTCTCAAAGACAAAATGTTTTGTCTTACCTTTTGTTAACCAATATATGGTGAGAAATTCAAAGAAGTGAGGTAATTATGTGTTGAGTTCAAGAAGCATTAATAGAGTTGTTTGATAGTTATAAGATAGAGTTGGGTAAAAACCAAGTGAGAGCACGAGTGCATTTTCTTCTTCTTTTAGTACGGTTGATAGTGATGAGGTCATTGATTTAGAAGATGGCTATTTGAAGTATTTGGAAAAAATATGTGGAGCAGGGATTAATACTAATGAAGTTGATGTTTAATTGCATGATGGATGGTAGAAAAATATAAAACATGCCTTTGATGCTATAGGTTGGTGGACGTTAAATTCAGTTAAATTTCTCAACTTGCTGGACATGTTTTAGGGCTGCTAATATCAACCCTGTGACGACTGAAAATTTTATTTTTCCTTGTGTCTAGTGAACGAGCAACGATCTTAATTTTCAGGACGAAAATTCCTTTTACAAGGGGATGATGTGACATCCGACAAATTCAAGTGATTTTTCTGGAAGTCATCTGGTTGCGTTTCACTTTAAACTTTCTTGCGAGCTCTCAAAGGTGAGTTCTCTAATACTTTCTCTCTAAGTATCTCCTTGAGAGAGAAAAACATGCTTCAAACAGTTTTTAGTAATATAATTGGATAGCTATTCACGTATGTGCGAACATAACACGAACTGCAAGTCCTTACATTTTCGGGCCGTTAATTTATGAGAAAGCAAGGTAATATTGAGTAGTACTACTGGGTTTGACAAACTCCACCCGCGTTAGTCGCTCTAACTCGACTGGATGTCGAACGTGTGTAACAATAGACTAGACAATATCATCATCGTCCGTGTTAGACGATGGTGTGTGAAGGCATTACAAACACAACCAGTCATGCTTCGGTTGCGAACCACATAGTGATAGCAATATTGGCCTAACTAACTACAATTAAATTATGATTACATTGGTACAAACAGTGTTACAAACATTTATTTTCTTTCATTGGTATTTATGAACTCACCAGCCTTTGCGCTGACCCTCAAAGCGTGTCTTTCGCAGGTCACTGCACGTAGGGTGCATGGAGTCTTAAACGTTTTGTCGGTGTTTTCAAACATGTTTCCTTTGGGGTTATTTTATTTTTACTTGGTTATGGGCGTGTGTTTTGCGCAGCACATTTACTTACGTTTTACGCTTCCGCATTACTTAAACTATTTTTGATGTGTTTTAAATTGCATGTTTGTTGGTTTGGTATGACTAATGACTCAGATCCTGGTTTATCACACGCCTCGCGGTAATACTCTGCAGATGAAATTTGAGGGTGTGACAGATTGGTATCAGAGTCATTGGTTATAGCGAACTCGGTTTTGCGTATAGGCCAACTATAGTCACATTAGTCATACACGAGAACACACACAATTGATATTATATATTATATATATATATTTATACAAACACCTCGCTTCTTACTTATATATATATATATATATATATATATATATATATATGTTACGTATTGACATGGCTGGTTCATCATCTACTCCTTCCTCTACCCCTTTGACAAACAAAAATGGACCTGAACCCGAGAGCTGGGATTGGTATCCCATCGCAGTTGACATGATGATAAGCAATGAAGGAGTACATCCACTTCCCCAGGAGCCGAACGCACGTGTATAGCCACGGACCCTACCCCCAGTATCCTATCATTTGGAACGACTTGTTGCATCCCTAATATATAAATGGGGAAAGACAACTCAACAGTGTAAGGAAATGACTGTCGCGATTGAAGAACTGAAAAGAAACAATAAGGAGTTGCAAGGGAAATTGCGGGTTTATAGAAACAGGAACGTCGTAGCAAGACACTAAAGGAGGATGTGAGGTTGACCAACGAAGGTCGTGAAAGTTTAATGGTGGAGGTTAAAGAACTACAAGAGGATTTTCGAAACTTGGCATATGAGTTTTATGCTGAAAGAGACTAGGGGTGTTCAAAAATATCCGAGTCCGAATCCGTATCCGAATTATCCGAAATTCCATATCCGAATTATCCGAAAATTTCGGATATCCGGAATTTCGGATATCCGAAACTCGGATATCCGAAAATTCGGACTTGGACTTGGACAAGAATTTACAAAATTTTCGGAAGTTTCGGATACCCGGTATCCGAAAATTTAAATAAATTAAAATAAATTTTATATTAAAAAAATAAGGAATTATTGAATACTTGGACTATGTTTATTTGTTTTGTCGTTTTTTAGGTCGAACTTATGTTTATTTGTATTTGAAGACTTGGAATATGTTTATTTGTTTTGTCGTTTTGTCAGTTTTTTTAGTTAAATTGTGGTTTTTTTTTTAAAACTGAATTTTCGGATATCCGTTTTAACTATCCGAGTCCAGTCCGAAATTTCGGATATCCGAAATTTCGGATATCCGAAATTTCGGACTTGGACTTGGACAACGAAAATTGATATCCGAAATTTTCGGATACCCGAAATTCGGATATCCGAAATTCCGGGTATCCGGTTTTGAACACCCCTAAAAGAGACGACTCCAAGCTCAGGCCGGAAGAAGTTAAGCAACTCAAGGATAGACTAGCAGAACCTGGACAAGCAGAACCTGAGGGAGAAATGGAACCCGAAGAGGAATTCGAGCCCGAAGAGGAACTCGAGCTCGAAGATGAAGTTGAGCCCGAGGAGGAGATGGAACCTCAGGAGGAAGAGGAACCTGTAGAGGACGACCATTCTGATATCTCCTCCGTTAGTAATGATGTTTAGACATGAACCTAGATGGGACGGGTTGTTCCTATCAACTAATATTTTGAATATTAATTTCTGGATCTTTGATATTTTTGTGAACTAGTTGCAAATCTATTTAAATTGAAATTAACATTTGATTTATTATGTTGTGTTCAAACGTTGTTGATTTGTTATGTTGCGTGTATGCATTTGGATGGTATTTTGCATTAAAATCTTTATCTCATTTTGGATATTTGTGATTGAAAGGATAATGTCGGGACGTGCTAGAAGCGGGAACCCTGCCAATCTAACAGCGGCCCAATTCAACACTTTGGTGAATAATAGAGTCGTTGCAGCACTGAAAGCTTACCAGCAACAACACCCAGTGCAAAACCAAGGTGAAGGTTTACCCCACTATTAATATACCAACTCAGAGAGAATTGGATGAACATATATATCTATCTCTATGAATTACAGGTGCGGGCACCAACGCACATAAGCAGTTTATGGATGGGAAGCCACCCACTTTTACAGGGGAGACTGGCACCCGCACCTACAATTCATAGAGATAGATATATCTGTTCATCCTATTCTCATTGAGATGGTATGTTAATAGTGGGGTAAACCCTCACCTTGATTTTGCACTGGGTGCTGTTGCTGGTAAGCTTCCAGTGCTGCAGCGACTCTATTATTCACCAAAGTGTTGATTTGGGCCGCTGTCAGATTAGCAAGGTTCCCGTTTCTAGCACGTCCTGACATTATCCTTTCAATCACAAATATCCAAAATGAGATAAAGATTTTAATGCAAAATACCATCTAAATGCATTCACACAACATAACAAATCAACAACGTTTGAACACAACATCATAAATCAAGTGGTAATTTCAATTTAAATAGATTTGTAACTAGTTCACAAAAATATCCAACGTCCAGAAATTAATATTCAAAATATTAGTTGATGGGAACAACCCGTCCCATCTCGGTTCATGTCTAAACATCATTACCAACATAGGAGATCGATATCCGAATGGTCGTCCTCTACGGGTTCCTCTTCCTCCCGAGGTTCCATCTCCTCCCCGGGCTCAACTTCATCTTCGGGCTCGAGTTCCACTTCGGGCTCGAATTCCTCTTCGGGTTCCATTTCTCCCTCAGGTTCTGCTTGTCCAGATTCTGCTTCGCCCTCTTGGGCTATCGACATTAACTCCAAGTTTGCTAGTCTATCCTTGAGTTGCTTAACTTCTTCCGCCCTGAGCTTGGAGTCGTCTCTTTTAGCATAAAACTCGTATGCCAAGTTTCGAAAATCCTCTTGTAGTTCTTTAACCTCCACCATTAAACTTCCACGACCTTCGTCGGTCAACCTCACATCCTCCTTTAAGGTCTTGCTACAACGTTCCTGTTTCTATAATTACTTCTCTTGGACCCGCATTTTCCCTTGTAACTCATTATTATTTCTTTTTAGTTCTTCAATCGCGGCACCCATTTCCTTACACTGTTGAGTTGTCTTTCCCCATTTAGATATAAGGGATGCAACAAGTCATTCCAAAGGATAGGATACTGGGGGTAGGGTCCGTGACCAAATACGTGTGTTCGGCTCCTAGGGAAGTGGAGGTACTCCTTCATCGCGTTTTATCATGTCAACTACGATGGGATACCAATCTCAGCTACGAAGGAGCAGATGATGAACCAATCATGTCTGTACGTAACATATATATATATATATATATATATATATATATATATATATATATATATGTACTATATATATAATAATATCAATTGTGTGTGTTCTCGTGTATGACTAATGTGACTATAGTTGGCCTATATGCAAAACCGAGTTTGCTATAAGTAATGGCTCTCATACCAATTTGTCACACCCTCAAACTCCACCTGTAGAGTATTACCGTGAGGCGTGTGACAAACCGGGATCTGAGTCATTAGTCATACCAAACCAACAAACATGCAATTTAAAACACACCAAAAATAGTTTAAGTAATCCGGAAACGTAAAACGTAAGTAAATGTGCTGCGCAAAACACACGCCCATAACCAAGTGAAATAAAATAGCCCCAAAGGAAACACGTTTGAAAACACCGACAAAATGTTTAAGACGACATGCATTCTAATCGTTTCAAAGCGGTAACAAGAAACACATAAGGTTTTCACATTTAAATAATTATGCTAACCAAGTATGCATGTTAATCAAATTTAATTTCACCAATTAAGTTCTATGCAAGATTTCCGTCTAAATATGTTAGACACGCATGTAATATTTAATGATCTAACTTAACTAACAAGATTCCCAAGATCACATAATTACATGATCTTTTAACAGGCAAGATACGTTGTGGTGTTATTAGATTATTATGTTTAGTGCACACGCAAATAAAATCTCTACAAATTTAACTATATAAATTAGGAAAATTGGACATATATAATCATACCTATCACCATTTGGCGGATAATAATCCCAACTAATTTTTTGGCCAAAAATAATCTTTCCTTTATACCCTGTTATTTGTAATAATCCTTCCGGTTAAAAAACTAACGCCGTTAGCGTGAAGGATTAATAATGTCATTATTGAAACTTGTTTTATTTAAATAAACTTAAAGGGTAAATTATGTAATTTTCTAAAGTTCATTTTATTAAAAAAAATCCTCACAACCGGTCTTCTTCCCAGAACAACATCGCCGTTTCCCGGCGACCGATCCCCTCCGGCGAACCTATTTTATTCAAAAACAGTCCCAAAAAGTTTCAATTGGAACTAATTTCATCATCACCATACTGTTCCGGCGGAGAACAGAGGCTAGAGAGCACCGCCGGAGTGGCGGACGTGGCTGTGAGCCACCTCTACTCGCACCGTCGCCGGCTCGCCAGAACGGGAAGGAGACACGGCTACTGCTGCTGCCGCTTGCTTCATCGAACAGAGGGAGAAAAGGAGAGCGACCGGAGGTCGCCGCCGCTAGCTAGGGCGGAATCCCTAACCGCCATAGGTGGTTGCCGCTGCTGGTGAGTTCAAAACAGGAAGAAATCGCGATGGGGGTTCCTAATCAGAGAGAGGGGAAATCGATCGGAGCTTACGGGTCGTCGCCGGTTATTGATCGGAAGAAACGGTGATTGATTGGAAGCAATGGGGCATGAGGGGAAGAAGACGAGAGGCTGGGTCTGGTTTTTTTGTTACTTTTTTTATTTTTATTAAAACAAGTTTAGATAAATTACATTATATACCCTACAAGTTTAGATAATGACATTTTAGTCCTCCACATTAACGGTGTTAGTTTTTAACCGGAAAGATTATTAGAAATAATAGGGTGTAAAGGAAGGATCGTTTCTGGCCAAAAAATTACTTGGGATTATTATCCGCCAATAATGAATAGGTAGGATTATATATGTCCAATTTTCCTATAAATTATATGCCATATTATATTTTTCATCAAGGGTAACACTTTTCATGGAAACATGTAACCTAGCTAACACTAACACCATGTAACACATCCGTTAGGTCACTTTATGAGAAACAAGAACCCAAAAAGAAAGAAAACTTCATCAAGTGAGGGCCATATTGAACAAGAAACCAAAAAAAAAACCTATCTGTTGGGCGGTGGGTTTGAATACGCGACCCCCCAGTCTCCACACATGAGTGCTAACCACTATGCCAGTTTCTGCTTTGTTTAATAAAGTCAGTTCGTAATATATTTAACAACAAGCATCTGGTGTCATTTTCTCCATATACTAAACCCTAATCCGTCGAGCTTCTTTCTATTGAATCAACGATAAACCTAACCCACCCCAGCATGCAATCAGTGTTCCATGGTTTTAAAAAAAATATAATAAACAAGTGTAAATTAACATCAAGAACACATAAAGATCGACCATAACGAAGGCACTTTGAATGAAAACCCGGGTTTTAGGAGCGGTAGGTTAGGGAACTTCACAGATTATTTTGGATACACATAATCTCATAACCTCACTATATATTTACATATAACACGTAACGTAAGAATTCATCATTGAATACCCATTAGAGTTTTCAGAAAACAAAATCGAGGGAGAGGACACTACCTTCGGTTCTCTCGTGGCTTCGATCTAGTGTTCTTTAGGATCGGTCCGATATAGCAGAACCGCGTCATGGCTCCTTGCGCCTCTGAACGAGAGTATAACAGCAGGTTTGAAGGTTGTGATCAAAGAAAGGGAGAGTGGAGGGAGAGAATTGTTGGAGCCGTGAACTTTTGGAGAGGGGCTTGTGTGTGCGAAGGTTTTAAAGAGGAGGAGATAGGTTTGAGAGTTTTTAGGGAGGGTTAAGTTATCAGATTTTTTTTTTGAAAGTTCTATAGTCCTATCCGAAAATTGTAAAAAGATAAATAAATAATTGTCGCATTGTTTGCACATAATAATAAGTTTAGGAATCATATACTACAGATGCGTTATTGATAAACTCCTAAACCGCACATAGTTCATGAACTTTTTATAACACATATAATTAACATAAATTATGCTCATGTAAATCAATTAATCCGTAATATCACATAATATCATGTAATCATAGGTAGCATAAATAAGTAAATAACGTTGGTTCAATTAGAGTTTTGTTAATCTGTCACCAACAATCAGGATTGACCGACTCATGTGTGTGTGTTTGTTTGTGGACTCAACGACGCATCTAATAACCCTATTAGATGTATGAATGCATGTATTTTTGAAATCATTACTGTTCGCGTTTGTTCAGAAAAATCACATGAATTTGCCGAGTGTCACAAACCCTTGCATCCGAGCTTGCTTTTAGCACATGCAGTAGAGTGATATATAAATACAAAAACTCTCTTACGCCAAAAAAACTATCGAGTTTTTGATTTACTTACAAGATTGGTTGCGATTTTACATTAATGGATTCATAAGATTCTCGCCTACACTTAAAAGACATGATTGATAAGTTGGAAAGAATAGAAGAAGGTACTAATGCTCTTAATTGTTATTATATGGTTTATTTTTTACTTAAATATTATTGCATATATATATATATATATATATATAGGGTTAGGTTCAAATGAGAACTTTTTTCTTTTAAGAAATTTTGAGAACCATTCTGAGCCACTAATTTTCAAGGGGGGAAGCATTCAAATTCATGGGAGAGATTTCCTTATATACAACTTGTGGCTCAGAATGGTTCTTAAAAGTTCTTAAAACCAGTTGGTTCTCAAATGATCCTCCCCCTATATATATATACACAAACATATTTTAGATTTGGCACCCGGAAAAAATATAAGTAAAATAAAGATTGGGGTCAAGCTTCTTTCTTGCAAAGGTAGGGTTGCATCGCTTTTCACGGATGATATTGCGTTGATAGCAGAAAAAAACATGATCTTAATGTGAGATTAGAGTGGAGAGTGGCCTTAGAGATTAAAGGCATACGAGTCAACATGTTTAAAATTGAATATCTCCATTGTAACTTGGCGGGGCAACGATGAGAACACCCAATATGATTAATAATGGTCCCGCAAACAAAGAGGTTTAAGCATTTAGGATCGTTCGTTCAAAGTGACGGGGAGATTGACTGCGATGTTGCAAGTCACATTCAGACAGGAAGGTGCAAGTGGAGAGTAGCCATTGGAGTGTTGTGAGATAAAAGGTTAACGGGAAGTTAAAATGGAAATTTTATAGCTTTGTTGTTCGACCAATGATGTATGTGACCAATTGTTTCGATTAAAAAACCCCAAACGTGAAAGTTAGACATAACATAGATGAGGATGCTGAGGTGGATATGTGAGCCCACAAGGTTGGATTGTATAAGGAATAAGGTCTTTAGGAAGAGGTTGAGAGTCGAAACGCATCTCAGATAAAATATATAATGGGAGATTGAGATGGTTCAGCCATGTGCGGAGGAGGCAGCCGACGAACACCAGCAAGGAGCGTGGAGAGCCTCAGTGTGGAAGAGGGGAAGAGGAGCATAGACAAACCAAGGCTAATGTGGGATGAAAAGATTAGAGATGTTTTATTAGACTTGCACCTCTCTAAGGACATCATCGTTGATAAGAGTTCTTGGAGACGTAGGATAAATGCTAGGGTCTTTTAGGGTTACTTTTTGTCGTGGCCATGTAGGTTGCCTTTAGTCATGGGATAGTCGCCAGAGTCTGGTTAGGATTGCCTTTAACACTATGTGGGCCTTTTGTTTTGCTTTTTAGTTCTTGAATAAATTTTTGTTGTCTTGTTTGAATATAAAAAAAACAAAAAAAAAACATGTTTTTTTGAGTCGGGGATCTCTAGGGTGCAGGCTCTCTATGACTCTATCCTTCAATATAAGTAAGGTTTGTTTTGTTTTTATCTCACCCTCTCCAAACCTTTCACTGAGTAGGATTTTACTCACTATGTTTGTTTGTAAAAACTATTTAATTGTCGTTTACTTTGTCTATTAAAGACTTGATATTTTTCTATCAAAACCTTTTTTTATGTCATATTGCTATGTTTGAAATTTGAAATTTTGGATTATGTTAGATTGTTTATGAAGTTTCCAGCCCAATGTATATGTTTGAAATTATCAAGTCCCAACTGGACTACGATTTAAGTTTACAGCGCAATGTATATGTTTGAAGTTATGTCAGATTTTCAGGCTCAAATGATTTAAGTTTACGGCCCAACTGTACTAGTTTGGGCTAATTTGATCAAGCACCTTTTAGTTTGCGGTCAACCAACCCAAAACCCAGCCGCAACAACCGATTAACAGAAACCGACTTAACTGAAACCAATTAGTTAAGCACATTTGATTAACCGAAAATCAGATATGGTTACGGTTAAGGGCCATAACTGACCCATACACACCCCTAGTTATAGTAGTCTTGAAAACCACCAGAAATTGGCAAAACATTTCTCTAGAGGTTCTGTAAGATTGGTGATATTGGCAGAGTTGTAGCTGCAAGGGTATTGATGGTGCAACAACACCATGTGTATAACTTTATGTTGACCTTGATCCTTGTTGCAGCCTTTGATCTTGCTTGAAATGAGGACCTAAACAGGCAATCTTAGGGATATATGGATATGGTCCATTCTTGATGGAATGACACATAGCAACATCATAAATGACCATGAAGTACATTATCTTCCTTTTTCACATTTGTTGTTTGAACTTAGAAGCATTATCGAAGTTCTCCAACTTCTCAAATTGATTTACATAAAATTAATCCTTTTTGTATTCAGTTTGTGTTTTCCCTAATCGCGTGTGATGTGATGTGTAGTTTTATGTAACAAATCCGCACAATATCGCCAGTGTGAACCGTTAGAAGAGTTGCATCCACTTTTTTTGCGTCATGTATGTTATTTAACAAGCAACTCGAATCATTTGCTTATGAGATTTAGTTAGTATACCCTTAGGTTCTTTGTACTTTCGT
>JBCNJP010000007.1:9467276-9555334 GCA_039602395.1 Deinandra increscens subsp. villosa | reverse complement strand
TAAATAGTAATTATGCGTTTAAATATATATTATGTATGTAACTTGACAATTCGTTGCATGATTGTATGTTATGTTGTGCATATGAGTCATGATAATTACGTACGTTTATCACTAAATAAAATCACCAATGTGTCGTCAAGTCAACTAGGTGATCAATCATGTCATTTTATTTCCTTGAATTCATTTGTCCTATTTGTTCGTTAGGGTAATCTTTGGGGTAACCGTCTTATTTTCGTGGTGTCATTCTTGCGCACAAATATCTCTAATACCAGGTGAGTATTCATTACCCATTTTTTTTTAATTGTTTTGGGGTGCAACATGTACCCTAGATTAACCTGACCTCAGATCTGTTAATCATTATTCTTAAACTTCATGCAAATGCTATGATCGTTATGTGTGTTCTAGTATGTTAGACTTGTGTGGATTATTGCGGTGGATGGAATTTTTACTCGGTGATCATTATTCGTTGTTCATGTTCATTATTCTATGCGTAAATCATTAACACACTGAGTCAGGGTTACAATAGTAGATCTATTGGTTTGACAACCCACCTGACCTGCCTGGTAACTGGCGTCGGGTGATTGGAAGCCTAATTTTTAAGGGTTTGATTGCGTTCTTATCATGTGCTTTGTTCAATACTTGTTTATCATACTTAAGAATTTACACTTAACTCATTGAATCACTTGTTTTACTCTAGTATGGTACACACTCACCAACTATTCGTAGTTGACTTATGTTGCACATGTGGTAGGATATGTGTAGACGATGATGAACTTATTGATGTCACATAGGACGCATGTGGACTTAGTTGTGACCTAAATTAAAAGGCTACTTAAGTCATTTTATTGAACCCTATGTTTGGTTTATGCTATTGCTCGTTATGTTATGGAATGGGTTGATTAAGAGATATTACAATATTTATTATAGTGTTGTATGCACCTGGACAATTATCGCACCTCGACGTATTCCATCGTCGGTTGGGGTGTGACATTTAATGCTATAGTTGTGTTGCTTTGATTGTTTGTATGCTTAAAATTTTGTTTAACGTGAGCTACGATGATTATTTCCTGAGCCTTAATACAAGATTCCATTTCTATGTGTCTTTAAGGTTATGATTGTGTTAAATGTTCAATTTGGTGGCAACAAGTATTTCTCGGTGGCTTATATGTTAACATAAACCAAAGCACACATAAGTCTCCCCATTTGTTATATAATGCAAAGTCTTATATTTTCTTTGAGGCTGTGATTTTTCTTTGGTGATTGGCAAGGCGTTTATCGCAACCTCACTTAGTTCTAAGCCCTATCTAACCCGATGAAACAAACTCAATGAAATTGTTTTTATGCCAAAGTGACATGTTTTAGCATCGTTGAAACGGTGGTGATAATGTTGGTGGGCATGAAAGTTTCGGCATTGACTTGAGGATATAGAAGATGATTAAAGTGCCGACATTGACTTGAGGATATAGAAAATGATTAAGGGTTACCGGAGTCATTCAAATTTCATATGATACATATTTATTCATATGTCTGATGTAAACTTCAATTCATGTAAAATTAAAGTTTTGTCTTAATTTCATAAAAATTAGGAGGTTAAATATAAAAATTTATATTCATAAGAATAAAGAGGTTACACTACGATCCCTCTGAGTATGCAATTATCACTACATCAATCATACGAACGATATCGTATTTAAAAAATAAACGAATCTGCAATAACACACGATCCATATGCTTGTTATTTTCAAATACTCATTTTAGTATGAAAGATAACACAACTTAACTTTCAATATAGGTAACGTATACTTTTGAAGCTAAATATGCATATGTCTCTTTTCAAGCTAAATTTGCATGTCTCTTTTGAAGCAAAATTTGCAATATAGGTAATGTATACCTTTGAAGCAATATAGGTAATTTGCATTGTCTCTTTTCAACGTGTTGACTTTTCAATTGAAGCAGACTATACCCACACCAAACATGCAAACATGATCATAAGCATCTATATCACGTTATAATTGTCAATTTAATAAGTTTCACTAATAATCAACTTCTTAGGGAGGAGGGGGTGGCAAGCGGCTAGCACCGCCACTAGTGCGCGACTACCCGGCTACACCACCGTCTCCCCCACGGCTATTTCATGTAGCTATTATTTTCGGCTATTAGTAGTCTAGCTTCTTCTTTTTTCCTTTTGTGTTACACTATTACTCCATCCCTTCTTTCTACTTTTCCAGTCATTTTAGATACAATTTTAAATGAATGTCATCTAAACGGTATCTTTCATTTGTCATGTTTAAATCGCGTATCTCTCTCACTTGTAATGATTTATCATTCAAGTTCCCCTTCTACCCCTTCTCATTCTACTACTACTCTACCATTTTTTTATTATTGTTTAAACGAGGTGTCACACTCCTATTGGTTGTTTACCTCTACTACTTTTCTACTACTTTTCTACTACTATTCGGTTTAAAATGTCACACTCCTATTACTTATCATTTTAAAATCTCCAATTCTCTTTCTTTAGAGGTTTATCCATTTAACGTTTGACTCATAATAATTATACTCATGACCCAAATTACACTTATGGCATAATGTATATACTAGGGGTGAGCAAAAAACCGAAAAAAACCGAACCGAACAAAAAAAACCGATAAAACCGAACCGAAAAAACCGAACCGAAAAAAAAAACCGAAAAACCGAACCGAAAATAATGGTTCGGTTTCGGTTTCACGTCGATTAAAAACCGAACCAAACCGAAAAACCGTACCGTTTAAAAAACCGAACCGAACCGAGGGTATATGTGTAAATTAATGATTTATGAAGGGGCATTATGAAACATAGAACAACATTATTATTTAATAATAATATTCTAAAATTATATAAAATTACAGAAAAAAAAAACACTTTAATGATCCGTCCGACTTCCCAGTTCCAACTTCCCACTTCTTCGGTTCTCTTCCACGACGCGTCCCCAACTCCCAAATCCTGTGTACGTTAATCTTTGAGGTCCGATTTCTAATTCGTACGCATATACTATGTACATGTACGCCTCTTAATGTCTTATAGGGGTTGCTCAAACTAATGTAAAGTGGTAACTTATATCATATCATGTTGATTTCTATATATGCGTTTGGTTAATTAAGTGAAAAAAAAAAGACCGGGAAAAAACCGAACCGAAAAAACCAAAAAAAACCGAAACCGAATGGTTTTTTTTTCTTCTAGAAACCGAAACATTCGGTTTCGGTTCGGTTCGAGCCAAAAACCGAACCGAACCGAACCATGCTCACCCCTAGTATATACTCATATCAAGTAAGTTTCATAGATAAGGTTCACAAATCTCTGCTAGAACTCGGCAAATTCAATATATCGACACGAGTCAATTAAAAAAAAATTAATATCTATGTATACATAAAAAAAGGTTCATTGTAGCTCCAAAAAATGTAATACTGTAGAGAAGCGGTTCAAGCGAACTCCGACTTAACTCATTTCAGTTGCGTTGGAACCGGATCGTCGAATTATTAATGGATTTAGCTTTTTGCGTTTTTAGTTTTTAGGATATTGGTTTCTTAACTTTTAGTATTTTGGATTTAGCTTTAAAGTTAATTTTTATGGTAAAAGCTAACTATTACACTATCTAATAATCATGTTTTAAATGTACAACAATAATGATCATGCATGTGTATACCATTCGGAATAACTTCATTTCACATGAAAAATTCACATGAAAAAATATAGTAGCCTTTTAAAATTTAGAGTTTGTATTTAGAATTAAAACCTTATTAAAATTTTAACAAAACGGTTCTAACACCGCTAAAATAAGTTCAATCAGAATTTGTTTTAGTTGTATATATCAATGTAAATGCGACATATATAATCATTTTTGCGACTACTTCGTATAATATTAGAGCATAATCTAAGAATATTATGTGCGAAGTTAATAATTCTAAATATCTAATTGGGTGTTATAGAACGTGCTCATATAGTCATATAGAATATATTCCAAACGAGATTCTGCGAAGAAGACGTGGGATGATGACGCCGGCAATAAACGCCGTTAAAACGAAAGAAATACGGAAAGAGGTAGGCAGGCAGGCAGGTAGCTAAAGCTTTTAGCTATCTGGTCAAAATTCTACCAACAAACAAAAACTCGCATTAAATAAATACCGCTTTTCCTCCTAATCACTCATCGATAGAATTTAGCAGCTCCCCTTCCTCCTATAACGGTTTCGAGATTCGAGACGCCATTGAATCTTCGACCTTCATCCTCCCTCTCTTTCGTTTCCTGTTTCTTCCGCAGCTTGGATGAACAGATTTGGTTATGTTTCGTGACAGATCGGAAGCTGATTGACTTGGTATAATTTCGCTTATTTTTTCATGTTATCTGTTTGGAATTGTGTGGATCTTTTGAAGCATTGTAGTGTTGTTTGTTAGCTTTCGTGATTTTTAGCTTTTAATTGCTTGTTTTCGTGGTATGATGTCTGTTTTTGGGCTGATCTAGTGATTGTGAGCTCCGATTGAGATATGTTGGGCTTGAATGTTTGAATTTTAGGGTTTGATTGTGCTCTCCCGGTTAAGCTGAAGAATTCCGTACAAAATACTTTATTTGTTTCTCTCTCTCTCTTTTTTTTTTTTTTTTTTTTTTGTGAATTCCTTGTAAATGCAAGCTTCTGATGATTATTGATGTTACCGAAAGGCTTAGTTATTAGGGTTTGCTTTTTGCTGGTCTCCTGTTAATTAATGGCTATTTTCTCGAGTTTGAGCAGCTGCCAGCTGGGATTCTTTGTGTCCTTTCTGGTAAACTCTCTTTGTGTGATGGTTTCTGCATCTAGGAAGCTTAGATTAAGCTGCTTATTTATGGTGGCATCCTGTACTGCTCTAGTTTCAATTATTTCTCTGTCTGTTTTTGTTACAGACTTTGATACCGGTTCTCCTTTTCTTGGTTTTATGGTGTTCAATGATCAGATAGGATGTTATGGTAGCTTTTTGTTAGTGGGATCGATGGGTAGTCCCCTAAGGTAGATTTCACTGATTGTTCTTGCATTTCTTGTCTGTTTATGGTCAACTGGAATTTCATCTGTGTCCTGAAGGATGCTTTGACCGCTGTTTCTTCATTATTCATATGTGGTTATATAGCTTCAACTCATGTCTCATACAAAACAGCTGAGTTATTTGCTCAATGCACTCAACATGATGCTTGAACTTCATGTGTTCTTAATTTTTTATATTTATGCAAATCAACTTTAGTGGCCATATCTCTACTTGGGAAATCATCTTATTTATCAAGTTATATTTTCTTTTCCCCATTTTCGAGCTACACCATTTGGTACTCTAAATTTGGAAGTCATGAACATTGTTTTTACAACATTTTACACCCTTTCCAACTTTCGCATTTCCTAAGAAGCAGATTTCGTATAGCTTAGGAATGCGATCCAACTTCTTTGTGTAGTGGCATCACATTTACATGTCTATACTTAAGAAAATTGAAACGAAGAAATAATTTTTACCATTCAGCATTATTGTTACCCTTTTGATTCCCTTCTTTTACGTTACAAGAATACAAAGTGGCTGCTGAAACATTGTTAGTCACTAATTTAGTGAGTTAAACATGGCTATCTTTTTGCAGTGCCTACTGCAAAGCTTGCTTGAGAGTAGAAAAGCCGTCTTCACTTTTCTGAAAGACCAAAATTCCGGGTTATCTGGTACCAGCAATTTCTAGGTAAACTTAATAGTGACCTTGTACTGGATCGTTGCTGAGGTTTGATATTCTCTAAATGCTTGGTGTCCTATTATCCATACTCATTAAATTTTTGTATCTGCACTGTTCTCTTATATTTCTGACATATTCTAGAGGTATGCTTTCAGAATTTGCTATTATTAGTTAGGTTCTATATTCTCATTGATTTTATGAGAATTGTTGCTTGGGTACATAGAATGTTTTGGTTGGAAAGGTTGCTGATGCTTAATTCAGCAAGGTTGTCAACAATTTAGTACTTATAAGGAGTTTGTGTCTGGACACAACTAACCAAGTACCTTCTAGTTTTTCCAATCTATGTATTTCTATTGCAGCCAGTGTTATCATCTTTCTATAATGTCATCTTTTCCGATGCTGGTGGAAAGTTAAAAAATATATATAATCCAAGAAATCGCTCATTAAGAATCATGTGTGTAAATGAGATCAGCGCTGCTGGCTTCAACTATATAGGATGTATCTACCTATAGAACACAATTTTATCATTGAATTATAATTAGAAGTACACCATTTTTTGCATCTTGCAGGGTGATGGGCAGGGATAATGCTACTATTCGAGTTGATAAGAAACCAAATGTTGTTAACATGAAGTCCAATGGTACAAATCATAGTTCTGCAAAACCATCAGGTGAAAGTGTTAGCATAAGAAAAAGTGAGGGTGATGAAGGGTCACATGTTGAAACAAGTCTTGAGAAGCAGGAAACAGTAGATATTAAACTCTCCAATCAAGAAACTGGTTCTCCCATGGGAAAAACTCCAAAACCTGAACCTTCAAATGCAAATGAGAAAATAATAGGCTCTCCTGTTAGCCCAGCATCAGGATCAGCTTCTCATGAAGAAAATGTCAATATGGGTCTGCATATATCATCAAACACCAGTAGCTTTCATTCCCCTATTGACACAAAGCAGTCACAGGTAAATATGTAATCTAAAAATGCTATTCATTATGCCCCATTTTGATCTAGAAAAATGCCTCCTCTCTAGAACTTTTGTGTACATTTGTCACATATTTTTGGGAACGAAAGTGTATTGTCTCATGAGCAACATAATTTCTTTTATTTTATACGTTGATTCACTTGTTTATGAAAAGAATACACTAACATGAGGAATTCTGCATATTGAACAGCAGAACTCCCCTTTCTATGCACCAAGGGCATACAAATCTCACTCAAGTAAATATCATGATGAGGAAGATAATTGGTCTATAGCTTCATCGTATCCTTTTTATATGTTTCAGACTTTTATAATTAAAACAAACACTTCTTATGTTAATCCATGCAATATCGAATATGCAAGTGTTATCCTTAGCAATGCATAGTGCTGCAACCTCACGGACAGTCAAATCGAGAGTAACAGTTGGAGTAGCTCCCTCATTTAGAAGTGCTCAACGTGCTACCCAACGTAAAGAGGTAATTTCCTACTTGAGTTATTACCGTTATGAACTTATGATTCCCTAAGACTACCCAGCAGCAGCTTATTAAAATCTGACTTGCCTTAAATACTTACCAAATTATGGGTTTGAATCCCCATTCATTTTCTGAATCAAACGAGCATCATGGTTTAGTTTTCCATCTCTCTATCTCTCTCTTAATGCATATTATTCATGCCTTCTCTTCCAGTTTTATACAAAGCTAGAGCAAAAGCACCAGGCTCTTCAGGCAGAGAAGATGGAGTACGAAGCTAGGACCAAGGTACATTACAATATTGTCAATCTATTGCTATATGATGGCTCTTTTTAGCGGTGTCAATATTCCCTCAATTACTAACAAATGGTTGATTTGGGTTATCCTTTATATCAAATGGGTCAAATAAAGGATTAGCTAAAAGTAACAAACAAAACAGATGTACGTAGTAAAAATATCACTCATAGCAAATGTATTTGTAGGGTCTTGGGATGGTGGGACAAGGGCAGACCTTTCCTCTATTATGAAAGATTGAGAGGCTGCTCTCATGCGTGCTCAAAAAACATAGTTTTTTTAGCATGAAAGTATAGTAATCTTGATAAAATAAAGTGTAGCTAAGAGAATCAAAGCAACATCAAAACAAAATGGTACTAATAATAGTATGAAATTACCGATAAAAAATAAATAGTGGTGAGCTGACTATACTAGTAAGTAGTAACAGATAAAAAAGCAAAGAGACAAGAAAAGGTAGCATGAACCAATGGTGAATACAAGAATTTGTGGTGGTGGTGTTGGGGTGGGGTGAGGGGGGGGGGGGGGGATCATTAAATAAAACTCAAAAACACAAGTGTTTACTAAATATAATGGAAAAAGGCACATTCTATAAAGAATCAAACTAACTAACCAAACATTAAAAAATTAAAGGGAGTGCTAATGAGTTAAACAATAAACAAATAATAAAACTATAGCAGTTGAAATTTGAAGAAGCAGAATGGGGGATTGTTTAGTTTGAAGTTTTTTTTGGTATTTGATTCCTCTTCCAAGTTCTCTCTGGAACCAGAAGAATTTTGTGCCCCAAACTTGGATATATCAGACCATATATGTATCAGACTAAATCTCGGAATTTCTTCTCTTTTTATTATTATAATCATTTTGTTTTGAAAGCATTATTAACACATTAATAACTTTTTAAAGAGGAATAGTTTATTGGTCAACATGACCTTACCCATTTTGACCCATCCTAAAAATGACCCACTTCCATTGGCTCTGTTCGTATTGTTCATGATCATATGTGCATTCCTAGTGAACAATGTTGGTCTCTCTTTTGTAAAACGCTTGCCAAATGATAACCGCAGGAGGAACAAGAGGAGGCTATAAAGCAGATGAGAAAGAGCATGGTAGTTAAAGCAAACCCGGTTCCCAGTTTTTACCGTCAAGGACCACCACCAAAGGTTGAACTCAAAATAGGTATATTCTACTCTATATCTGCTAAATAATATACCATTGAGTCATTGACTTTGAGATCAATAGAATAAAAGGGACTCTTAGTAGCTAGGGTCATATTTATCATAAAGTATGCAATATATTAGCAAGGTCTTATTAACTTCAAATTTTACACGAACTATAAAAATTTTATTTCTTGCAAGTAACCATGATCTATATACGAGTATTATTACAATATTGATATGTTTTTTAAAGTAATATAGTTGGCTGTAAATAATAAAAGCACCCATTTCCACTTCAGCTAATCCTTTTGTTTATACCCACTTGACCCGTTAGAAAGAAGTCTGAATCGGCCTGTTTACTCTTGTTTACCTGATTGGTTGGCAGCTACCTGTGACCCGTGCCAAATCACCCAACTTAACTAGGAGAAAGAGCTGTGGTGATACAACACATCCAACCATTGATGAGAAAGCTCTTTGTTCACGGGTCCGTCACAGCTTAGGCAGTTACAAACCCGTGAGTGCTACTTCAAGTCCAATCAAGCAGACTCAGGGCCGCAACATCAACGGACTTATCAAACCCAAGGACCGAACCATCAAACAGGCCAATGGAACACCTAAAGTTTCACATCTGAAAGTGTTCAAGTAGACCAACCCGAACATCACCGTTCAGTCATGACTCAGGTAGCTTACATCTAAAGATTTGAGTGAAAAAAGTCTTTGTTCTGGTGCATTTTTATTAAGTGAAGTTGTTATCCTGTTTTTTTTTTTTTTTTTTTTTTTTTAAGTTGCAACCCCTTGTACTTGGATATTTCTGCTTGTAACAGTACATATGATATTAGATATATATGTAGAGAGAGTGTGTGTGTAAGAGAGAGAGAGACAAGTATTGTAGACTATTTTTTGTTCTAATATTTGTTACACTGAACACTTATATATTTGTTGGGTGTTGTATACGAGTTTAGAAGATTTTGATAACCGAAGCATGAATAGGTATGATGTTTTAGAATCTTTTAAAATCCATGACTAATGATTTATTTGTATGTAAGTTAACATATCCAAAGTAGAACAAGCATATAGTAACATATCGCCTCACTTGCAAAGAGTAAGCGGTCAGGAAGTATGGAAATATCGTAACATATCGTGCGATACTCTTGTAGTTGACTACACTTGTTTTTGACTTTAATGTTTACTCAATTACTTGATTTTGATTTTGTTTTGCTTAGTAAGCATGCAATTGTGTTTATAGGTATTTTTATAGTTTGATATCAATGACTAATTAATATTTGAATATAACTTAAACTAGAATACAAATCAGAAGACTTTAAATTACTAAATTTTAATTATAAAAATGGTCATCTTATTAAGAATTTTAAACTGAAATTTTAAATATATATATATACTAGTTTTTTTTATACCCGTGTGTACGGCTGACTTTTAAAAAAACTATAAATACAATCATAATTTATGACAATTATGTATTTTTATAGCTATATAAGAATTTCTCAGTAATTATAGGTGAGTCAGAGGTTTAAGACAGTGGCATTTAGGTGGTGAGTTTCCTCTGGGATGAATGTGCAACAGAGAGGGTCTTAGCTTACTCGTACGAACTGCGGTCGTAACGTGTCATGGGTAACATCGTTTGTCATGATGAGACTCCCGGGTAACTGGATGTTTGTAGCTAAAAAAAAATCTAGTCAGGGAAATAAGGATTTTGTTTATTATATTGAAATGAAATACTTGGTAAATTTGAATTTAAAACATAAAAAAATTATAAAATTAAATAGAATAAAATATTTTATATTACATGCATAATATTTAATAAAATACTATTATGAATAAAGTATTATAAGCATTATATTAATGTATTAAAGTATATGTAATAAAAATATTATTTTAATAAAATATAATATATCTGTAATAAAAATATTATCTTGAATAAATATTAACCTTAATATTAAAATTTAGTATTTGGATAATTATTAACCTTAATTTAAATTTTATATTTGAATAATTAGTTACTGGATAATTATCTATTAAAAGTTTAAACAAAAGAAACCCTAATATGAAATTTTAGTATTTGAATAATTATTTATTAAAACTCTAACTTAATCCATAATTTTATTGTGTTGACAAGTGTCATTTTTTACTAGTTAAAGTATGACGGAACTTTTTGTTTATTAGGCTATGTGTAGTGATTTGAGAGTTGGGTGAGGGGTTATGCGCCATGTGGCGAATGACGTGGCAATGAGGGGTTATGCCGTAAGATGTGTAGTGGGGGGGGGGGGGGGGGTGTTATGAAGATGGGGGTTATAAGGATTGGGAGAACCAATAGGAAAAAAGCAAAAAAAAAAAAAAAAAAAAACATGAGAGGGGGGGAGGCGTTATATATGTAACGCCCATGCACAAATTTGCTAACATAACGTCTAAGGGGGTGGTGGAGGGGCGCCATAGGGGGGTTATGTTAGCAATTTGGGCGCCCATGGCGCCCCACTACGAATGGCCTTATATAGTATAGAAGATATCATTGTTCAATATAAAAGTGATTCGAGTTGCTTGTTAAATAACATACGCGACGCAAAAAAAAAAAAAAAAAAAAAAAAAGTGGATGCAACTCTTCTAATCCTTAGCGGGCCACTGTGGCAATATTGTGCGGATTTGTTACATGAAACTACACATCACATCACACGCGATTAGGGAAAACACAAACTGAATACAAAAAGGATTAATTTTATGTTAATGAAATTGAGAAGTTGGGGAAATTTGATAATGCTTCTAAGTTCAAACAACAAATGTGAAAAAGGAAGATAATGTACTTCATGGTCATTTATGATGTTTCTATGTGTCATTCCATAAGAATGGACTATATCCATATATCCCTAAAGATTGCCTGTTTAGGTCCTCATTTCAACCAAGATCAACGGCTGTAACAGGGATCTAGGTCAACATAAAGTTTTACACATGGTGTTGTTTTTAAAATTTATTAATTGTGTCTCATAATATAATGATCCGTTAAAAAAATTGTGTCTCATTTGCTAGTTTTATATGATTTTGGTAATATAAATATATTTTTTAGAAGAATATTTTTATTAAAAAAATCTTAGACCAACAAGGCATGTAAGAACGGAATTGAATTGTATATTTTTATTATTGTATCGTATATTTATCATGGAAACGATTAGACATGACTCCAACTTATCCGACTCAAAAATTTTAATGTCCACTTTTAGATTTTTTTGTGTCCCCACTCAGTAATATTTTTGGATCCACCACTGACAAACAAGCACACACACATAAGTCGGTCAGTCCTGATTATTGGTGACAAATTAACAAAACTCTAATTGAACGAACGTAATTTATGCAACCTATGATTACATGATATTATGTGATATTAAGGATTAGTTGATTTACATGAGCATAATTTATGTTAATTATATGTGTTATAAAAAGCTTATAAACTATGTGTGGTTTAGGAGCTTATCAATAACGCATCCTTAGTGTATGATTCCCTAAGCTGATTATGTGAAAATAATGTGACAATTATTTATTTATCTTTTTACAATTTTCGGATAGGACTATAGAACTTTCAAAAAAAAAATCTGATAACCCTCCCTAAAGCCCCTCTCCAAAAGTTCACGGCTCCAACAATTCTCTCCCTCCGCTCTCCCTTTCTTCGATCACAACCTTCAAACCTGCTGTTATACTCTAGTTCAGAGGCGCAAGGAGCTGTGACGCGGTTCTGCTATATCGGACCGATCCTAAAGAACACTAGATCGAAGAAGCCACGAGAACCGAAGGTAGTGTCCTCCCCCTCGATTCTGTTTTCTGAAAACTCTAATGGGTAGGGTATTCAACGATGAATTCTTACTTTACGTGTTATATGTAATTTGTAAATATATAGTGAGGTTATGAGATTATGTGTATCCAATATATATAATCTGTGAAGTTCCCGAAACTCCTAAAAGGCTAAAACCCGGGTCTTCATTCAAAGTGCCTTCGTTACGGTCGATCTTCTTATGTGTTCTTGATGTTAATTTACACTTGTTTGTTTTTTTTTTTTATTATTTAAACCATGGAACACTGATTGCATGCATGTTGGGGTGGGTTAGATTTATCGTTGATTCAATAGTAAGAAGCTCGACGGATTAGGGTTTGGTATATGGAGAAGATGACACCAGAATGCATGCTGTTAAATATATTAAGAACTGACTTCATAAAGCAAAGCAGAAACTGGCATAGTGGTTAGCATTTTTGCGTAGAGACTTAGGGTCGCGGGTTCAAACCCAGCGCCCAGCAGTTCTGTTTCTTTTTCGGTTGTTCAATATGGCCCTCACTTGATGAAGTTTTCTTTCTTTTTGGGTTCTTGTTTCTCATAAGGGTGGGCGGTGTGCATGTTTTGCACACCTCGGCAACCTTCGGCGTACATGATGCCGAGCTCGGCAAACATACCGTGCTTCTCGGCGTGGTTAATTCGGCGTAGGAGGGACTGGATTTCGGCAATTGAATGCCGATGGATGCCGACGAGAAATGACCGTTCAACGGTCAATTTTTCGACCGTTTGAACATTTGTTTTTTTTTTTTTTTTTTTTAAATCAATTCCTCCAATCCACTATATAAATCCCTTTAAACCAACAAATTTTATACACTTTTTCTACACCCTACTCCTCTCTCAAACACTCTCAATCACAATGGATTCATCAAGAAAAAACAAGTCACCCGCTACCGGAGGAAAAAAAATCCGACCGAAAGTACGGAAAGATCGAGCTCAACCCTCCACCGTTCCTCAACCACAATCGCAACCACCACCAACCCAACCACCCGTTTTCTACTCACAACCACCACCTCCGCCACCATCACAACCCGGTTTCTATCAACAACAATCTTTTGTTGATTTAGTGCATGGTCGTTATGGACCACAACCATCTTTTTACCCGCCACATTCGTCGCAAATTCAACAACACCAATCGATGTATCATAACACCCAATATCGTGAACCTCGACGTGTTGATGTTGACTCCGATTCGGAGGAAGTTGATGAAGAAATTGAAGTTGAGGAGCAAGAAGCGGAGGAAGAAGAACAAGAAGCCGCTATGCAAGAGGGAGAAGACGAGGAACCTACACAACCGGTGAAAGGTGGCAAGAAGAAAAGGACCTATTGGTCGCCCGAGGAGGAAACGATTTTGGCGCAATCCTACATCTACATCACCGAAGACGGGAGAGTTGGTGATCAACAATCACGTGAATCTTTTTGGCAACGGGTCCTCAATCACTTCAACGGTTTGAGTGGACGTGATACCGGTCGAACCATTCACATGATTAACACCAAATGGAACAACTTGAACAAGGCGATGTCGAGGTTCAACGGGTTGTACATCCAAAATGTAAGTCTTTTTTATAAAAATTACTTTATAAAAAATTTAATTTCTAAAAATATATTTTAATTTTTTTTTTTTAATCGTAGACACGTGCGTGGGCTAGTGGTGCGAGTGATGCTGACGTTCGTGAGAAGACGATGAAGGATTACCAACAAATGTATGAAAAGAAAGGTTTCACTCACATCGAAGCTTGGAAGGTGGTGAAGGATCACCCAAAGTGGGTTGCACCACAACAAAAGGTTGGTGGTGTTGGAGAGTCGTCGAAGAGGACCAAGGTATCGGTATCGGGCGAGTACACAACGTCAAACGATGCCGACTCGGCACAATTGCCGAGTCATTTGCCCGACTTGAATGAGAACTCGATGCCGAGTCAACCGCCACGAAGAAAAGGCTCAAGCAAGAAGTCGGGTGGTGACTCGTCGACAAAAGGATCGGCGAATGCTTTGGAGGTGATGGAGAGGTTTGAGTTGAAATGGGAGGATGAAAAGGTCGACAAGCGGACTGTTCGACATGAAACCGC
The DNA here is from genome assembly GCA_039602395.1 of Deinandra increscens subsp. villosa. Taxonomy (NCBI): domain Eukaryota; kingdom Viridiplantae; phylum Streptophyta; class Magnoliopsida; order Asterales; family Asteraceae; genus Deinandra; species Deinandra increscens. The sequence continues at coordinate 9,540,851 of JBCNJP010000007.1, read as the reverse complement.
TCTAAAGAAGAGGGAAATGTACGAGAAGGTTGGGAGGACGATGGATCGACAACGGGAGACGATGGACGAAGAACAACGGGCTCGTGACCTCGAGTTGTATTTGAGGCCTCACGAAAAGATGTCCGAATCACTCCTCCCGGTACTTTTAGAAGAAAAACGTCGAGTTGCGGCTAGATACGGATGGCCGTGTGATTTTTAGATGGTGGTCTTTGTATTTGTTTTTTAGGACTTGGTAATTTTTTTATTTTAGAAGTTGGTAATTTTATTTTTTTAGGACTTGGTAATTTTTTTTTTTAGGAGTTGGTAATTTTATATTTTTAGGACTTTGTAAGTTTTTATTTTTAATCTAATGAATTGTTTTTTTTTAATTTTATATTAAATGTTTAAGTTATAATTTTATTTGTAGATTAAAAAAAATGAAAAAGAAAAACATTTAATTCATGACTAAACCATATCTAGGCAAGTATACCCCCTATCAAATCATCAATTCTACATCAATCTTCTCTCTCCTGTTGGCATCACCTCATTGGTCAGAATTTGATGCCTAAGGCATGCCTTAGGCAAGCATACCTCCCACCCTAAAGTGACCTAATGCATATGTTACATGGTGTTAGTGTCAGCTAGATTACATGTTTCCATAAAAAGTGTTACCCTTAATGCAAAATATGACACACAATTTATATAATTTAGTTTGTAGAGATTTTATTTGTGTGTGCATTAAACATAATAATATGACACACAATTTATGTAATTAAATTTGTAGAGATTTTATTTGCGTGTGCATTAAACATAATGATCTAATGACACTACAATATATCTTGCATGTTAAAAGATTATGAAATTCTGTGATCTTGGGAATCTTGTTAGTTAAGTTAGATGATTAAATATTACGTGCGTATCTAACATACTTAGGCGGAAATCTTGCATAGAACTTAAATGGTGAAATTAAATTTGATTAACATGCATACTTGGTTAGCATAATTATTTAAATGTGAAAACCATATGTGCTTCTTGTTACCGCTTTGAAACGACTAAAATGCATGGAGTCTTAAACATTTTGTCGGTGTTTTCAAACATGTTTCCTTTGGGGTTATTTTATTTTCACTTGGTTATGGGCGTGTGTTTTGCGCAGCACATTTACTTACGTTTTACGCTTCCGCATTACTTAAACTATTTTTGGTTTGTTTTAAATTGCATGTTTGTTGGTTTGGTATGACTAATGACTCAGATCCTGGTTTGTCACACGCCTCACGGTAATACTCTGCAGGTGGAGTTTGGGGGTGTGACAAATTGGTATCAGAGTCATTGGTTATAGCAAACTCGGTTTTGCGTATAGGCCAACTATAGTCACATTAGTCATACACGAGAACACACACAATTGATATTATTATATATATAGTACATATAATATATATATATATATGTTACGTACATACATGGTTGATTCATCATCTACTCCTTCCTCTACCCCTTTGACAAACAAAAATGAACCTGAACCCGAGAGCTGGGATTGGTATCCCATCGTAGTTGACATGATAAAACGTAATGAAGGAGTACCTCCACTTCCCCAGGAGCCGAACACATGTATATGGTTACGGACCCTACCCCCAGTATCCTATCCTTTGGAATGACTTGTTGCATCCCTTATATCTAAATGGGGAAAGACAACTCAACGGTGTAAGGAAATGGGTGCCGCGATTGAAGAACTATAAAGAAATAATAATGAGTTGCAAGGGAAATTGCGGGTCCAAGAGAAGCAATTATAGAAACAGGAACGTCGTAGCAAGACCCTAAAGGAGGATGTGAGGTTGACCGACGAAGGTCGTGGAAGTTAAAGAACTACAAGAGGATTTTCGAAACTTGGCATACAAGTTTTATGTTGAAAGAGACGACTCCAAGCTCAGGGTGGAAGAAGTTAAGCAACTCAAGGATAGACTAGCAAACTTGGAGTTAATGTCGATAGCCCAAGAGGGCGAAGCAGAATCTGGACAGGCAGAACCTGAGGGAGAAATGAAAACCAAAGAGGAATTCGAGCCCGAAGTGGAACTCGAGCCTGAAGATGAAGTTGAGCCCGAGGAGGAGATGGAATCTCAGGAGGAAGATGAACCTGTAGAGGACGACCATTCGGATATCTCCTCTGTTGGTAATGATGTTTAGACATGAACCTAGATGGGACGGGTTGTTCCCATCAACTAATATTTTGAATATTAGTTTCTCGATGTTGGATATTTTTGTGAACTAGTTACAAATCTATTTAAATTGAAATTACCGCTTGATTTATGATGTTGTGTTCAAACGTTATTGATTTGTTATGTTGTGTGCATGCATTTGGATGGTATTTTGCATTAAAATCTTTATCTCATTTTGGATATTTGTGATTGAAAGGATAATGTCAGGACGTGCTAGAAATGGGAACCTTGCTAATCTGACAGCGGCCCAAATCAACACTTTGGTGAATAATAGAGTCGCTATAGCACTGGAAGCTTACCAGCAACATCACCCCTGTAAAAGTGGGTGGCTTCCCATCCATAAACTGCTTATGTGCGTTGGTGCCCGCACCTGTAATTCATAGAGATAGATATATATGTTCATCCTATTCTCTCTGAGTTGGTATGTTAATAGTGGGGTAAACCTTCACCTTGGTTTTGCACTGGGTGTTGTTGCTGGTAAGCTTCCCGTGCTGCAGCGACTCTATTATTCACCAAAGTGTTGAATTGGGCCGTTGTCAGATTGGCAGGGTTCCCGCTTCTAGTACGTCCCGACATTATCCTTTCAATCACAAATATCCAAAATGAGATAAAGATTTTAATGCAAAATACCATCCAAATGCATACACACAACATAACAAATCAACAACGTTTGAACACAACATAATAAATCAAATGTTAATTTCAATTTAAATAGATTTGTAACTAGTTCACAAAAATATCCAACATCCAGAAATTAATATTCAAAATATTAGTTGATGGGAACAACCCGTCCCATCTAGGTTCATGTCTAAACATCATTACCAACGGAGGAGATATCCGAATGGTCGTCCTCTACGGGTTCCTCTTCCTCCTGAGGTTCCATCTCCTCCTCGGGCTCAACTTCATCTTCGGGCTCGAGTTCCTCTTCGGGCTCGAATTCCTCTTCGGGTTCCATTTCTCCCTCAGGTTCTGCTTGTCCAGGTTCTGCTAGTCTTCCTTGAGTTGCTTAACTTCTTCCGCCCTGAGCTTGGAGTCGTCTGTTTCAGCATAAAACTCGTATGGCAAGTTTCGAAAATCCTCTTGTAGTTCCTGTTTCTATAATTGCAGCCATTTCCTTACACTGTTGAGTTGTCTTTCCCCATTTAGATATTAGGGATGCAACAAGTCATTCCAAAGGATAGGATACTGGGGGTAGGGTCTGTGGCTATATATGTGCGTTCGGCTCTTGGGGAAGTGGAGGTACTCCTTCATTGCGTATCATCCTGTCAACTGCGATAGGATACCAATCCCAGCTCTCGGGTTCAGGTCCATTTTTGTTTGTCAAAGGGGTAGAGGAAGGAGTAGATGATGAACCAGCCATGTCTGTACGTAACATATATATATATATATATATATATATATATATATATATATATATATATAAGTAAGAAGCGAGGTGTTTATAATTGTGTGTGTTCTCGTGTATGACTAATGTGACTATAGTTGGCCTATACGCAAAACCGAGTTTGCTATAACCAATGACTCTGATACCAATCTGTCACACCCTCAAATTTCATCTGCAGAGTATTACCGCGAGGCGTGTGATAAACCAGGATCTGATTCATTAAGTCATACCAAACCAACAAACATGCAATTTAAAACACATCAAAAATAGTTTAAGTAATGCGGAAGCGTAAAACGTAAGTAAATGTGCTGCGCAAAACACACGCCCATAACCAAGTGAAAATAAAATAACCCCAAAGGAAACATGTTTGAAAACACCGACAAAATGTTTAAGACTCCATGCACCCTACGTGCTCGTACCTCAGTGACCTGCAAAAGACACGCTTTGAGGGTCAGCGCAAAGGCTGGTGAGTTCATAAATACCAATGAAAGAAAATAAATGTGTGTAACACTATTTGTACCAATGTAATCATAATTGTAATTGTAGCTAGTTAGGCCAATATTGCTATCACTATGTGGTTCGCAACCGAAACGTGACTGTTTGTGTTTGTAATGTCTTCCCACCATCGTCTAACACGGACGATGATGATATTGTCTAGTCTATTGTTACACCTGTTCGACATCCAGTCGAGTTAGAGCGAGTAACGCGAGTGGGATTTGTCAAACCCAGTAGTCTACTCAATATTACTCGCTTTCTCATAAATTAACGGCCCGAAAATGTAAGGGCTTGCAGTTCGTGTTATGTTCGCACATACGTGAATAGCTATCCAATTATATTACTAAAAACTGTTTGAAGCATGTTTTTCTCTCTCAAGGAGATACTTAGAGAGAAAGTATTAGAGAACTCGCCTTTGAGAGCTCGGCAAGAAAGTTTAAAGTGAAACGCAACCAGATGACTTCCAGAAGGTGTCACATCATCCCCTTGTTGAAGGAATTTTCGTCTCGAAAATTAAGATCGTTGCTCGTTCACTAAATACAAGGAAAAATAAAATTTTCAGTCGTCACAGGGTTTATATTAGCAACCCTAAAACATGTCCAACAAGTTGAGAAATTTAACTAAATTTAACGTCCACCAACCTATAGCATCAAAGGCACGATCTCCTTTTATATTTTTCTAGCATCCATCATGCAATTAAACATCAACTTCATTAGTATTAATCCCTTGCTCCACATTTTTTTTCCAAATACTTCAAATAGCCATCTTCTAAATCAATGACCTCATCACTATCAACCGTACCAAAAGAAGAAGAAAATGCACTCGTGCTCTCACTTGGTTTTTACCCAAATCCATCTTATAAGTATCAAAGAACTCTATTAATGCTTCTTGAACTCAACCCATAATTACCTCAACTTGTTTGAATTTCTCACCATATATTGGTTTTAAACAAAAGATAATACAAAACATTTTGTCTTTGAGAGTTTAAAACTAATGCCATATACAATAATAAATTCATGTTGCCAAATTGTCCTAATATTTATCAAATTTTCTTTTCCTTGACCCTGCCATCTTCTTATTCGCAAAAGAACTTAAGTCACCTGTGCTATAGTGGTATGCATTATGCAAAGCCGACCAAACAATATATTAGTTGTCACATACTTAGACCCCGAAATCTTTTTGGTCATGTTAAAAAAATATTTTCAAAATACTTCCCAAATAACCTATCAAAACAACAAAAAATAAAAAGTATTTCATGCATTTGTATAACAATCTGACTTGTTTGTAATAACAAGTTATAACCCAAAATTCTATGCATTTAAATGGATTACACTAGTCCTCTTGAGTAGTAAATTCTTTCTTTCCAACAGTCCATACAATGTTGGGTTATGACTTAGGATTTTTAAGTTCACATTTGTTTTGTTGAATTCTCTGAAATTGGAAATTACAGCTTTGCCATTAATTATTAGCAAATGATTCGGCACCGCATGTTCATATATTCACTTGTTCTATTAGATTAATCAATCAGTACTTCAATTATCACAAGCATATCAGTTTTATTGAGGTGGAATTTTATGAATCTAAGTGCCTGGAGTCAATCATTGAATGTATGAATAAATTAATCAAGTGAAGAATGTATGGGTAAATTAAAATACCTTGCATTCTTCCGGTCGTCGTTTATACTAGGTGTCATCAAAACTCTATCACTCATTTTTCTTTACTGTATTTCTCGTGTTTGTTCATCCATCTTCAATTTCCGAACGAAGGTATGATCTATAATTAAGATTCAAGTCTTGAAGTCGATAAAGAAAAGAAAAGAAAAAATAAAGCATATGATTATTAGTTATAAATAAAAATAAAAAAAACAAAAAGAATACTTAATTTAAAGTATACCTATCAAACGCTTTTGAAAAATAAGTGTCATCTCCAACAGTAAGAATGTCGAATTCCGTGGTGTTTTAACGTCAAGAGTCGATTTCCTTTTGCACTCAACTTTTTTTTTTTCTCAACACTCTCTTTAAAACTTTGATACCGGAAAGGAGATGATCTTATGGCATTTCTAAATTTACTTATGGACTAGTCTTGTTATTCCAAACCCTCTTTGACACCTAGAATTATTATATGAGCATTACACCTCATATGTAAAAATATTTGCAATCTAAAACCGCATTTGACCCTTAAGTATTACTTTTAAATATTTGATTGTCCCATCATCTGATGAAGTATTATTTACCGTTACGGTAAAAACTCTATCAATCCTCCATGCTTGTAAACATCGATAAGCTACCCTTCCAATCGTCTCCCCCTTAAACTTTGGAATTAGACAAAACATTTATAAATTTCTTTCTAAGAATCCACTCATCATCAAACCAGTGTACCCATAAGACACATAATTTTTAACGTATGTCCATATATGTCAATAGTTATTGTAACAGTCTTAACTCTAATTTTATGAATTTTTTCTCTCTTCATCAAACAAAGACCAACCGTCCACATGTATAGTCCACCTAGATGGAAACTTAAACATCAAGTTTAACTCACATTCAAATTGCCAAAGTCCCTCATCCTCTACTATACTAAAGGACTGATTTTCTTTTACACACATTTGAGCTAGGAGATTTCTACACTTTCTTAGACTAAACTTATGACAAGCCAAGCTACCACTACTTTCACCCAAATTTGTTGGCATAAAGTTTAACACACAGCCTATTTCTTCATAGTATTCTAATCTATTTTTATTTTATTTTTTTGTAAAACCGGTGACTTTTCACAAATATGTTGTAAATTATACTTCATAATACTCATACCATTCATTTTCAAAGCGGCGGCCACTAAGTGTTTACAATAAGAACATCGAGCTTTGTCGATATCCTTCTCTATGGTAAAATGTTCCTAAACGAAAGATTATTTGTTTTCCTCCCATCCCTCTACTCTTCATTGTGCTCGTGAGTATTAACTACCGGATCAATCTTGTTTTCTTCATCTACATCAATAACTGGTATTTCATCACTTGTTTTGTTCATATGCAACTAACGAAATACCAGTTGAGTTGTTGATGAATCTAGTTGTCTAAGAAGGTTTAGAAGAACAATATCAATCCATAAGTAAGATTCGAAATGACATAAGGTATTTGAGATCATCTCCTTCCTGGTATCAAAGTTTTAAAGAGAGTGTCGAGAAAAAGAAATTGAGTGCAAAAGGAAACCGTGAGTTGACGTTGAAATACAATGGAATTCGACATTCTAAATGTTGGAGACGGAACTTATGGTTTTCGAAAGCATTTGATAGGTATAATTTCTAAATCAAGTATTCTCTATGTTTTTTATTTTTTTCTTTTTATTTATTACTAATAATCATATGCTTTATATTTTTTCTTTGTAGACTTAAAGAGGTGGATTTTAATTATAGATCATACTTTCGTTTGAAGTTGAAGATGATGATGCAAATGCAAAAAATGCAAAAAGAAAAGTGAGTGATAGAGTTTTGGGAGCACCAATACAAAAGATTGGGAGAATGCAAGTGTATTTTTATTTATTCATACATTCTCCACTTGATTAGTTTATTCATTTATTCAATGATCAACTCCAGACACTTAAATTCATAAAATCCCACCACAATAAAAAAACTTATATGCTGCTGATAATTGAAGCATTGATTGATAAATCTAATAGAACAAATGAATAACATGAACATGTGGTGTGATTATTTGCTGATAATTGAAGCATTGATTCATTGATTGATAAATCTAATAGAACAAATGAATAACATGAACATGTGGTGTGATTATTTGCCAGTAACTAATGACAAAGTTGTAATTCCCGATTCAGAAATTTCAACAAAACAAATGTGAGCTTAAAAACCTAAGCCATAAACCAACATTGTATGGACTGTTGAAAAATTTGAATTTACTACTCAAGAGGAGTGTAATCTATTTAAGTGCATAGAATTATAGGCTACAGCCTATTATTACAAACAAGTCATACTTTTATACATATACAAATACATGAAATACTTTTTTATTTCTTGTTTTGATAGATTATTTGTGAAGTAATTGAGAATGTTTTTTAACGTTACCAAAAGATTTCAGGATCTAAGTATATGATTGCTACTCTATTGTTTGGTAAGTTTTGCATAATCATAACACAATAGTATGGCATGGATGATAACCTTAAGGTCTTGTACGAATAAGAAAAAAAAATGAAAAGAAAATTTGATAAATACTATGATGATTTTGGCCACAAGGATTTATTATTGAATATGGCATTAGTTTTAGACCCTCGGAATACAATTTTTTAGCTTACTTTTTGTTTAGAACCAATATATGGTGAGAAATCCAAGCAAGTTGAGATAATTATGGGTTGAGTTCAAGAAGCATTAATAGAGTTGTCTGATACTAATAAGATGAGGTTAGCTAAAAACCAAGTGAGAGCATGGGTGTATTTTCTTCTTCTTCTAGTATGGTTGATACTTGATAGTGATGAGGTCATTGATTTGGAAGATGGTTATTTGAAGAAAAATATGGAGTAAGGGTTAATAATACTAATGAAGTTGATGTTTACATGCATGACAGATGCAAGAAAAAGATAAGGGAGATCATGACCTTGATGTTTTAGGTTTAGGTTGGTGAAAGTTAAATTCAATTGAATTTCCAGTTCTTTCTCAACTTGCAAGACATGTTTTTAGGATGCCAATCTCAATCAATGCATCCAAGTCCGCTTTTAGCACAGACAATAGAGTGATGAAGAATATAGAAGTTCTCTTACACTAAAAAATTCCGAGTCGTTGATTTGCTTACAGGATTGGTTGCCGTCTACATCAACGAACTCACAAGATTCTTACATACACTTGGAAGACATGATTGATAACTTCGAAAAAAATAAAAGGTACTAATGCTCTTAGTTTTTACTATAGGATTACGGTTAAGGGCCAAAACCGACCCAAACAGACCCTGTACACCCCTAATTCATAAACTTGGACCCACTTTACCAACGACTAATCCATTGTCTCCTATCAAAGTGCAAGAACCTAAAATCTTCATAGACTTTCAAGTGTGTACTCTAAGGAGAGACAACATTATTCCCCACAATGCTACCTACCTTACAAAAACAAAGATATGCTCAACAAAAAAGGAAAGTATAAAAAGCCAAAACCAAATTGTAAGCAAAGATGCTTAACCTTTCTAGTGTTGATCTGTTTATCTCTTAATCAAGAGTGATACCATATGTATTTCTTTGATTCCCACATTGAAAGCAAGTTAACCACAAATGAAATATTATTTTTGGACCACTTATAAATGATCTTTTTTGTATGGCTAATCACTACCCAAGTTAGTCAAAAGTTATGTTCATTACTATCTAGTTAGTGAAACATTAAACGGGTGATCACTACCTAATTACGGTGTGGTTTTTGGTTGAGCATGATAAGGTAAGCGAATAAAGAACCTTAAAAGTTAAGACAATGAATATTCATAACATCTATTAAATTACAAAGACCTTGTTTTTTGGATGATTAGTCCACCAACTTATAGACAAACACTTGGCAGTTGCAGGCTTGCTTGAACCCAGCAGGACTTGATAGCAAACAAAAGCACATTAACTAGATCAGTAATAGAAGTTAGAGTTAAAAAAAATGGGTTCTTGAAACGGAACCAGTTGTTCTTAACCGGTTCTGTTTTTATATAGCCCGACGAGTAGGGACCAGTTTGAAGCATTGTATTTGATACCAATTAACCTGAGACAGACTGGTAACCGGTCGACACCACAAAAGAAACAGTTTGATCTCAGTTGACTAGAACCAACGTTTTGAACCTAAACCTGAAATGGTTCTTAAAAAACAAGGTTTGAGCACCTCTAGTAAGAGTGGTCAGAAAGAGCCTGCTGTGATGTCTTTACTTTTGGAACAAGATGTTGCTAATGCAACTGATGCTGAAAGCAAACTCAACTTTGAAATGATTGTGACTTTTTGCACCAAAATGAACTGAATGCAGAAATCTAAGTCAACAGTCAGAAGCCCTGTGCCAACATACAGAAAGGTCTAGATTACAAAGAAAAACTGATCAAGCTTTGCAAGACCTATTTGAAAGTCAAAAAGAGGTGATACCACATATGCCATCATAGTATGGACAGTTATAACCTTATAATAGCAGCAGATTACATGAACCAACATGAAGAGAAATAAGAAATAAAAATAAAAAAGGCCATCTGCTTTATCCAAAAATCGGTAATGTTACAACGAAAAGATTAAAATAAGGCCAGTATTCATGCAAATGATATGATAGCAATTTAAACCAATGAAACAGTCTAAACCGTCATCTGTTTGGATTCGTGGTTGGTCTTATTAAAAATTCAGTAAATTGGTTTATAAATGTTCAATCTGTTGTGGACGATTCTGTACATAAGAGTAGAATCCAAATGAAAATTATAAATAGGAAAAAACAGCTCTTTTGGTATATAAATCAGTACATCATAAGTGTACTAAGCACGTGTTCAACTAATTAACCATCTGTAATCATACAAACAATCATACTGCAGAAAGATTAAATGTAACTTACTAGTTTACAGCTGCTTCTTGATCCTCCCTGCATCTCTCAGGATTCCATCGCGTAATCGTTTGCTCATCAACGCTAAACCCATCTAAACACGAAGGTGAAGAACAAATCACATCTTCACCGTTCCTATTTACATGAAGAATCAATAATGTCTTTGCAACACTACCACAAAGTCTAAGTGTGCATTGAAAATCAGACCAAACCCTCAACCTATCATTCCCATTCCGATTCCCATCAGAGAACACCAGCACACCATATTCAGAATGAACAAGTGAAGGATGGTGCCGATATGCAACAAAGTCAACGCCATACTGACATCCAGACCTCACAACCCAATTCTTCACCCGTAGATGAGAATAAGCCTTGAAATAATCAGGAAAAGATGCCCTTTTGGAAACCATATAATCCCATATCTCTTTAACTGTTTTTATATTATGGTTACCATCTACTATCTTGATACATTTGAGAGAATGGTATAGATAAAAGGCTTCTTCTAAAGAGAACTGAAACCATTGATTGGGTTTATCAACTGTAATAACTGGTCGACCGAAACAGGTTTGATTCAAAAGATCGGTTTGTTGAGGATTAGTTGCAAGAAGAACAGTAGAACCTGAGAGTATTCCTTGAGAATCGGATTCGGTTAATGAAGACTGAAGATCTGAAATGGAGTTTGAAATTGGATTTGCAAGTGCTTTCAATTCCGACCCTTTCCCTTTCCATCTTGGCCCCATTAACAAAATAGATTAATCGCGTTGATCTTCAAGAAATGTAAACCTAGAATACGAACAGCGATCAGAAGTACGATTATTTACGACACTAAATTGAAGCATAAGGACTTTTCAGAAAACCTAACCATATTTATATAAAATCCCTATTAATTTATGAGATAAACTATTCCAACTAGACCTCGCAAAATGGGCGGGTCGGGTCAGATTGGGTTAGAATGGGTGCAGGTCACGACGGGTCAACTTAAAAACGGGTCAGAATGGGTGCGGGTCAGGACGGGTTGATTTTTAAAATAGACATCAATGTTGATCCAAAGAAACACAGGCCTGTATCTTCCCAAAACAAATTCCAAACTTTTTAGGTTCTTTATTCATTACCAAAACAACTTGAAAATCGATCTTAGTTCATACTCGTTCTTTGAAGCAACAAAATCGGTGATGATTAAAAAAGACTTCCGATCTTACTTTGCGTTTCTTTCGATCCAAACCAAGCACAATTTCCAAATCTGCTCAGTATGAACTTCTTGATTTTAAAAGTCAAAATTGAACTAAAAATTCATAATAGAATCTGTGTTTCTTTCAAACTTCCTTGATTCAAAGCCCACTATCAATTAAGACAGAAGCAAATCAAATTCGGTGTCATCTCTCTTAAAATGGATGTATGATTCTCGTATAATCAATAGCTAAGGTCGGCTCCGATAACTATAAAAAAAATTGGGCCCTAGGCGAGATAAAAAAAATGGGCCCTTATAATACAAAGTAAAAAACTCGTATAAAACATCTAGCAAAAGAGATTAAAAGCTTCAAGCTTGCAATAACAATATAATCAACTAATCAATAACCATGCCATGTTCTAACATTAGAAAATTTGAAGATGAAGAGTTTACCTGATTTGAAGAATAAGGCTAAAACTTTATGTTTCTAGTCATTCAATAAGAAACAGAATGTCTCAATCGAACTTTGTAATTAGTACATGAAAAAGGAAAAGCCGAATTGTAACAAAAATAATAGAAGTTCAGCAACTAACATAAGAAAATGAATCATTAAGAGAATGCTGAATTTACAAAGATGCTAAGCTTGACAGTTTCATTATCATGACAAATCTTGATTTTTTTCTTTCTTTCTTTCATTAATTGATAATTGATATGAGATATAAAGTAAGAACTCAATAAGACCTAACTAAATCAAAACAATAAACTGATCGCAATCCATATTGATTTTCATCTCAAGTCATAAGATGATAGAAACTATCTAATTACCCCCAAAAATTTCGAATTTATGAACCCTAGTTTCATACTTTCATTGAAAAAACAATGTAGAGAGTGAGAAAGAGTAAAAGATTATTACCAACAAGGGAGAGAAACCCTAGATTCGATTTTGTAACTTGGTGTTCTTGGTCCGGTCGAAGTCGCTGGTCGGAATCGTCGTCGCCGATGGGCAAGCCGTGCAAGGGTCCAGGGGAAGAGTCGCAGAGAACAAACACAAGGGTTTTTTTTAAGAAGTTTACAAAATGAGGCTTGTTAAAAAAAATATATATATAGAAGAAAAAAAAAAGCCCTGGTCTATTCGTATCGGAATTTTTTTTCCTTGCACCGGTCCTAAATGGGAGGTAAGCCGTCCCGCCCCATTTAAGTCCTAAACGGGGGTATAGGCCTGCCCGCCCCATTTAAGTCCTAAACGGGGGTAGAGGCCTGCCCGCCCCATTTAAGTTTTAAAATAAAAATCATGTTAAATTAACTAGCTTTATTATTTAAAAAAGACAAACGAGCAAAGAGTACGAGTAACATATAACGAGTATTTTTTTTTTAAATGTCAAAAGAGCAAAGAGTACGAGTAACGAGTACGGGTTTATTTAAAAAAGTCAAACGAGTAACGAGTAACGAGTAACAAATAACTAGTTTTATTATTTAAAAAAGGCAAACAAGCAAAGAGTACGACTAACGAGTAACATGTAACGAGTATTATTTTATAAAACAAGGGTTTTTCATAAAAAAGGTAAAAAATTATGTTAGTAAAAGAGTTAGAAAAAAAGGGGAAAAAAACTCATTTATACGACCCATTGAGACCTATACGACCCGCTTAGGGCCGGTGCAGATCAATAAATAAACCGGTGCGAATAGCAGGACCCAAAAAAAAAAGGGCATGTAGGGTTTGAACATGGAAATGTTCATTATGGGATGGTGTTAACGTGTTTTAACCCAAATATATCTATTCACTAGCTATTGTTTTGTCCAAATGTTCGTGACACTAATTAAAGTCTCAATAATTGATCATTACTAAATTCCAATTCAAATGGGAAGTTCAAATACACATAACATAACAAATAGATTATAGCTTTGAGTTATTAAATCTAGGTCCTAAGCATCATAAATATAGCATCAATCAAGTATGGCTCAAACTGCGTTTCCTGTAACATGTATAAAAATAGTGATTGTCAACTAGAAATGGTTGGTGAGTAAATATAGAGTTAGAATATAGTAGTTTGAAAACGATTCAAATGTCAGATGTCGACTCAAGCATGTATGAATAAACCCATGAATATGTATAATCAAACCTTTAATTACTAGCGGCCTTAACCCGAACGTTAAGTCGTGAGCGTCCTTAACTCGAAAGTCAAGTCGTAAGATTGAATAGGTTTCAATCACCCAAATGCCACACCGGTCAAATTCAGGTGGGTTGTCAACCAAATGGATCCATCATTGTTACCATAGGCTTGTATGTTAATGATTACACTTGAAAGTTGAATTTGCATAAAAACAACATAGTCTAACGTATAACATGTAATCTCACGCAGACATAGAATGAAATCGCACGGTTTGTAAAGTGGATAAATAAGTGATATTTGAATATGTATACATGTTACATCCCAAAACTTGAAAAGGAAAATATATTATGAATACTCACTTGAAGTGGTGAGTGAAATACGCAAACAGTCTGCATGGTGAAAATGGCATATTCGTGTCCTAAATTATATAAAGACACCTTAAGGTTTAGTGATATGGTTTAATTATCTAAGTCACCCACTTAGAGAAGTTAAGTATTGTTTAAGTGTAATAACTCGTTGACCGCTGGTGATATATATATATATATATATATATATATATATATATATATATATTGGTTTTTGGTTTAGTGCATTACTTGGAGAATTTGGATAGCTTATGAGCTGTAACTTTAAGTGTGTTTTTTAAATATCAAACGTTGTCTATAAATTACCAAAATTTATAGATTGTTATTTTAATATATTACAAACAAATTTTGTTTAAAATGCGTTTTAAGAAAATGTTAGGAGATGGCTTGAAACAGCTTCACAAAACAGAAGGTACAGAACTGCGCACCTGTTTTATAGGGACTGTTGTGAGTTGCTCGGTTTGAAATGGAAGACAAACTATATACCATTGGAAAGCTAACTCGGCGAACTTAATCATGGAGTTTGAGTTTGTTAAGTTTCAGTTAGTTGTGACTAAGATATGGACGGATTAAAGTCTAACAGTGAATCTTTGATTTCACATAGCTACTACGGATTTTCTGTAGTGCTTCTCTGATTTCACATAACTACTTTGGAATTTTCGAAGTACATCTGTAATATTACAGAACTACTTCAGAGCTCCGAAGTACTTCTGTGATTTAAGAATTTTGTTTAATTTGGCTAATCCACAAGATGATTAAGATGTTAACTTAAATGTTGAGTAGTTTTCCTTCAAAGATTATTAACCAACAAGCCTTTTAAATGGGTGTTCTTGTATACAAGTAAGAATGAGCATGAAAGGTTTTCTCATAGTAATCAAGCAAGGAGAGGTAGTGAAGATGATGGTTAAGTTTGGATCAACACTTGAAGCCTCGAAAAGTTATTGAGCTTTTATATCGTTTCTGACAAAAAACTGGGTCGACTTTGAAGGAAGATTATTGGCGATTTAGGAAACCAAATAGTACATATTTATAAGTCTAGAATGAATTAGTTTGAAAGAGCAAGAGATAGGAAAAAGAATTAGGTCAACCTAATGTTGTTTGGTACCTCAAATGTGTCACAGAAAGTAAGGTTGCATAACAACAAAGTTCTGAATTAGTGGTCGTTTAAAGCTGTCTGGAGGGATGAATTCTTATCGGAATGAGTGAGGTCAGTTGGAATTTTTAGAGGACTCTTAGAGGAAGACTTCTGGATAAGAATGGATGAATTTTGTCGAAGTATGAATGAGATATGGCTCACAGAAGTTATTGTAACGAATCTGATGAAAATCTGTGAAGGTGGAGGTGTGATAAATCTTGTGTTTTTCTTGGGTATTTATAGGGGAAAGTGATTGAGCTTTTTGAGTTGATAAATGGACGAAATATCTCAGTTAAATGTGGGTCTTGAATGAGCCAATGGTGGTTGGCGGACAAGTAGGAAGGATGTGATAGGCTAGTTTGACAATTGAGACACTTCACTTGTGTGCACTTACTCTAACAGTTGCATGTATTCAAGATGAGGTTTCAATGGTGTATTAATTGATGATCACAATTGGTTTGTCTTTTATTTGTTATAGTAAATAATGTATAATGGCCTGAGTCAAATTATAATCCCCCCATTTATACAAGACTATAACTCTTATCCTTTATAATTGTAAATATGTTTCTCCCATATTCGTATAGTTTGAGTTTTTAAATAATACCATCGTCGGTCTCGGGTTAAGTTGACTCGAGTATGTCTTTAGCATGGATAATAGTATATGTATATATGATGAAGCAATGACCATAATAGGAATTCATCATGATTAAATGCCTGAAAAAAGTTAAAATTGCATTGATAATAGAAACGGGCTAGGTTACAAATATGGGAAACATACAAATATCACATTTGGCATATAAACATAAATCAACATGGAATATATAAGAATGAGTAATGAACAGAACATGCAATCAATATGTGTTACGAGTATTCATAGTGTCAGACAAAGTTTAAGTTTAGCTTTCATTTAATTCTCCCCCAAAGTTTGAAAACGGTAAAAGTAAAGGGGTCGTGAGACACACATGGCAATGTGAATAACTGATATCGCGTATGATATGAAAACAGGCTGACCTAACAGTGTCTACAATATAATATCAAGACATTCAGGGTCAGATACACTTGGTAAACGGTCATACCACCCAATGTACTTGGTCGAGTCTTGACTTAAGTTACTCTATAATATCATTGGAGATCATTGATGACACATTTCTTGTGCAAACAAACGTAATTAAGTTTGAGAAATAATCGTCCAAATAAATATAATTTAGGGTTTTGCGTCCGGGAAATAATACAAGATATATTTTATAAAAATATGTAATAATTTAACACAAGATTACACGAAATGGGTAAATATGTAAAGTCATTAAGTAATTATAAGGTTTTGAACCTCCAAGAAATAGTAACAAAATATTTAAATATCGGCGTCCAAAATACGTGTTTTCTACCGCGCATCAATACACGGTGTTAATAGTTTTTTCATGAAAAATAATTAGACACGTAAATATATATTACGCTACATCAAGCAAAAACGCTACATCAATGCGGATTGATCTGGGGCGTCCATCAAGATCATCCAACAGCCAAGATCTATGGTGTTTTCGCCTATGGCGTTTTCGGGGGGAAAAAAAACACCATAGGCGGAAAACACCATAGATCCTGGCTGTTGGATGATCTTGATGGACGCCCCAGATCAATCCGCATTGATGTAGCGTTTTTGCTTGATGTATTTTACCCCAAATCTATATATATATATATATATATATATATATATATATATATATATATTCATAAAAGAATGTTTCCAAAATATAAGTCATTATATTTTATGCTTTTGAGTGTTGGCTTTCTCGATAAAAGTGTCGGTTTCACATCTATGAATCATTTTACGACGTTTTGAGTTTCTTAAACAATTAGGAAGTGTTTATGGGTTGTTTTAATATGTTTTTATTTTCAAAATTACCAAGTTTGTCGGTGGAAGCCCAAATTGTCAAAATTAGGATTTTTGAGTTATATAAAACATTATTTTTCACTTCTGATTCTTAAGGTTCATTTTAGTTATCAAAAGTGGCTTTATTTTAAGTTCTAAATCAAAATGTTAAATAACCAAAAATATCAAAATAAATTAGTTAGAAATCAGGGTTTTCGGGTCCTGAAAACTCCATTTTTAGCTTAAATCATTTAAAGGTCAAAAGTGACTTTAGGTAGCTTGTTAAAAATTTATTAACATAAGTTTTTAAAACCTCAACTCACCATAACACTAGTTATAGATACTTTCACCATAAACCCAAACAAAATTAGACTTGACATAAAATCACAAGTTTTTATATCCTTTTTATGTTTAGCATCTCTATTTTAACAAAATGACATTTTGTTATCATAGTGTGACAGGATTTTACATATCACATGAAATACTACTCATAAACCATAAGTTATGAAAACAAAGTAAATTTATGTAACAAGTCCTTTAAAACTTTTAGCATTTTTCAAGATCTAAGCAATATACTAGCATAATAACATATTTAGAACATCATATTACTACACATTTGATCAAATTCAAAATGCTTGAGATAATCATAGAAAAGCTTCATCACAGTGAGTTATTTTAACATAAAGTTACATTTTTGTTAGTTATAATTAAGACTTGCAAGAACATTGGTTATGACCATGAAATGATCTCATTGTATGTAACATTTGCAAATTACCCGATTGAGAAATCCGACCGGTTTTGAAAATTCGTGATTTACCGATTTACAAATTACTGAGAACCGGAAGAATTTTCCGGTGTTTATACCCAAATTAATGGTTCTAAATGATTTATAACCGATTTTTTAAACCGACTACTTAATTACAATCAATTGGAATCAAATTGGGTGTCTCGAACTGAAAACAAAGCAATTCCCGATTTCTACGCGATCTCGGTACGCGATTCGTCGTTTCCCAGGAATCTCGTATTTGATATTTTGATCACCGTATATCAAATTCAATATTTTTATGAGTCTAATAATCAATTATCATGTCATGAGTCATCACACATTTGATCGAGTTGCGAATCGTTGGTGAATTGCCTAAAATCGATACTTAAAACAAAACTGCATGTTTTGACCTAATTTGTGCATACGATTGAGTTAGATAACGTATTTGTTATCATTTTGAGTATAATTATTGTTATGAACATGACGAGACCATTAATTAAGTGATTTAGGAAGAAACGGGACTGGAAAACATCAAAAAATAAAGAACCGATCACGCAAAACGACAAATCAACAAAGTAGTTGTTCGGGTGAGCTCTAGACGTATCGCCTATAGGTATAGGAAGCCCTAGGCGGTACGCTATAATGGGCAATTCCAAAAAACCCTAAAATCCAACTTTTTAAGCACTTTATGCCTCCATACTCCTCCCATTCAGCCCCAAATCACACTTAAACACCAAAAAACGACTGGAAACCCTAGAGTTGGGGATCTTTGAAGATTTGAGGTCCAATATCAAGGCTTTCTTGCTTATGATCAAGCTAAATTCATCCCTTTTGGTATGTAATCTCAAAACTATGAAGTTAGCACCTTGAATCTTCTTTTCTACCCCATCAAGATCTGAACTTTATGTGATGTTTGTCATAGATCTATGTTGTATTTGATAGATATAGGGTTTTTATAAGTAAAGGTTCCACCTCTTTGCATGATTTAGCCATATCATTTAAATTCATGATGAAATATCAATAGATCTATGTTTTCCATTAAATTTGATGTATGGATCTTCATGAAAGTTATGATTTTGATTATGGATATAGGATTAGAACATGATGAATTAATCATTGATATGTTATAGATCTATGGTTTTTGATGTCAAGATTGGATTTCTATGACACCAAATGGTTAGATCTATGAAAAGCACGTCATCTAGGGTTATCTCTAGGGATTTTTTTATTATTAAAGTTCCCCTATAGATACATGGAACTCTATTATGAATAAGGTTGATTTCCGATACATGCATGGGTTTAGTCAAGATAATTTATATATGCTTACACAGAATCACCTAATTCATTCAAAATCAAGTCAAATGAATATAGATAAGCAGAAAAATACACAAATATATAATTAAAGTTGACCTGGAAATTTGTTAATTGTCATTGTCGGTCCTTTCTACCTTCATATAACAATCTTAAGAAAAGTTTATAAACAACACGATTCCTAACTCTACCACTGGCGAGTCATCGCACGTGATACTATTTTGATTGAATTAACTTAAAACCCACTTTATCTTATTTTTCTTATTTTATTTTAATAATAAAAAAAATCACATCTGTTGGTTTAGTTAAACGTTAATAAATGTGAATCATAAAAAACCCTCATTCTTGTGTCCTTGTACGACCTCGGTATCTTAGCATCACTATACCACGCCAACGATGGTGCACTTGTCATAGTGTGTGGGTGTATGGTGATTTTGTGTTATCATGTTTTATAAATTTATAACTTGAGCAATAGTGGTGTTGAAACTTATCATATTTTTATATACACCACCCGCATACCAATACCTCTACTATAGTAGGTTGACAGTTTAGCTTTAATATTGCAAGACCCTTTTCCCAAAACCTTTTCCTCCCACTTAAAGCTTAACATCATACTCTGAAAACACATTTGACTTACTTTACCATATTACTCGGTTAGACACACCCGTCGGACCCAAAACATTATCCACATGGCACATGGTCCCAAAACACTTTGCCATGTGACATTACACGCCAAAACATTAACCATCCAATCTAACCTAACTCGTATTGTGCATTCAAACCCATCCATGTCTAAATAATACTAAATCCGTTTTAAAGACAATGGATAGTGATCACTCATTACAAACTCATTACACAAGTTATGACTCGGGTGCCAGTCCATGATGTATCAAATGTGCTTATATATAGGAGTACTGCAACGTATCCACCACACTCGTAATACTGTAATAAACATACCATTCATCAAACATGTATAATATAATATGCTACACTATTAAGGTATATATTAGGGTTGGTTTGGATGAAAACAAGCTTAATGTTTGGTGATACAACAATACTTGTACCGTTACCTGTATGCTTATACTTGAAGCAATACAAGTATATAACTTGACCAAAATTCAAGAGACCTAAAGCAGTAAAACCTAATGATTGTTTATTAATGAAAAATATTTTTAGGACGTTCATCATTAAACGACATACTAATTCATAATAAAATGTAATATTCAATTCATTTATGGCCATTTACAACAATAAATACTAAATGGTATAAATAACCAGATATCCATCTGAACATTCATTCATAGTTTACTGGTTATCGAAAATGTCTACCTCAAGGAAGATAACAAAAAAACTCACTGATTTTGACACAAACGAGCGTGGAGAAATTGACTTGCCAAAATCAAGTGTCGAGAGCGAATTAATCCCACTTATGAATAGGTGTGCACAAATCCTAATTCGTGAAGGAATCAGGAAAATCGAAATGATTTTGGTCAACGAAAAAGATGGACACACATTCAGTGTATTGTTTGCTAGGTGTGGTGATAGATATGCCTTCGAAAATTTCAAGCAAGTTGTTGACTTTTACCAGTACCGCACTGGTTGCATTGTTGAATTCTATCCTAGGAAATCAGATGACGACGAAATATCTGTTGGATTCATGTGTACTCGTCGCAAGTGACTACCATATCGAGATTGAAGTCATGGATATAGTGTGTGCATATATATATACACATACTAATATACCATCTTTATAGTTATTGATGTTAGAAAATCTTAATACGCAATAATCTAAAAAGCACTAATAAAATAGTCTCTATATTGTTTTTACAAACTCGATTATCTAAGTATGGAATATAGATAATACATTATTAGCGACTTAATGTTAGACCAGATATGAGTTACGACATACTATTTAGTGGGGAAATGTTTAACTTTTGATTACCAGATGTCGGAAATTTGTTACTGAATTGTTACCGAATCCAATGGTAACCGGATTACAAATCGTTTGTGATTCTCATCGTTATTTGTATCGTAACTCATATACGTTTATACTTCAATTTTATGTTTTAAAGAGCGCCAAACTCATTTTTTTAAAACTCAAACAGTCAAACTCATTTGTTTGATTTTACCCTAATTCTCAAAGTTTAAAAGTACGGAGACCGAGAGCGCGTGATTAAAACTTTAAAACTCAAAACACTTCAAATTATCCCGCGAAAAAAAAGTAAAACAAAACCCTTGTGCCACGCTGGCAATCCGGGTGAACCTCCCCCCACCAATCAAAATCAAATACCTTTGGCTATAAATAAAAAACCCTCTCACACCCTAAACATAACATCACTTCTCAAAAACACAAACAGTTTCTCCTTCTTTCAAATTAGGGTTTCAAAACCAGATACTTCTCAGTTCAAAAATGGCGCCCAAATCTGATGCGGAACCAAAGAAGGGAGGCAGAGGTAAGCCGAAGACCACAAAGTCCGTCTCCAGATCTTCCAAAGCCGGTCTCCAGTTCCCCGTCGGAAGAATCGCGAGGTTCCTCAAAGCCGGACGATACGCCCAACGTGTCGGCGCCGGAGCTCCGGTTTACCTCTCCGCCGTTCTCGAATACCTAGCCGCTGAGGTAATTAAACTCAATCAATCGTTAATTTTGTATCGAATTGCTACAATTTCATTTCCGATCTGTACTCAAAGTTAGGGTTTGTGATGCAGGTTTTGGAGTTGGCTGGTAATGCCGCGAGGGATAACAAGAAGTCTAGAATTGTTCCGAGGCATATTCAGCTTGCGGTGAGGAATGATGAAGAGCTTAGCAAGCTTTTGGGATCTGTGACGATTGCAAACGGTGGCGTTTTGCCTAATATCAACACAGTTTTGCTGCCAAAGAAAGCAGGAAAAGAGAAGGGTGATATTGGCTCTGCTTCTCAGGAGTTTTAGGGATCTTGAATCTAGAGATAAAGGCTAGTGTTTGTTGAGAACCAGTTTGTTTTCAATGTAATCAGTATTTCTGTTAATCGTGGTGTTGAATGTTGGTTACTTGAACTGGTTTTTCTAGTGGTCTTATGATGTATGCAAATTATCATATTATGTTTCTTCGAGTTCTTGAAATATATGAAATTTTATATGATTTGTCAAGTTTGGTACATGATTCTTAAAAATAGGATTCAAAATGTTTGTTTTAACTTCAGATTTTGAGATGAGTAACCAGTTTAGTACGCTTTGCTACTTTATCATTATCATTATGATTAATCATGTTATCTTTATATTAATTGTTTATGAAGAAATAAGAACAATGATAAAATGTTAGAACTCTCAAATGGCAAAAGGTAAAATGGAAAAAACCTAACTTTGTCATTAAAATAGACAAAAAGATCTTCCCAAATGATCCTAACCCAATCAACTCTGAACTGGGAAACCATAATTTCAGCCAACCTGTAACTTTGTATGAATTACCCAGCAAGCTGTTATGAGTTTTTTGCTTCCAAAAAAGAAGGCAACGAGAAGGTTGTTATTGGTTCTGTTTCTCAAGGATTTGTAGTAAACGCAGGGGCCAGTGTCTTTTGAAATCCCAAATCAAGAAACTAAGGCTAGTGTTTCTTGAAATCATTTGTATGATTATATTTAGATATCTTGATAATTTAGGTTACCCTCTATGAAATCAATGCAAATTCCAATTGTCTTTTGAAATCCCAAATCAAGAAACTAAGGCTAGTGTTTCTTGAAATCATTTGTATGATTATATTTAGATATCTTGATAATTTAGGTTACCCTCTATGAGATCAATGCAAATTCCAATTGATCTTCCTTGTGACATTGCCTCCACTAATGCTAATCTTGCCTCCCTATGACGGTTTAAAATCGTGAGTGTGTTCAGTACAGCCCATCTTGTCAGAATGTTTGCTTCATCTTCAGTGTATTGCAACCAATTAAGCACCCTGTACAACTTTTCCAATATGATGCAATAAATCTTACTTTATTGCCTATCTTTTTTCAAGTTCATGATTTGTTTGGCCAATTCGAAGAGTAAGTTGATTGAAAAATGAAGAACATACTTTTTCCACATCTCTGTGATGTCCTATAGAGTTTCCAAATGTTAGATGTTCTGCTACTAAGCCTCCAACAAGCACACATGCCAACTTGCTCAAAACCTAAGGAAAATGGAACCCATGTCATTTTGCAGTTCATCTTAATGATGTAGATGTGTTATGTTTCTCTAATTTTCTTTGTGAAAATCCGTTTTTAATTTCCTCCTTCATTTTGCAATTGAAAATTGAGAAGATTATATTTTTACAAATTCAAAATGGAGTATCTCATTCTTCATGGATTCTTAAACTAAAAACTAATATACAAACTAATGCCGTTACTTGTTTGACCTGGACATGTAATAATCGATAGTGAGAACAAACTTTGATGAGGTTGAACCACAGAGGAAATGGTTTTGCTTGTATTACTCTTAAGTAATCATGATCAGTATGCAATAGGAAATTAGATACAAACGAAAATTTAAATGGAAATATTTTAGATGAAAAAGCTTCAAGAGAATAAGATAACTGACCGTAGAAGACAACTTGCGTTTATTGGCCTGCATTATAGAACAGGGCATGTTAGATTAGATGTATGTCGGATCTTATAAAAAAATATAACTGAGCATAAAAAGAAAGAGTATGTCTCACCTGATGACCTGAATTTGATAGCACTACATCTTCTAACTGCATTATAAAAACAAATGATCAATTAGAAAATGAAGGAAAGTCCAGTGGCGGAACCATAAAATAGCCAATCTTCCTCTCATTTAGCTTAAACCGTGTTAAAATATCTCTATTATGAAAGTCAGACTAAACGTACGTGGTTGCTTTCCTCCTCATGCCCACATTTATAATCAACTTTTGATGGCCTTTCAGGGGAATACTTTTATAAAATAATTTCTAAAGAATACTTAGGTTGGTATCATTTAACTGAAATTGCTGGAATGGAAAATAACCCTCAACTTACTAAAATAAAAATTGCGTCCGAAGCCCTAACTTTTTAGAGCATTCACATTGTTTTCTTCATTAATATCCCTATAATTTAACTAAAAGTCACCTTTATTCCTAAATTTGTTAACTTTTTCAAAAACCTCCTACATCCCGGTCCCTATTTCTATCTCTATTGAATTAAGTAAAACATTTTTATGCTTTTTTTTTAATTGTTTTATGATTTTATTATTTCTTTCACTCATAACTACTATATGAAGATAAACCACTTAGGTAGTCAATCATATTCCAAGAAGAACATCACTACTATATGAAAGATATATAAACCTTAAACAAACATAAACAAAGCAGTAAATAACGGCACAATGTAATGCTTTTAAGAAATTGTTTCAGTTACCTCTGTCAAAAATTCAAACCCAACAAACTTCACACTTGCATCAGCAATTTTATCCTCCATACTTGAAAATTTGTACTGTTTGGGTAAAACACCAAGCAAGTAGCCGACTAAAAAATGACCAGCTTCATGGTGCACCACCTGTCTTCAAACTTTCAAAACATGTCAAAAGATATTGATGCATTTGTAAAACCATAAGTAAATAAACATGACATTTATGCTCAATA
Organism: Deinandra increscens subsp. villosa; assembly: GCA_039602395.1. Taxonomy (NCBI): domain Eukaryota; kingdom Viridiplantae; phylum Streptophyta; class Magnoliopsida; order Asterales; family Asteraceae; genus Deinandra; species Deinandra increscens. Next base: position 9,515,937 of record JBCNJP010000007.1, on the reverse strand, counting down.
AGTTAATAAATCAACATAATGTCATGTAGCTCTTTTTCGTTTCTGATATATGCAGACAGTTGAACTTTAACCAATTTAAAGTTGTTCATAGCTGCCATTATATCCAACATTTCCCCATACCGAAGTTGAATCGGAAAGTTAAGTTGCTTTGCTACTTAATGATTACATCTAGCATTATACCTATGATGCATTGATATGAAAAGCCGAAAACTTCATCAGAATAACAGTTAACTTGTTTGATCTCCAGTTTTAAGCCCTTTTTAGTAGTAACTAGATATGAACCTGACAGTTGTAAATAGAAAACAACTTTCAAAATCTAGCTAAAAATCTAGTGGCAAATCAGCCATGGGTACAGACATATTTGAGGAGTATTATTATGAGATATGCCAATATGGCAATATGGTGTCACAATTGTGGTAAAAAAGGGAAGCTATCTTACTTATGTTGGACCATATCATCTTCAAGGTATAAATCATTGTCTTCACAACTCTGCATACCAAACAAAGACATCTATCAGATATTAAGTTAACAATCTTTAATCCTAATAAAGCACTAAAATGAGTGCCACATGTCTCATTTCTAGGAGCTCAACACCAACATTGCCACATGTCAATACCACATTCAAGTATTAATTTATTAGATTATCAATTAAGTATAGTTACCAATTTTATCAAAACTAAATTTTCATTTAAATAAAAATTGACAAACTTAATGTGAATTTGATAAATTTAGTTAATAATTTGATTATTTTAAGAAAAATCAACAATTTGTCAACATAATAAATTTAGTTATTTTACCCGTTTTTTTATATTTATATAATATTATAAACTCAACCCGTGTAATACACGGGTTACTAACCTAGTTATCTAATAATTTCATTAAATTACTATAGTGAGCCAATACAAAAATGGAACAAAAAGAGGTTAAAACTTGAAACACTAGGAGAAAGTTGTCACACATAACTGACATAATGCTAACCTATTTAGTAATGCAATTTAGTATTAATTTCAGCATCTTAAAGACAAATATTAATACCTCCGATGATGATGATGATGATTCGAGACTATTCTTGACGGAATCAAGAACTGAATCGAGTAACGATTGAAGATCAAATGTTTGTGTCACACTCAGATCTAACTGATCCACCGATGAGACTCTTCGAGGCACCTATATATATACATATATTATCATTTATCCGCATAAAATTAGCATTTATTTTGAAAAAATTGAAGAATAACAGAGTGAGTGAGTGACCTGTCTGGCAGCAGAGAAGCCACGAAGACCAGATGGAGGTGGTTGACGCTTTAACTGTTTGATTAAAGAAAGAGCTAATTTGAAGTTGCCGTTGGTTAGCTGCCGATCCACCATTTTTAGTGCAGCACGACGTCGTTTCGCACATCCTCCGGCCGCCGTTGGAGCAGCTGTTATTGATTCTCGCCGGTGAATTAACGGATTCTCCCGCCCAACGGTACCGGAAACGGCGATTGGCAAATTCATTGAAGTCCCTTATCCTGACTGATCTTCGAAGTTGAAAAACACCTAATTTTGTCCAGACACCTGGCAAAGGGTAATTTGAGGCCTAGAATATATTTGATGGATGAATTTATTTATTTAAGAAAAACGTACCTAAAAGGTTGTAAAAGACTTTCGCTGGGGAGGTTAAGAAATTAATTGGTGATAGGACGGTAATCGGTTAAAGACCGTTAAACGATTGGTTGATAATTAATCGAAGATTTGATGAAATTTTTATAACCATGCTTTTAATTAAGACAACTTTCACCTCCTCTTTGAACTCTGTTTACTTGTTGTATCTTTTAGTTTTATTTTAAATAAAATAAAAGTTTATATGAAAAATATTCATCTTCTTAATTTACAATCTACCTTTAAGTTTTGTTTCATGACTATGAATCTAGTGCATCAGTTTTATCAGTGGCGAAGCTAGAAATTTTGTAAAGTGGGGAGTCGGGATCTAATTTTTTTTTCCTAACGCCAATTTTTAGGTAATTTTTGAAATGGGGGGGGGGGGGGGGGGAAACCGGAGTATATCGAAAATTTTCTACACGAAAATTATATACCCCGTACATCGCAAAAAAAAAAATTCAGGGGGTCAGACGCCCCCCCCCCCTAATACCCGCGCCATTGAGTTTTATTCTACAACTCAATGTATATTAGTTTAGTTCATACTTTGATCAAGTCTTATGTTTTATGGATCTAAAGTGGCTATCGTTCAATTCACAACCCTCTTTTTTATGGATTATAGATAAGAAATGTTCTTTAGACAGTAAACTTTCACATAATACTCTGATAAATCTCACTTGTTGACAAGTGAGCCCCTCTTGTAAAATTAACATCACCCAGTTATCTTTTATACCCGAGGGATTAACAATTTATCGCATTAGTGATGAGAAACCGAACAAAAAAGTAATATTAGCACTTTGATTGTATGGTGCCCTTTGGTTGTAGCCACCCAACCTCGACATTCACCAATTATCGATTACTACAACTCTTCGTTTTTTGTCGTGATTTCTGTATTTATGTAATCTGCTGCCTCTTGTTCTCATCTGTAACTGCAATCTTTATGAGTTTAAGCCCAATCAACTCAGGGCCCCTTCATTAATATCCAAGTGTGAAAAATTGAAAACCAATTATTTTTAATGAGTTCACCTTCTCCAGTTACTCTCTTGTGACAACTCACTAGGTAAATGTTGGTTGTTTATTGCTATTGGTTATTTAAAAGGTTCTTTTGTGTATCTAAATTGGATTATTTGTTAATAGAAACTTTGAAACTTTGCAGCCTCTTTTGACAAAAAAGTTTATCAACCTAATCAAGCATTACCAAACATGTTGAAGATGGCATTCTTAATTTGAATAATGCCACTACTACCTTGGAGGTATTCTTATTTTTATTTTTGTTTTGAAGAAAAATGTTACATCTTAAGTGGATTTTATCTAAGATACATGTTAACAAGTTGTGATGATTCTGGCAGTAGATGTGAATAAATGATATAACAAATGTTCTTAATTTTATTAAACTAGAGTTAAAGTATGATGTCTTTTGGTCTAATAACAAGCTCCTATTTGTAGCAACAAGTTAGCAACAAGTTTATGCTCTGAATTTTGAGCAAATCTATTATTGGATCTATCCATTGAACCATTAGAGAGATTTTTATAGTATATAATAAAGATAATAACTTTATTTTGTTTTGAACGCTTTCAGCCTTGAGGTTAAAAAACGGTTGCTTGAGCCTTGAAATGCTAAAAGAAATTGAAGGAGCTCATTAAAGGGAAAAAAGCCAAGCGGAAAGATTTTAACAACCATCGAGCAAACTTACCATGAAGTTAATTATGTTCATAAACAGTGGGGTTGATATATTATGTTCATAAACAGTTTGGTTATGCATGTTTTTGTTGTAGTTTTATTATGTATTTTACCATGAAGTTAATTAGCTCAAGTTGATGCAATTCAAGATTGTTTACCAAGGTAAAAACTTCAACTATGAAACCATTGACTTTGACCAAAATTTGATCAGGTGGGTCTTGACTAACCCAGAAAAATCCAAATTGATGCATTTCAAGAATCTTAGTGAACACTCTATGAATATTAACAAACACTACATATGCAACAATACAAACATGAAAGGGAGTGCAATTCATCTATTATTGGCAATTGCAGGAATATAAAATATCCTGTCTTGAAAAACTTATAGATGGTGTGTTGTCAACAATATAAATAGATGTATTCCAATTTTAAGTTATTTTTCAATCAGGGGCGGATCCAGAAGAAAAAGTCAGGGGTAGCGTTAAAAAAAAAAATTCGTCGGTACTAACGGGGGTTCGGGGGCAGCGGCCCCGATTTTTTTTAGGTAATTAACGGACTTCAGATCATATTTTCAAGGGGTTTTTGATCATATTTTTAGGTAAAAACCATAAACTTTCTTCCAGGGGTCGCAGAAAATTCTTCCAGGTAGATCCTAATGGTAGTGGTGCTGGTGAGGTGGAGCCAGTTCATAGTGATCAAACTCAAGGAAGTAGTCAGTCAGACAGTGATTATCAACTTACTAGAGATAGAGGAAGGAGACTAATCAATAAGCCTATCAGATTTAGGGATGATAGTCTTTCTGCTTTTGTATTTTTGGCAGCGGAAGAGGAGTGTGTGCATGAACCATTATCATATGATGAGGCTATTAGGTGTGCTCATAAGAACCATTGGGTAGAAGCTATGAAAGAAGAGATAAGGTCTCTTAAGGAAAATGGGACTTGGGTCTTAGTGGATAAGCCAAGAGATAAGAAGATTATAGCTTGCAAATGGTTGTACAAGATTAAAGATAGTGGTGTCATAGGTAAGCCTAGGTACAAAGCTAGGCTTGTAGCCAAAGGATATACACAAAGAGAAGGGATAGACTACCAGGAGGTGTTTTCACCAGTTGTGAAGCACTCTTCCATCAGGCTGATTCTGTCTTTAGTTGCCATAGAGAATCTAGAGTTAAGGCAATTAGATGTTAAGACAACATTTTTACATGGAGACTTGGAAGAGGAGATTTATATAAATCAGCCAAAGGGGTTTGAGGAGAGTGGCCAGGAAGACAAAGTGTGTTTGTTGTACAAATCATTGTATGGGCTCAAACAGAGCCCAAGACAGTGGTATAGGAAGTTCAATGATCATATTGTGCAACAAGGGTTTGTTAGAAGCCAATATGATGCATGTGTATATTTCTATGAGTATGAACCAGGGTCATTCATATATCTCCTACTCTATGTGGATGACATGTTACTGGCTTGTAGGGATATTAGTGTCATAGAAGATACCATAGAGATGCTGAGATTATGATTTGACATGAAAGATCTTGGAGAAGCTAAGAAGATCATAGGAATGGAAATTACCAGGGATAGAGCAAATAGAACTTTGAGACTTACTCAGGGAGCTTATATTAAGAAAATATTAAAGGATTTATGATATGGAGCAATGTAAGCCTGTTAGTACCTCTTTTGCTCCTCATTTTAAACTGTCAAGCAAAGATTGTCCTAAAACTGATGAGGAGATAGAAGAAATGAATAGGATACCTTATGCACAGGTGGTGGGTAGTCTTATGTTCTTAATGGTTTGCACTAGGCCTGATATTAGTTATGGGGTAAGTGTAGTTAGCAGGTATATCTCAAATCCTGGTAGAGAACATTGGCTTGGAGTCAAGTGGATCCTGAGATACTTAGCTGGTACCCAACATGTAGGTCTGAAGTTCGGTTGTGGCTGTGTTGGTTTAGATAGGATTCAGGGTTATGTAGACTCTGACTATGCAAAAGATCCGGACAGGTTCAGGTCAGTCACAGGTTATGCATTCATGTTGTTTGGCAACTTGGTAAGTTGGAAGGCTACTCTGCAGGCTGTGGTAGCTTTATCAAGCACTGAGGCAGAGTACATGGCCTTAACAGAGGCTGTAAAGGAAGGCATTTGGTTAACATGTTTTGTACAGGAGCTGGGAATAAAGGTTCAAGATACAAAAGTGTGATGTGATAACCAAGGAGCAATTGCATTAGCCAAGAATGGGGTGTTTCATGAAAGAACCAAGCACATAAATGTGAGGTTTCATTTCATAAGGGATGTGGTTAACGAAGGAAGAGTTTCTCTTGAGTATGTTAACACACAGGATAACTGTTCTGATGTGTTCACAAAGGCTCTTCCAGGTTCCAAGTTTGTTAAATGTTTGACTTTAATGAGTGTTGGATGAGTTAGTTGATGCTCAAGGCTGCTGTAGTGATCAACACCATGTTATCAAGCCCATTGGGTCTCTGATTAGCAGGTGCTAATTGTGATCTACAACTGGTTTTGAGGGTTGTCTCTAATTCTGTGTACTCATTAGTTGTTAATTTGCATAGTTCATGTTTAAAGGTGGAGAATTGTGAAGGTTAAACATGAAAATCCTTGTTTTCATATGTTCAGGGGGCTGTATGTAATATTCTAGAACTTGGAGGGTCTGATATGTCAATGTGGCTTAATCTTTGGTTAAGATTGGTTTATTACCGTTGAGGTTTGTTAGGTCGCTATTAGGTTAGAATATAAGTGTTGAGCGAGAGAGGATTCGATCAATCTTGTTGTTCATTCCATTTCTTTGTAATTCATTTGAAATCAATGAAATTCTCTTTGTTCATTTCGTATTTGTTCATTTGATTTCTTCACAGACATGGTTTAGAGTTAAAGTAGAGAGCAGACTTTAGAGAGTGCTGAAAAGTGACTTGAATCGCTTTAATTTATTGTCCAATCTGTGCTTTTACTCTTGGTTTAGAGTTAAAAGTAATACATATGGATTAAATGTATTAATCTTTGAAAAAGATGATAAACCTACAAATAAAACATCGAAGGTTATAGATTTGTAAATTGTAATTTTATTTTTATTATTATTATAGGTAAATTCCGTTGTTAAAAGTGTTTACATATTTATGATTGAAATCTTTTTATTTTTCATTATGTGTAATATACGGGTCTATAACCTAATAATAATACATTCAGTTATAAAATGATAAAACGATAACTAACCAAATATTAGGATACAACATCAGAAATAAATCTTCTTTCACCAAATATGGCCCATGTAAAATATTCTCTATGATTTCCCAGTATACAACACAAAACAAAACGAGATGACCGGCAAATGTTCATCTTTCCTTTTTATTAATACACATATAACAAGAACAGGAAAAAAAAAAACAAAAAAACAAAAAGAGATACTTGAAAAAAGTACATACCTAGGCACATTTCTTGTGAATTATAGACGGACCACATTCGTCATATACGTCCTTGGTAACCCACATCTAATTAACAAGAAACCATACATGTTAGTCTTGATTCTTGAAGAAAAAAGTTTCTGAAAGATTATAGAAAGATATATAGCATAACTAGTGGAAAGATCTAGTTTTTTAGATTACCTGTTGGAAGCTACTGAAAGATGCAAGGATTGATCCTCCGAGCCAAACACCGATATTCCGATCCGCTTGTGCATTTACTTTAATCGTCATGCTTGGAGGGACAAGAGCCGTGATTTCCTTTTTCAGACGGTCAACAATCCCAGGGAGCATGGTTGAACCACCACTGAGCATAATGCTTGCATAAAGATCCTTCCTTATATATCTGTCACTACACTTCATGATCGACTTATAAAGAGTCTTGTGAATACCTTCAGCCTCCATTCCATTAAGATACGGGTCGAAGAGGAGCTCTGCGCAACTGAATCTCTCTGCTCCGATTGTGATGGATTGCCCATCTGGCAGTTCATAATCTATATCGAGAGACGAGCTAGTTTTTGCAGTTTTAAGTTCTTCATCATAGTCAAGAGCCACATAGGAATGGTTTTCCTTAATGTCATGGACAATTTCTTGTTCGAATGTGTTGGTAAAAACATAACCTCTCTCCATCAAGATCTGCATTAGGTGAAGTGTAAGATCACGGCCAGCAAGATTCTGACGAATCACGCCTTCAGGAAGTACCTCACCTTGATAAATCGGGACAAACTGTGACACACCATCTCCGATATCCATCACAATGCCTGTAAACCAATATTAGTAATATAACATCCGACCCCTTCGTACCATCAATATTGTCCGCTTTGCCCACAGGGAGCTCACGGATTTGCTTTTGGTTGCCCGAGTGAAAACTTCCGAGGAGGTTACCCATCCCTAAATTGCTGCCGCACGAACAAGCTTAACTGTGGAGTTATCCTATCATCTACAACCAATGCGTCCAAAACGCGTTGGTGATATTTGAGACATGACATTTCTTATGGACTAGTTTTTTGAAAAGACAATAAACATTTTTGAATGTTTGGTAAACTAATAAGCACTTTTACTTTTGGCTTTTTAAAAAGCTAATAAGTCAGTTTTTAATAAGCCAAGATTTTCTGGCTTTTCAAAATTGCTTATAGTTTTCTGAGTGGTGAATTACCATAATATTCTTATTTTAACTTTATACTCACCTAACTTTATGCCCACTTAACCCCCTTTTTAGTCATTTTACGTATAAAGCTAAGCTAATCATTTTCTAAAAAACAACTTATTAACTTATTGACTTTCTCCACCTCAAAAGCTAATCCAAACATTTTTTTTTAAAACTCTTTCTCAAAAAATTATAAGCCAATAAACACTTTTCTCAAAAAACACTTTTCCCCTTAAATAAGCAATCCGAAACAACCCCTAGGAAGCCGATGTGGAATTTGCCTATTATGTTATAGTTAAAACTAACCTGTTGTATGCCCTGACGAATACAAAGAAAGCACGGCATGCTTGCAAAGATACATTCCATGAAGATTGAAGGTCTCAAACATGATTTGAGTCATTTTCTCTTTGTCTACCTTGCGAGCTAGTAAGGGCTCGCTAAAAAGCACAGGGTGCTCTTCGGGAGCAACACGAAGCTCGTTATAGAAAGTGTGCTCCCAAATCTTCTCCATGTCATCCCAGTTACTCACAATACCATGTTCCACAGGGTGTTCCAAAATCATATGTCCCCCTCCTTCCAGGGCTTTGTCTCCAACTAAATCTTTGTTTTGACCCATAGAACCGACGTGATGACGTGGCCTACCCGAAATAGTCCTGAAGACTACCTTAGGAGCAACATCACCAGCTACCCCAGCCTGCAGATTTAATCAAACAATGAGTACAATAATAATTAATTAACCCACATGATTATATAAGTTTTCAACACAAGATTAATTAGTTACTTAACTAACCTTCACAAATCCAGATCCAGTGTCAATAACAAGGGGCTGGATATCCATTTAGAAAGAAAGAAACTACAACACAAACATCAAAATATGTACATTGTGTTCAATCAGACAACAGATAACTAACTAATACCAATATTTTATATTAATGTATGTATATTAAACTTCTTATAACTTTATAAGAATGCTAAGAAAGAATGTCATGTCTAGAAAAAAGAAATCGGAAATTAAATACTGCCACAAGAATGAAGAAATGATGATTTAACCTGATTAACCTGTTGTTTCAGATCCTCATGTATGCAACCAGCTCCGGTGGCCGGAATCCAATTTGGTTGTAGATCAGGGGCAATGAAGTCAACGCTTCAGCTTATGTTTGGGGAGCGGGTTGACCAAATTATGAGTTGCAGTATGGTATCCATTATATAACTTGAAAAAGGTTATTAATAATAAAAAATAGACATAAAAATTATATGTTAATAATACCTCCTTATAATCTACACCACGCCTATTTGCTTTGCATTTTTCTCGTGTCGGATGCCAAACATTTTAACAGAAATCCATCTTGTTAAAAAGTATAATTCAAATGTTATGAAAATTTTAATTTTTTCTTATATTTCCTTGTTATAACTTGGGCTAATGTTTCATTATTTTTTTCATGTATTTGGGCTTCGGAGTTGGGCTTGCTGTACATCAAGTTGTTGCGGGTCTCGGGTCATAGAAGAGGTTGCTCCATCTTCGTGTTGGAGCTGTATATAAGCTGCAGCGCACCTAGGGTTTCTAGTGAACACAAAAAATTCATAACTGCTTTCTTCTCATCTCTCCGATCATCGTCTTGTTCGGGGGTTTGCTTTCGCCTGAGGACAATCCTCAATTTCTCAGGCAATTCGTGTGTTCATTTCTTCCAGATTATCACAATGATAATCTGAGGTCTTGTATCGAGTTCTTACAGTCTTTGTAGTTGGATTTTTCATTTTTGTTATTCTTCGTCTTTGGTTGTTCCGAATTCGTGTATTCTGTTCATATTGCAAAGTAGATCTGTGTTCTTGTGAGTTTTATCCATGTTTTTGACATGGTATCAGAGCTTCGGCTGTGATTTTCAGTCAATCGATCTCGCTCCTATGTGCGTTGTTCGCATTCCTTTGTTCGTCTAGGGTTTTCACATCGAAAACCTTCTTGAAGTTGTCACTGTGATCCATTACTTCGTTGTCTAGGGTTATCGTATCAGAAACCCTAATTTGTCTCGGTTCTGATCCTCTTCGTGAAAGGAGGATTGGTACGGTGCTCGTAGCAGTTCAAGCGCACAAGATTTGTCGGTGACTCGGAAGACCTCAACCCTAAGTGAAGGTTGAGGTTACTGCAGCTGGTGTTCCAGATTCATCGTTGCATCAGTCTCTCAGCCTGAGTTTGCGTAACCCTAAGTGAAGGTTACCCAAGCTCAGGCGCCTGGGGTGAGATCGTTCCTTCTTTTTGTTTTACATTCGCATATATACTTGTTCATTGCTGCTAATCTGTGTTTGTTCCTTATCTTGTGATTTGTGGTTGTGTCTTGTGTGGTCTTGTTGTATTCTCTTGTCTGTATTATCTTGTTGTGTGTGAATCATGACTGGTAAAGAAGGTGATGTTGACACTGGCTCATCTACCACTTTGGTAAGTAAAATTGAAGCCAGTGATCCCCTTTACCTTCATGCAAGTGACTCAAGCACTCTCTCATTGATTAGCATAAAACTAAAAGGAACCGAGAATTATACAGTATGGTCTAATGCTATGAAGTTGTCTTTAAGGGTTAAAAATAAAATTGGATTTATTGATGGAACATGTGTTAAACCAACTGAAGACCCTGTTTTGCAAAATCAATGGGAGAGATGTAACTCTGTGGTTTTATCTTGGATTTTGAATTCTGTGTGTGAAGATTTATATGTTGGACAAGTATACTCTGAGCTTGCTTCCACTGTTTGGACTGACCTTAAGGAAACTTATGATAAAATAGACGGCTCTGTTATCTTTAACTTGTACCAAAAAATTAATAATGTTTCCCAAAGTGGATCAACAGTTGCTGAATATTATCATAAACTGTCCACAATGTGGAAACAGTTTGATAACATGATCCAACTTCCATCATGTTCTTGTACTGCATCTGGAAAATTTAATGATTTCAACACTCAAATTAAGCTGATGCAATTTCTGATGGGGTTGGACGACATTTATCAACCTGTTCGAACAAACTCGCTAACTCGTGATCCTCTTCCCACTGTTAAAACTGCCTTTTCTGTAATCTCACGGGAAGAATCACACAGAATTAGCAAGTCTAGTACTAAACCTCAAAGTGTAGGATATGCCTCTAAAAATACACAACCATTTGATAATAAAAGAAGACCAAACAGAGGTCCTAATCCAAATTTAAGGTGTACACACTGTAACAAACTTGGTCATACTGTGGATAGGTGTTTTGAAATTGTAGGTTATCCTCCCAACTTTAGACCAAGATCAACTCAACCAAGTCAAGGCACAAAACCCACCAGTTTAAACTCCTGTGTTCCAAACAAACATCCTACTGCTCCTGGGTCCAGTAGCCTAACTTCTTTGACACTGGATCAACTATCTAGACTTATGAATCTTTTAAATGATAAACCGGGTGAAACTTCCCAAAGCAGTAGTATAGGAGGTAGTTTCATGTGTTCTCTATCTTGGTTCCTGTCTGGTACATCTGTTAGACATAGCTATGATATTACATCTGGAGCAATTCACTCTAGATGGATTCTGGACTCAGGTGCAAACCAACACATGATCATGTCTGAGTCTGGTTTGGAAAACCAAATAGATGTGTCAGAGTTTGACATAAAAATTAAACATCCAAATGGATCTTTTGCAAATGTCACAAAAATTGGAAATCTAAAACTAAATGAAAAAGTCATTCTATATGATGTCTTTGTTGTACCCGAGTTTCATGTCAATCTCATATCTGTGTACAGACTTGCTAAAGACAATAAGATGTTTATCTCCTTTGATGAAAACCATTGTTATATCCAGGATTTATCCAACAAGAAAACCCTGGTGACTGGTAATCAATTGGATGGTCTTTATTTCTATAGTGACCCCATACTTGAGTCTAAGGTGTGTTTCACTAGCATTGAAACTGTTAATCTTTGGCATACCAGACTTGGACACCCTTCTGACCAAGTTTTAAAAAATTTACAAGCTGAGTTAAAAATAACTCCACCTAAGTCAAGATTACCTTGTGATACTTGCCATAAATCCAAGCAACATCGTGAACCATTTCCGTTAAGTGATCATGTGTCCACACATGTAGGTGAACTGGTTCACCTTGATGTTTGGGGACCATATAAAGTTACTAGCAGAGAAGGGTTTCGATATTTTCTTACTGTTGTAGATGACTACTCCCGATCTGTATGGATATTTTTGCTCAAGTCTAAAACAGATGTTTTTGAAAGCATTAAAAGCTACTTCAATCTTGTTAAAACTCAGTTTAGAACCACTGTAAAGACCTTTCGAAGTGACAATGGGACCGAATTTGTAAACTCTCAAATGGAATTCTTTTGTAATCAAAATGGTATAATTCACCAAACTACTTGTTCATATTCTCCACAACAAAATGGGATAGTCGAAAGAAAACATCGTCACCTCTTAAATGTTGCTAGAACTCTTCTCTTCCAATCTGGTGTGCCTCTTAACTTCTGGTCTGAATGTGTACTTACTGCTGCATATCTTATTAATAGGACTCCATCCTCTGTGCTAAATGGGAAAACTCCATATGAAATGATGTTTAACTTTAAACCCTCTTTGAATCACTTAAGAGTCTTTGGGTGTCTATGTTTTAGTACAATTATAAATTCTCATGATAAATTTGGTAAACAAGCTGAAAAATGTGTCTTTATTGGCTATTCTAACCAGAAAAAGGGTTACAAACTGTGGAACATTGAACAAAAAACTGTCTTTTTTTTCTAGGGATGTAAAATTCTATGAATCTGTCTTCCCTTTTTTACATAAAGATTCTTCCACAGTTTGTCAACCTGATGTTTTTAACCCTACTGATCATACAACCTTTTTTGACTCTTATGAGAAAAATAATATCCAAGACTCTTCTAGTGAACAGCCCAATGATGATCAGAGGGTTACAGGTAGTCTTGATTCTGCTTATCCAGCTTTCCCTTCTAGTGACTCTCAGACTCAAGTAGGGGGGGTTGACCACGGAAGCGAGGGCAGTAAGGGTCAGCAGCCTCTTGAGCCTAGAGATTTCCAGATTCAAGTAGGGGGGGTTGACCAAGGTAGAAAGGGCAGTAACGGTCAGCAGCCTCTTGAATCTGTAATTATCACAGAAGAGGAACCTGTTAATGATAACAGCAGACATGAAAATATAAATATATATGAGGGTAATCCTGTTCAAACAGAAACAGGGGAAAACACTGTTCCTAGAAGATCTACCAGACAAACAACACTTCCTAAATCACTAAAAGAGTTTGTAATAGAAGGGAAAGTCAAATATGGTTTAGAAAAAGTTGTTAATTATTCCAAGCTTTCAAGTTCAAACAAGTGTTTTATTTCAAGTTTAAATAAAAGCATAGAACCCAGATCTTTCTTTGAGGCAAAAAAGGACATAAACTGGGTAAATGCTATGAATGATGAAATGGAAGCCTTACATAGGAGTAATACCTGGACCTTAGTTGACCTTCCCCAAAATAGAAAACCTGTTGGCTGTAAATGGGTTTACATAATAAAGTACAAGTCTAATGGAGAAATTGAAAGGTTTAAAGCTAGATTAGTGGCAAAAGGGTTTAGTCAAAAAGAGGGAATAGACTTCGAAGAAACTTTTTCACCAGTTGTAAAAATGGCCACAATAAGGTGTGTATTAAGTATTGCTGTAAAAAGAAAGTGGCATTTGTTTCAACTTGATATTAATAACGCTTTTTTGTATGGTGAGTTAAATGAGGAAGTTTACATGTCCTTACCTCCTGGATATTTTCCTGAAACTGATAAGCGTGTATGCAAGTTAAATAAGTCACTATACGGCCTTAAACAAGCACCACGAATGTGGAATGATAAACTTGTAAGTGTCCTTAAGAAAATTGGCTTTACACAAAGCAAATGTGATTATTCCCTGTTTGTCAAATACAATGATGATAACTGTGTTGCATTGCTTGTGTATGTAGATGACATAATCATTGTTGGAAATTGTTTAAAACAAATTGAGAATATAAAACATCTGTTAAAGGCCCAGTTTTTAATCAAAGATCTTGGAGAGTTAAAGTATTTTTTGGGGATTGAGGTATTAACATGTGACAAGGGAATCTGTTTATCGCAACGAAAATATTGCTTAGAGCTGTTACAAGAGTTTGGATTAACTGGGTCCAAGCCTGTTAACACTCCCATTGAACTTAATTATGTGCTAACAAACAACTCTAAGCATAGGAATTCAAAGTTAAGCAATGTTACAAATTTTCAAAAACTAATTGGCAAGTTGATTTACCTTTCTCACACAAGACCCGATATATCTTATGCTGTTCAGTATCTAAGCCAGTTTATGCATGAACCTTATGAAAGTCATCTGCAGGTTGCTTTACGGTTACTTAGATACTTAAAGCAATCTCCTGGAAAAGGAATTTTGTTAGAAAATGATAACTCTCTAGATATTAGAGTTTTCTCTGATTCAGATTGGGCAAAGTGCCGAATGTCTAGAAGGTCTGTTACTGGGTTCCGTGTGATGATTGGTAGTTCCCTAGTGTCATGGAAAAGTAAGAAGCAGTCCGTTGTATCTAGGTCTACAGCAGAAGCTGAGTATAGAGCCATGTGCTCAGCCACTTGTGAGTTAATGTGGATTGTAAATGTGCTAAAGGAACTAAAAGTTGAAACTTGTTTACCTGTCCCTTTGTTTTGTGATAATAAAGCAGCTATCTCTATTTCTAATAATCCGGTGTTTCATGATAAAACGAAACACTTTGAAGTGGACTTGTTTTTTCTTAGAGAAAAAATAGCTTCTGGTGTTGTGAAGGTCTGTGGTATAGATTCTGAGTTACAGTTAGCTGACATATTTACCAAGGGTTTGTTGGTTGGTCAGCATGAAGTTATGTGTAAAAATCTCAATATGTTAGATGTTTTTAGCATTTGAATTAAGGGGGGCTGTTAAAAAGTATAATTCAAATGTTATGAAAATTTTAATTTTTTCTTATATTTCCTTGTTATAACTTGGGCTAATGTTTCATTATTTTTTTCATGTATTTGGGCTTCGGAGTTGGGCTTGCTGTACATCAAGTTGTTGCGGGTCTCGGGTCATAGAAGAGGTTGCTCCATCTTCGTGTTGGAGCTGTATATAAGCTGCAGCGCAGCTAGGGTTTCTAGTGAACACAAAAAATTCATAACTGCTTTCTTCTCATCTCTCCGATCATCGTCTTGTTCAGGGGTTTGCTTTCGCCTGAGGACAATCCTCAATTTCTCAGGCAATTCGTGTGTTCATTTCTTCCAGATTATCACAATGATAATCTGAGGTCTTGTATCGAGTTCTTACAGTCTTTGTAGTTGGATTTTTCATTTTTGTTATTCTTCGTCTTTGGTTGTTCCGAATTCGTGTATTCTGTTCATATTGCAAAGTAGATCTGTGTTCTTGTGAGTTTTATCCATGTTTTTGACACATCTAATAATATTGAGAAAATTGTTTTCATATTTAACTTTTTCTTAATCTAAAACGAAGTATGTGTAGCATTTGATTTCAATTTCCTATGGATAACATGTTTTCTATGGATATCAAAAGGCTGTGAATATTATTATGTTCATTACAACGAAAAAGTTACATATAAATAGTTGAATGCAGAGTAAATCAAGGAACATAATTGTTGCCTAATTGATGTCTCCTTGTTATCTTTAACTATAATTCTGCTTGTTATCTTTGACTGAAACATATGGCCAATAAATATAGTCAAATAACCGATAGAAAATGGACGATAATTTACACACCCCATCTAGTTGGAGCGTGTAGGTCATGAACGTCTAACTTGTCAAGAAGAAAGTTTAGCCGTTGTGAGCCCAAGGCCTTGGTAAAGAGCTCCGCGATTTGGGCTTTAGTATCAATGTCCTTTGGTTGTGTTTCCCTTGATTCCACCCGTTCACGAACAATGAAGCAATCCATCTACACTTGCTTAGTGCGTTCTTGATACATAGGATTGTTAGCGACGTGTCTAGCGGCTTGGTTGTCGAAGAAATAGAGTCGGCTGGTCTTCAGTTAGTCCGAGTTCACTCAATAGCCAACTCATCCATAACTTTTCACTAACTGTGGTTGCCATCACTCAGTATTCTGCTTCAACCAAGGAGCGAGAGACCGCAAATTGTGTCTTGGATTTCTGTGAGTTTGGAGATCTCCCCAGTTGTAACAAATAACCGGTTCTTGACTTTCTTGAGTAAGGCATCCAAGCCAATCTGATTCGGAGTATGCAACAATATTCGTGTCACCTTCTTTAGATAATAAAATTCCTTGTCCCAGAGTCATTTTTTGGTATCTAAGGAGCCTTGTGGCTACCTCCATGTGACTTTGTCGCCGGTCGGATACGAATTGGCTTAACACATTTATTAAGTAAACAATGTTTGGTCGGGTGGCTTGCAAATAAAGTAGCCTCCCTACAAGCCATCTGCATTGGCTAGCATCCACTCTCAACTTTTCATCACATTTTCCCAACTTCAAATGTTGTTCCATAGGGAAATGCACTTGGTCGAGAGCCTTGTACCCCATAATCTTTTAGTATGTCAAGCGTGTATTTGAGTGGCTAATAACTAAGCCTTCCTTTGTTCGGGTCACTTTAATCCTTAGGAAATATTTCAGACTTCCTAGGTCTTTGATTCTATATAAATATCGGCGAGGTAGTCTTTCATCTTATTGATGTTTGATCGATTGTATCCCACAGTAATAACATCATCAACATATATAAAGGCTGCTACAATAACGGTTCCTTCTTTGTAAATAAAAACAGAATGATTGACCTCCGATTGCTTAAAGCAGAGCACTAAGTGTATCGAAGTGAATTTTTGGTATCAGTTTCAAGAAGCTTGTTTGAGACCGTATAGTGACTTTCTTAATTTGCAGACTTGGTTTTCTTTTCCTTTATTAAAACCTTGTTGTATATTTATGTATACCTCCGGTGTGCTAAAAGTGGTCTAAGAAAAACTAACTCAAAACTAACATAGACACAACGAGTAATAAATATAGAAAATCTTAAACCTACCCCGACTTATCGGTGACATACCCGATTATCGGTGAATATTTGGCTATTGACAATGTGAAGGATGGCTACTAGCAGAGGTGAGGTGATCTCTCACGCAAACCCTAAGGGGTGAACTCCTAATTGAAACTAAGGTTACTCTAATGATCGTGAAATATTTCTAGTGCCACACATACATCACAGATTGTGTTGATTGGCTATACAATAGATACCTAACCGGAGGTGACCTGCATACTAGAGCTAGGGTTCCACAAGATCAGAGATGGATCCAAGATCAAATACATGTCATTAACTAATCAATCAATCAAACACAACTGTTAAATCAAAACACAATCGTAAGCAAAAACCGATACATAAAGATCGACCCATGGCTAGAATCGTGTCACCTAAGCGTTCGATGAGTTTAGCCAATGGTCATATTGAAAATAAGATTCATACATATTCAAAGTGCTAAACATTGCACAAGATCAAACCTAACGAAATAAGAAAAGTTCTTTCAAAGTAAAGATTCGAAAAGCTTGAAAACTTGAAATTGGTTAATACCGAGCTCTCTGGATTCAACTTCGAAAATTGGATGTCTAGAACTGATTAGGAGGTCCTTTATTTATACAAGTTTGAAAATTAGAGTTTTAAGAAATTCAATGTCTGTACACGGCCGTGTGAGGGGTTACACGACCTGGAAAGCCGTGTAAGGGTTCACAGTGTGTGGGTACTATCGCTTGTGCGCCTTGCAGTAGCATATTAGATCAATTGTTTAACGTTTCTTCGGTTACTTTTGACCCATTTATTCATATCAAATTACACACATCAATAACATCCAGTAGCAAGCAAGTCTAGAGGAGCGATGATGTAATGGCATTGTGGTTGGCAATTGAAGACCGGCTTATAATGTTTTGTCTTTGATAACACTTTGACTTAAACATTGTATGTAATGATGGATTATTTATTTCTCTTAGACTATTTTTTGCTTAGTTAATTTGTTTTATCATGTATTCTGTGTAGATCTGACATGCGACTCCTCTCGTAGAAACCCGCTATGACCATATTAACGGTTAATTAATTAGAGTTAATAATCACTGCCCGGAAAAATTCGATTCTTCAAGTAGTAGTGACAACTATACATTAGGATCGGATACCATACAAAAGTAATAGTTCAATATTTGAAAGCAATAATATCATCAATTTCAAAAGGATAAAATGACAGCGACCCGATATTGTTAGGATAACACATTACAAATTATTCAATCTTATTCGACCAGATGTATATGTGTCCAGGACAAAATAATAAGATGACAGAAAACATAAACCAATACTTGATGAAAATTACCCCATAACCGAAACTAAAAAATTAAGTATCTAGCTAGGCACATTTCTTGTAAACTATAGACGGACCATGCTCGTCATATTCATCCTTGAAAATCCACATCTAATGAACAAGACAGGAAACATACGTATTAGTTATCTTTAACAATTCAAGGGTTTATCTTTAGTGGTGATAATATTGAATCATAAACACATTTACCTGTTGGAAGGTGCTGAGAGATGCGAGGAGTGACCCTCCGATCCAAACACCGAATTTTCGATCTGCTTCTGCAAACACTTTAATACTCATGCTTGGAGGGGCAAGCGCGGTGATTTCTTTTTTCAAACGGTCAGCAATACCCGGAAGCATGGTTGAACCACCACTGATCACAATGTTTTCATAAAGATCCTTCCTTATCTCAACATCACTACACTTCATGATCGACTTGTAGAGAGTCTGGTGAATACCTTCAGCCTCCATTCCATCCAGATACGGGTCGAACAGGAGCTCTGCGCAACTGAATCTCTCTGCTCCGATTGTGATGGATTGTCCATCTGGCAATTCGTAATCTGTTTCAACAGATGAGCTGGTTTTTGCAGTTTCAAGTTCTTCATCATAGTCAAGAGCCACATAGGAATATTTTTCTTTAATGTCCCGGACGATTTCTTGTTCAACTGTGTTGGTGAAAACATAACCTCTTTCCAACATTATCTTCATCAGGTAAAGTGTAAGATCACGGCCCGCAAGGTTCTGACGAGTCACGCCTTGAGGAAGAACCCGACCTTCATAAACTGGGACAAACTGTGACACACCATCTCCAATATCCAACACAATGCCTGTAAACCAATATTAGTAAAGTAATGTAACATCGATCTGGCCCATTCATACCATTAATATTGTCCGCTTTGCCCACAAGGAGCTCGCGGATTTGCTTTTGGTTGCCCGAGTGAAAGCTTCCTAGGGATGTCACCCATCCCTGAATTGCTGGCACTCGAGCACGCTTAACTATGGAGTTATATAGTCATCTATCCACAGCCAATACGCCCAAAACGCATTGGTCATATTTGAGGCATGACATTCCTTATGAACCAACAGTCATTGTGATATTTGCCTAGAGCGTTACAAGTAATTAAGCGCTTCAATATGCGTGTTATGTTATAGTTGAAACTGACCTGTCGTACGCCCTGATGAATACAAAGAAAGCAGAGCGTCCTTGCTAAGAAACATTGCAGGAAGATTAAAGGTCTCAAACATGATTTGAGTCGTTTTCTCTTTGTCTACCTTGCGAGCTAGTACGGGCTCAGTAAGAAGCACCGGGTGCTCTTCCGGATTCACACGAAGCTCGTTATAGAAAGTGTGATGCCAAATCTTCTCCATGTCATCCCAGTTAGTGACAGCACCATGTTCAATAGGACTGTCGAAAATCATATGTCCTCCTCCCAGCAGGGCTTGGCCTCCAACTAAATCTTGATTATGGCCCACAGCACTAGTGTGACGTGGCTGACCCAAAATAGTCCTAAAGACCACTTTAGGATCATCATCACCAGCAAAACCAGCCTGCGGATTTAATCAAACAATGAGTACAATAATAATTAATTAACCCACATGATTATATAAGTCTCCAACACAAGATAGATTAGTTAATTAAGCTAACCTTCACAAATCCAGATCCACTGTCAATAACAAGGGGCTGATTATCGTCATAGGCGGCCATTTGAAAAGAACTACAACACAAACATATATCAAAATACAACGTGTTCTTTCAGCAACCAATGATTTATTACTTTCTCTCCCACAAGAACTGATTAATCTTGATTATTTATATTGGAACAAAATCTAATAGGAACGCTGAGAAAGAATGTGAAAAAAAAAAAAAACAGATCGGATATTCAGAACTGTTACAATCCTTGAAACTAACCTTTTGTTTCAAATCGGGTAAGCAATATATTAACCTTCTGTGGCCGGAAATCAAATTCGTTAATTGTGGATCAGGGGTAAAGAAGTCAACGCTTCAGCTGGGAAGAGGCCGGGTTGACCCACTGGAGGTGCGTCGACTTTGAGAACCAGCAAGGTATATGCACTATATATATATATATATATATATATATATATATATATATATATATATATATAACTTGAAAGCAAATTGTTATTAATATTAAAAAAATAGACATAAAAATTATTGGTATTAAAAGTTGGGTGGTGTTCGTCCTAGCTACGTTAGAAATCTGAAACTCAATGTTTACCTTAGCTTCTCTTGATCATGTTTAGATGAATTCACGCCCCATGCATACCTATTTATGGGAAAAAGAACCTGCATGCACGGTCGGACTCTTCACAGTCGCCACGAACCCCTAACACTTTTGAGGGTCGTCCACGACACCCTGACGGTCGTGACAACCCTACCTTTTTTTTTAATTGAAAATTTAATGAGGAGAAAAAGTGGACCAGATTTTATATGGGTTTTAAAAATGATTTGAGTGGGTCAAATTTTGTTTTTTTTTCTCTTTTTGTTTACCGAAGAAGTAAACTAACGATTTTTGTTGTTTAACAAAGATTTTGTAAAGAAAAAAAGAAATTATAATTTGTTATTAACGAATATTCTTTGTCTCCAAGATTTTTTTTTTGTTTAAAGAAATTATAATTTGTTATTAAAGAAAAGGTTTATTGGATTTTAATAATCCCAAGTTTAACATATTGGCAAATAATAATCTCAAGTTTAACATTTACTCCCACCAGTCTCAACTTTAATCTTATTTGCTGTCACCAGTCCCGCGTGTCATGCCAGGATCCGTCATATCCGTCAGGTTGGGACTGGTGACGGATCTGGCATGACACGCGAGACTGGTGACAGTAAATAAGATTAAAGTAGGGACTGGTGGGAGTAAATGTTAAACTTGGGATTATTATTTGCCAATATGTTAAACTTGAGATTATTAAAATCCAATAAACCTAAAGAAAAAAAGAAGATTTTTGTTGTTTAACGAATATTCTTTGTCTCCAAGATTTGTTTTGTTATTAACGAAGAGTTTCTTCGGTAAACGAAAAGGAAAAAAAACAAAATTTATAATATACGATACATTTAGATTAATAGTTAAATAAAATATGAAAGAAGTTGAAATACAAGTTGTCTTCTAGTTTAATTGGTTGATTCTAATGTTTAGGTGTGAGAGGTCTCAAATTCGAGATCCAGTCAAAACATTTTTAAAATCCACATAAAATCTGGTCCTCCTCTCTCCTCATTAAATTTTCAATTAAAAAAAAAGGGTAGGGTTGCCACGACTCTGACACGTGGCCAGACGACGTCAGGGTGTCGTGGAGTGTGGACGACCCTGAAAAGTGTCAGGTTGGGCAGGGTCGTGGGCCCAAATCAGGGTCGTTGTCTACCGTGGAGGGTCGTGACGACTGTGAATAGTACACGTGGCATGATATTATTGGTCAGTCGTCACGACCCTGCACGATGGTCGTCAGACCGTGCATGGAGGGACAAATTGTGGCAGTTGACTTTCAAGAGGCTATTTTTGGGAAATTTTTGGTAAAAGAGGCTATTCTGGTCTTTTTCCCTATATTTATGGCCCAAGACACACACTACAAGAATTTCTTCTCTTAGCGAGGACACTTTCCGTTTTCGCGACTACAAAAGGCGTCGCTATAGGTCGGGCTACGGCTAGGACATATTCTAGCTATACGTTTTCACTGAATATTAACTTGTGAAGGGTTTTGGCGACTTCATATCATCGCTATAAAGGTGAGCGGGAGAGGAAAAATTAGCCCGCTTTAATTAGTCTTAAAATTTCAGCGACGATTTGTCCACCAGAAATGTCAAAATTATTCAATTTTAGACAAATTTTAGGAAAATTGGAATTAAATAATCCAAACTTTTGGGTATTGGCCTATAATAATCCAACTTTTTAATATAACCCACAACGGTCCCAACTTTTCACTTAATTATTTATAATGGTCCCGCCGTCTAAAAAACTAACACCGTTAGTTTTTAATCCTACGTGACGCTGACGTGGCGATGACTTATATTTTTTTAATCACCTAATTTCCACATCACATTAACAAACAAAATCCTCCCTCATATCCTCCCTCGATATCCCCTCACGAATTGTTGACAGAAGATATTAAAAAGTTTCAAAACAACGATCTAGATCTCATACAACTCAAAAAGTCCGATCATACATTTTGATTAAATAGTTTTTATCTATCGATTGAGATGTATTGATTTAATAATCGTCCGAGAATTCGAGCTCACTGCAGTATCTAGATCTGTTACTGCCAATGGTTATCACTCTAGACAAGGTAACTCCGGCTAGGGTTTCCGTACGCGTAATACGGAAATTTTCCGGCGCACCTGTTGTAGCGAACTGGAAGATGAACCGGTGGCTTAGAAACGTTATAGACACAGCGATTTCAGGCGGTAACCATTGGTGGACGGTTGAGGAGATTTCGGTGATCCTGCGTCGTGTGTGGTGGTACTGGCGGAGGAAGAAGATCCAGAGGCGGAGGCGGAAGCGGTTGCGGTGGACGGAGATAGAGATTGTCTCTTCGGAAGCGAGAGAAACGCTCTGATTTTGAGAGATTTTAACTGTCGAGTAGATTGCTGGTCATACTCTTCAATTACGTTAACGAGATCTTCATCGGATGTCTCAAAATTTTGACTGTCGAGTAGATTGCTGGTCATACTCTTCAATTAGGTTAACGAGATCTTCATCGGAGGTGATAGATACAAGAGCATCCAAGTCCTCCGTCGGCAATTGACACCTCAGACTCACAGAGCTACCACACAATTCCATACAGAGTAACAAACTCATCTGATTCAGTTTGGGGAGAAAGGAAGCTAACCGGAGAATGTGTTACTCATCTGATTCAGTTTGGGGAGAAAGGAAGCTAACCGGAGAATGAAACGGAGCGGTCAACGGCGAGTACACGAGTATGGCCGCCGTGGTACCGGAGCTTGCCGTTGGGATATATCGAGGGAGGATATGAGGTAGGATTTTGTTTGTTTATGTGATGTGGAAATTAGGTGATTAAAAAAAATATAAGTCATCGTCACGTCAGCGCCACGTAGGATTAAGAAATAACGGTGTTAGTTTTTTAGACGGCAGGACCATTATAAATAATTAAGTGAAAAGTTGGGACCGTTATGGGTTATATTAAAAAGTGGGATTATTGTAGGCCAATACCCAAAAATTGGGATTATTTAATTCCAATTTTCCCAAATTTTATATATATACTGACAAGCTTATTAAAAATCTTACTATTATAATAAAAGATAATAGACGAAAAGTTTTCTATTTTATTCTCTTGTAAAGCCTCCATGTGAGCTTTCTGCAACATTTGCAAAGTTAGATTGAAAAGAATGAGATGCAAGCTCATTACCTCTAGGTGACTTAGGATAAGTGATCACATGATTTTGATTAAGGCGTGATCTTCTTTCATGTCTTTCAGAGTGTGTCGTTTTATAAGTGCTAAATGGTTAGATGGTACGACACTGTTTGAAATGCCAGCCTTTTCATTTATCTCCATCTCATGAGCACATAACATGCCATGCAACTCTCCTAACTTCAGTTTCTTAAGATCCTTGTACTTTATACTTACAGTGTACACAGTCTAAATATCAGGTAGAGATCCTAGGAATTTTCTAATAATATCAGCATTTTCCATTCTAACATTATTAGATTGAAGTTCATCAATTAGTTTAACAAATCTTAGGTATTGGTCAGACATAGTTTCACCACGTTTATGAGTAAAATTTTCATATCTTTGTTTCAAGACATCCTTTTTTGTTTTCTTCACTTCATCAGTTCTGTTTTCCATAGATCAAAAGCAGTTTTACAACTTTTAAAATTAACCGACCAAGACAGAATTAGGAATGGCAGCTTGAAGTGCCCAGAGGGCTTTGATGTCACCTTCAACTACCTTATGGTCATCTTCAGAGTAATTTTCATAAGTTTTGACAAGATCGAGAATTGGTTCAGTTATTGACTTTGCGGTTCGGATTTCCGGTCCAACAATAATGGACTTCCACATTCTTGAGTCAGTAAGCTTGAAATACATCTCCATACGGAGTTTCCAAGTTTCGAAATCATCATGCATAATAACAGGTGGTTTGTTAGTACTGTCATTCCTTGAATCACCCATGGTTTGAGTTTAAGGACTAAAACAGATTTAGCTAACTTGAGAGTAAAAGCAAGTAAAAACAAGTAAAAGTTTTAAAGAACGGTTTTTAACTTTAAAACAAGAGCACTAGCTCTGATACCACTTGTTGGATCGTGGTTAACTCACTTAATCGAAAATAGTTTACTTGATAAAATTAAAAATGCGGAATCAGATTAATCTTAACTCAGATTAATCTTAACTCTCCATGAACTCACCGATTTGCATAAGTAACCAACGTAACAAAGCAATAAAAAGACAAGTTTTACACCAAGCACTATTGTTGTATTAATTCTCAATGTTACAAGTTACAAACATGCAAAGTTGTCGTCTATGAATAGGAGAAATACAACGATATAAATAGTGCTAGGAGGAAATCAAGATCGACCCTTGATTTCTTTGACAGTCATCTTGGCCGTTAAGTACAAAATGAATCCCATGATCGAAGGGATATCTTAACTATAATATTACAGGATAAGTTGTCTACAGTAGCTTTATGGCCGTCTTCTGCAGTGGCATGGAGCATTGTGTCAAGTCAACTACTCCAACAGTACTTTTGTCAGTTCCGGGAGAAGTGCATTGAGTAGTCAGAGTTCCGGATGAACTCTACTTCCGAGAGAACTCAAGTTCATACGGAACATGCACTTTCCGGGACAGCTGGTTCTTCCGGGACAAGTCTTCATATTCCAGTTGAAATGTTCTTCCGGAGCAACATTCTCTCGGTGAGTTCTTCCGGTTGAACTTTCTTCGAAAAACTTGTACTTAGCCATATTTTGCAGTTCCAGAGGAAATATTCCTTACAAAAATTTTCGCAGATTTTCCCGGTTGTCACAAAGGTCTCTATTGGGAGTTGCCTAAAAAAGAACAAGTAAAAAAATATGACAATAGTAAAAAGCTTAATAGAAAAAAAAAAGTAACAATAGTAAAATAAATAAATGTAACAATAGTGAAGAAAAGATTACCGATAACCGGGTTTTCTGACACGTCGATATACGCTTTCACAACACAAGTTTTTTTTTTAAGTGGTCCACCGTTGTTGACTTCGGGCACCTCCCGACGAAGACGCGTCAACCACTTTCTTCGCCCATTTATTCTTTTCTTTGGTTTCAAGGTTTCTTACGTTTCGGGAATAATCTCCTCAGCCTCGGTCCCTTGTTCAAGTTGGGATTGGGTATGTGAGAGCATAGATGAGACTTAGGGTGGTGGTAGTTGACCCCATTGAGCATACCCGGGTGCAAAATCAGGTGCGAATGTTGGTTGCGTTGTCGATGTTGAGGGAGGTTGGGATTTGATTTTGGACGATAAACAACCGTATACTGTTTGTTTATGAAAATCCTTGCCAATCTCATTAACATGCAACCCTATATATACACATTACATTTACACAACGCACCCTCTGACTAACTATACAAATACATAATAATAATACAACTAATACACCCCCTCAGTTGGAGCGGGAGGTGGACGGACGCGCAAACTGTCACGAAAACTAGTGAATAAAGGTCGAGGAAGCCCCTTCGTGAAAATGTCGGCATACTGAAACTCGGAGGGGACATGTAAAACTCGAATATCACCAACTCGAACCTTTTCGCGTACAAAATGGATGTCAATCTCGACATGCTTCGTGCGTTGATGTTGAACAGGGTTGCCAGAAAGATACATGGCAGACACGTTGTCACAATAAACAACGGTGGCAGTGCGGAGCGGAACATGAAGCTCAAGTAATAAATTACGTACCCAACTCACCTCAGCTACAACATTAGCAACACCCCGGTACTCGGCCTCGGCACTCGATCTAGACACAGTAGTCTGGCGTTTCGACGACCAGGATAACAGATTGTCACCCATGAATACACAATATCCGGAAGTCGAACGACGAGAATCAGGACAACCACCCCAGTCGGCATCAGAATACGCAGTAAGAGAGCTAATAGAAGAAGGGGAAATACGAATCCCATAATCAATGGTGCCCTGAATGTAGCGCAAAATGCGCTTCAAAAACTGATAGTGTGCCTCCCGAGGTGCGTGCATAAATAAGCAGACCTGCTGAACGGCATAAGAGATATCCGGACGTGTAAACGTCAAGTACTGTAATGCCCCGGTCAAGCTACGATATAAAGTCTCATCTGAAAATAACGGGCCATCCGTAGCACTGAGCTTGGAGTTCGTGTCAACCGGTGTTGCAGACGGTTTACAAGAACTCATGGAAGCACGCTGAAGAATATCACGGGCATACTGAGACTGGTGTAAGAATAAGCCGGACGTATCCCGAGTAACCGTAATACCCAGAAAATGATGTAAAGGCCCCAAATCTGTCATAGCAAACTCAGATGAAAGGGTGGTAATAAGAGACCGGAGAAAACCCGAGTCAGATGCAGTGATAACAATGTCATCCACATATACTAATAAGTAGGCAGTGTGTATGCCGTGGCGATACACAAATAATGATGAGTCAGAGATGCTGCTGCGGAAACCTTTAGCAATGAGAAAAGTAGAAACACGAGTGTACCATGCCCGGGGTGCCTGCTTAAGACCATACAAAGAACGCTTCAGCCGACAAACATAATCAGGAAACTGTGAATCATAAAATCCAGGAGGTTGCTGCATGTAAACGGTCTCCTCTAAGTCTCCATGTAAAAAAGCGTTCTTAACATCCAATTGATGTATGGGCCACTGACGAGAGACGGCTAATGATAGCACGGTGCGAATGGTGGCCGGTTTCACTACCGGACTAAATGTCTCCATACAATTAATCCCCACCGTCTGAGATTTACCATTTACAACTACCCGTGCTTTGTGTCGTTCCAAGGACCCGTCCGACTTGAATTTATGCCGAAACAACCATATGCAACGAATAATCGGTTGCCCTGGCGGCCGAGGTACCAACTCCCACGTATCATTATCCTTCAACGCCTTAAATTCATCAGTCATAGCCTGTCGCCAGTATGGATCAAGTAATGCTTTATTATAGGAGGTAGGGACCGGAGAAATGGGTAGCTGGGTCTGGGCATTAAGGTTGAGACGTTGAACAGGTTTAAAAACTCCGGCCCGAGAGCGAGTAGTCATTGGGTGCTGGTTCGGTTGGGGCTGCGGGGGCGTTGGAGTATGGGAGGGATGTTGGGCCGTAGGAGAGGTATGAGGGGAGTGGGCCGCGGTAACAGGGGTGTGGGCCGAGGGTGATGTGGGTTGGGCCGATGGTGATGTGGGTTGGGGTGCATCGGACATTTGGATAGGGGAGGAGGGAGGCGGGCCTGTGCTGGGAACGGGTGACGGATTTGGCGAAGGTGGCGGATTGGGTGTAGGTGTAGGGGACGGCCCAGTGGGCGGATAGAATAGGGGATGGGAATCCGGTGTCGAAACCGGTTGAGACGAGATGGAGGGTTCGCCAAACGGGAAGACCTGTTCATCGAAGATGACGTGTCTCGAAATGTGGACCTTATCGGTGTCCGGGTCGTAGCACCGATAACCTCGGAAGTTAGTTGGGTATCCCAAAAAAATGCATCGTTTAGACCTGGGGGACAGTTTATTTGGTTGGGTGGCAGACATGTTAGGGTAACACGCACATCCAAAAGTGCGAAGATGATCATAAGTGGGATGGCGTAGGTAGAGGGTAAAAGCTGGAGTGTTGAAATTTAGGCAACGGACGGGGATGATGTTGTGCAAATAAGCGGCAGTATGAAGAGCTTCCACCCAAAAGGGCGGTGGAAGTCTAGCTTGCATGAGCATGGCACGTATGATATCATTCAGGCGACGAATCATGCGCTCGGCCTTACCATTTTGAGGAGATGTTTGGGGACACGAGAAACGAAATATAAGGCCATGTTGATTCGCAAAGTTATGAAATTCCCTGTTGTCAAACTCACCCCCTAGGTCACATTGAAATTGTTTAATTGTTTTGTTAAATTGAGTTTGAATGAATTTGTGGAATTTTGCGAAAGTAGGGAAAGTCTCGGATTTGAATTTCAATGGGTATACCCAAACATAATTTGAAAAATTGTCAATCAATACCAAATAATATTTATAACCAGATTTACTCGTAATAGGTGAGGTCCACAGGTCACAATGAATAATATCAAACGACTGAAATGTAATAGAATTAGATTCAGGAAATGGCAATCGTTTGCTATTAGAAACTTGACAAGTGTGACAAACCGATAAACACTTGTCTTTATTACATTTAATGAAATTGCGAGAATTTAAAAAATCTAAGACTTGAGCGCCTGGATGGCCAAGTCGATTATGCCATAAGTGAGATGCAGCAGTAGTCATGCAAGCTAGTCCATGTGTCGTCGGAGAGGTGAACGGGTATAGATCCCCCATGCTATTGTGGCGGGAAAGGAGCCTGCCAGTTTGGAGTTCCTTCACAGAAAAACCAAAGGGATCAAATTCGACACTAACACCGTTATCTTTGGTAAATTGGCGAACCGATAGTAAATTTTGGACAATGTTAGGGGTGAACAAAATGTTTTTAAGTTTATAGGTGTGTGGAGGTATGTGGTGTAAAGCATCACCTGATCCATAAACGGGCAACGTATTGCCATTACCAACAAATATATAAGGAATCTTGGATTTTGAAACGAGAGAGTTAAAAATACCTTGGTTTGCAGTGAGGTGTTGCGAGGCTCCAGAATCCATCACCCATTGGCCAGTGGGCTGTGTGAACTGTTGGGCCTGATAAGCAGCCTGAAGATCGGTTGGGCTTAGTGCATCCAGGTTGGCGGCGTATTGGGCTTGAGGCTGGGTATAGGTGTTGGGCTGATGGGAATAGTTGGCTGTGGGCTGGTTGGGAGGGACAGCATACGGCATGGGGGGATAGGGGTTTGGGCCGTAGTTGGGTTGGGATGGGTAAGGGGATGGGGGAGGGTAGGTTGGATAGGTTTGGTTTGGGCCTGGGTAAAACGGTTGATTGTAGGGTGGGCCGTAAGTGGGGTTTGGGTTGGGAGGATATCGGCCACGATTGTTGTAGCCCCGGCCACCGCGGTTATTGCGACGACCACCCCTGCCTCCACAGTTGTTGTAGCGTGGATAGGAGTTGTCATGGGGTCGGTTCGGGTATTGCATAGGAGGTTCTTGGTGACGGTTTTGAGAGGTATTGGGTGGAGGATTTGGATAATTGTTGTGTGGGTTGTTATGAGGTGGCGGGTTTTGGGAGGAAACCAAGGCCGATTGTGAAGGGTTTTGACGAGCCGCCAACCGTTGGACTTCAAGAAGAACCATGTTCCTGGCATCGTCCCATGATGGACTACTCTGGTTAATGAAGCTAGCCACCGTATCGTATTCCTGCGGGAGCCCTTGTACCAATTGCAACACTTTACGATTCTCGTCAACAGTTCTACCGAGATCGTTTAATTGAACCGCAAGGTCATAAAATGCGTTGAAAATACGCATCCATAGACGAGCACGCGACAACAGTGAGAGTTGAGAACTCTTGTTCCAGGGCTGCATCACGAGAACCTTTGTTGTTCTGAAAAATAGCCTGCAATTTAATCCAAGCATCTCTAGCAGTAGAATTAGTATCAATAATACGAGCAAGAAATTCATCACTAATGGATCCGTAGATCCATTGAAGAACAATGGAATCAATTTCCGACCACACTTTGAAAGTCGGGTCGGCTTCAACCGGTGGTTTAGTGTCATCGATATGGTCTGCGACCTGGTACGCCTTTACCTGAATCTGGAAAAGCTTCACCCATTGGGTGTAGGTGATTTTAACACCGTCTAAAAATCGTACCTTTTGCTGAATGTTTGTTACCGTGTATGCGTGACGGAGTTTTTCTGTCAACTCTTTGACTGTGTCTGCCATTGGAGAAGATGATCGAACGTTGGTTGAAGATTGATCGACGGAAAAGGCACTGTCGATGGTAGACAGGTCGTCGGCCAGCGTGGGTGGAGCAGCCGGCGTAGCCACCTAGGGCCGGCGGTAAGAACCCGTAGGTTTGAGGATCGAAATCAGAGAGGAAAAAAAAGAGATTTTGTTATAATGGCTGTGATACCATGTTTGTTTATGAAAATCCTTGCCAATCTCATTAACATGCAACCCTATATATACACATTACATTTACACAACGCACCCTCTGACTAACTATACAAATACATAATAATAATACAACTAATATATACAACCGGTTAGGATGACCCGCATAAACACCCCAAGTCCAAGGGTTAGAGTTAAGATTGTTGGTGTGGTTCATGTTTGTTTTGGTGTAAAGAAATTGAGTAGAAGAAGATGAAATGTTTTGTAAAATATTTGGTATAAAAAATGTTTAGGTTGAATGAGTTCAAATAGTAATTTCTAGGTAAATATTTTTATTTTTTTATTTTCCAGTCCCTCCAACAATCCAATTTCCAGCCCCTCCAATGCCGTGAAAATACTCACACAGGAAAGCCCACACCACCACTCACGCACATGGGACAATGTTCCACGTCATGAATGGCTTCCACGCCACGACAAACACGGGTATATATATCGCATGGCGAGTATTATAAGCAATAATACCGTCAGTTATAAAATGATAAAATGACAACAATAAAATATTTAACTATACGCAAAGATAAACCCATAAGGCTACAATTGTAATAGTGCCTCTTTTTTCTTTTATTCGTATTTTGCTACAGTGTCGCCATGTGTAATATAATATATACTTTTGTTTTGTTTTTTTTCGTCTAGATTTACAAAGTCACTTTTCGATTTAAAATGTTAAGATGTTTGGGTTTCTTTATTACTTTGTTTTAATTTAGTTTTACGTTGTTGCGTTACAGTGTATAATTTTTTATTGTTCGTGTTTAGTTATTCCCTTCGTTTTATTCTAGTTTTATGTCGTTACTGTATTTGGTGTATAGTTTTTGTTGTTTGCAATGGTATTTTTATTATTTTTAGGTGTAAAGCTTTTTCGTTCTTTTAAATATTATGTTATAGGAATGCAACTTAACTTTGTATATATACGTTTGCTCCGTGACTACGCATAACTAATATAATATAATAGTAACTTGTTAGAATACAAACTTTCACCAAATATGGGCCATGTAACACTTTCTCTATGATTTCCCAGTATACAACACAAAACGAGATGACCGACAAATGTTCATCTTTCCTTTTTATTAATACACATATAACAAGAACAGAAAAAAGAAAAAAAAAATACAAAAACAGATACTTGAAAAAAGTACACACCTAGGCACATTTCTTGTGAACTATAGACGGACCACATTCGTCATATTCATCCTTGGTAACCCACTTCAAATTAACAACAAAGCATACATGTTAGTCTTGAAGAAATAATTCGTATAGAATGCCGCATAGCTTAATGGAAGGATCGGGGATTTTAGATTACCTGCTGGAAGGAACTGAGAGATGCAAAGCTTGATCCTGTGATCCAGGCGAGGTATTTGCTCTGTGAAGATGCAAATACTTGAATCTTCATGCTTGGAGGGACAAGAGCAGTGATTTCTTTTTTCATACGGTCCACAAAACCAGGGAGCGTGGTTGAACCACCGGTGAGCACAATCCATTCATAAAGTTCCTTCCTTATATGTCTGTCACTACACTTCATGATCGACTTATAGAGAGTCTGGTGGATACCTTCAGCCTCCATTCCATTCAGATGGGGGTCGAACAGGAGCTCTGCACAACTGAATCTCTCTGCTCCGATTGTGATCAATTGTCCATCTGGCAGTTCGTAATCTGTTTCAACAGATGAGCTGGTTTTTGCATTTTCAAGTTCTTCATCATAGTCAAGAGCCACATAGGAATGTTTTTCTTTAATGTCCCGGACAATTTCTTGTTCAACCGTGTCGGTGAAAACATAACCTCTTTCCAACAGTATCTTCATTAGGTAAAGTGTAAGATCACGGCCCGCAAGGTTCTGACGAATCACGCCTTGACGAAGTACCTGATCTTCATAAATCGGGACAAACTGGGACACACCATCTCCAATATCCAACACAATGCCTATAAACCAATATTAGTAGTGTAACATCGATCTGGCCAATTCATACCACCAATATTGTTTGCTTTGCCCACGAGGAGCTAGCGGATTTGCTTTTGGTTGCCCGAGTGAAAACTTTCTAGGGATGTCACCCATCCCTGAATTGCTGACACTCGAGCACGCCTAACTGTGGAGTTATATAGTCATTTGCCTAGAGTGTTACAAGTAATTAAGCGCTTCATAATTATGCGTGTTATGTTATAGTTGAAACTGACCTGTCGTACGCCCTGATGAATACAAAGAAAGGAGAGCGTCCTTGCAAAGAAACATTGCGGGAAGATTAAAGGTCTCAAACATGATTTGAGTCGTTTTCTCTTTGTCTACCTTGCGAGCTAGTACGGGCTCAGTAAGAAGCACAGGGTGCTCTTCCGGATTCACACGAAGCTCGTTATAGAAAGTGTGATGCCAAATCTTCTCCATGTCATCCCAGTTAGTGACAGTACCATGTTCAATAGGACTGTCGAAAATCATATGTCCTCCTCCCAGTAGGGCTTGGTCTCCAACTAAATCTTGATTATGGCCCATAGCACTAGTGTGACGTGGCCGACCCAAAATAGTCCTAAAGACCACCTTAGGATCATCATCACCAACAAAACCAGCCTGCAGATTTAATCAAACAATGAGTACAATAATATTTAACCCACATGATTATATAAGTCTCCAATACAAGATTAATTAATTAAGCTAACCTTTACAAATCCAGATCCACTGTCAATAACAAGGGGCTGATTGTTGTCATAGGCGGCCATTTGAAAAGAACTACAACACAAACATATATCAAAATACAACGTGTTCTTTCAGCAACCAATGAACTATTTATTACCTTCGTCTCTCTAACAAGAACTAAATAATCTAGAGCATGTATATTAGAAAAAAATTTAATAGGAACGCTGAGAAAGAATGTGAAAAAAAAAAAAACAGATCGGATATTCAGAACTGTTACAATCCTTGAAACTAACCTTTTGTTTCAAATCGGGTAAGCAATATATTAACCTTCTGTGGCCGGAAATCAAATTCGTTAATTGTGGATCAGGGGTAAAGAAGTCAACGCTTCTGCAGCTGGTGTAGAAGGCCAGGAAGAGGCCGGGTTGACCCACTAGGTGCGTCGACTTTGAGAACCAGCAAGGTATATGCACTATATATATATATATATATATATATATATATATATATATATATATATATATATAACTTGAAAGCAAATTGTTAATAAAATTATTGGTATTAAAAGTTGGGTGGTGTTCTCCTGATCATGTTTAGAATTCACGCCCCATGCATACCTATTTATGGCCCAAGACACACACTACAAGAATTTCTTCTCTTAGCGAGGACACTTTTCGTTTTCACGACTACAAAACTCGCCGCTATAGGTCGGGCTACGGCTAGGACATATTCTAGCTATACATTTTCACTGAATATTAATTTGTGAAGGGTTTTGGCTGTTGGGTTGATTGGGTTGTGTTTACGGATCATGGGTCGGCAGAATGGGCCCGTATTATTAACTAATATGTTATTTTATTAGTTAGTTTTATTTAAGTAGTTTGTATGTGTTTTAAATAAAGAAAGAGTGGGGTAGAAGTGTTGACCGAATCATGTGGTGAGGAAGTGTACGTGTAGGTGCCCATGGGAAAAGAAGGAGTCTTCATTTGTACCTATTCTTTAGGTAGGTTCCTGTTTTTTAGTTGCTTTTTGTTAGGTTTACAGTGATGTGTGTAAGGCTATATAAAGCCTCAATAGTTTATTAATAATGTAGCAGAACCTTTCATTTTGGTATATAAGCTTTCTCCAATTCTAGTCTTCTTCATATATACTTATATACATACGTAAATTTTGTGTGTTGAGTGTGTAAAGAGGGGCCTGGATCCAACGTTTGGTATCAGAGCCTAGGGCTCGTACCGGGAAAGCGGGTTTGAAGATCGGAGGAAGCCTCCGCCACCGGCGGGGTTGTCGGTCGGTGGAGGGCAGACGTGAAAGGGGTTGTTCGGGACTGTGTTACAGCAGTAGACGGAGACCAGGAGGTGGTTTGGGTCGGTCGTTGTCGCGGGTGAGAGTACCGGTTTGGATGACGGGGGTGACGGAAGAACCGCGGTGTGTCTCGTGGCTGTTTTGTGAAGTTTTCTCAGTAGGGGGTGCTGCTGATTTTCAGCCTTGATCAGTTTGTTCGTGATAAGGGGAGACCGACGTAGTGCGTGAAAAATGAACGGAAGGGATCCGTCAAAGCAGGTGGCTTTGGATTGTGTTCGTTTAGCAGGATAAAGAAAGCAGTAGAAGCGAGGTTGCTTGTTTTCTTGTCAGTGGAGGAGCCTCTTGAACAAGGGTGGTCGGTAAAGGTTGCAAGAAAAAGAAAAAAAAGGGTGTGACATTATGGCGTTGGAGTTCAAATCATGTGGCTTTGGATGTGACCGGGGTGAGGTCGTTGATCCGTGAAGAGTCAAGATGTTAGTGAACGGTTCTAGCGGTATGCCATGTGAGATGTTATAATTGTGGTGGATACCGACGTAGTGCGTGAAAAATGAACGGAAGGGATCCGTCAAAGCAGGTGGCTTTGGATTGTGTTTGTTTAGCAGGGTAAAGAAAGCAGTAGAAGCGAGGTTGCTTGTTTTCTTGTCGGTGGAGGAGCCTCTTGAACAAGGGTGGTCGGTAAAGGTTGCAAGAAAAAAAGAAAAAAAAAGGGTGTGACATTATGGCGTTGGAGTTCAAATCGGGTGGCTTTAGATGTGACCGGGGTGAGGTCGTTGATCCGTGAAGAGTCAAGATGTTAGTGAACGGTTCTAGCGGTATGCCATGTGAGATGTTATAATTGTGGTGAATTGATTCGGGTTGAACCGGGACGATTTTAGACGTGACCGAGGTGAAGGTCGGGTGTTCGGTAAAAGTCGAGATGGTTCGAGATCAAGAAGATGGTGTTTTTTTCTGCAGTGAAAGATGATGTAAACAAACACCGATTAAGGGGGTGAATGTTGGGTTAATCGGGTTGTGTTTACGGATCATGGGTCGGCAGAATGGGCCCGTATTATTAACTAATATGTTATTTTATTAGTTAGTTTTATTTATGTAGTTTGTATGTGTTTTAAATAAAGAAAGAGTGGGGTAGAAGTGTTGACCGAATCATGTGGTGAGGAAGTGTACGTGTAGGTGCCCATGGGAAAAGAAGGAGTCTTCATTTGTACCTATTCTTTAGGTAGGTTCCTGTTTTTTAGTTACTTTTTGTTAGGTTTACAGTGATGTGTGTAAGGCTATATAAAGCCTCAATAGTTTATTAATAATGTAGCAGAACCTTTCATTTTGGTATATAAGCTTTCTCCAATTCTAGTCTTCTTCATATATACTTATATACATACGTAAATTTTGTGTGTTGAGTGTGTAAAGAGGGGCTTGAATCCAACATTGGCGAGGTCCTATCGTCGCTATAAAGGTGAGCAGGAGAGGAAAAATTACCCACTTCAATTTGTCTTAAAGCTGTTCAAGAAAAAAATTGTCTTAAAGTTTCGGCGGCGACTTCCACCATAAATGTCAAAATTATTCAATTTTAGAAGAATTTTATATATATATATATATATATATATATATATATATATATATATATACTTACAAGCTTATTAAAAATCTTATCTTACTATTATAATAAATAAAAAGTTTTCAGGGTGAGGTGTCCTCACCACAACCCTCCCCATGGTAACCGCAATAACTCAAATTTCCCTAAAGTTAGGAAAATCTAAAAATCCTTCACCCCCACATTTATAAAACACGGATCTTCAAACCTAGATCTTGTTTGATGAAGATTTTGATCAGATTGATCCGGATAATTTTGAACAAATGGATATCAATTGAGCAACTTGCTATGTTAGCCCAAAGAGCTAAAAGGTATATGAAGAGAACTGGATTCAAAAGTTTAAATCCAGATAGTAAAGTTGGTTTGGACAAATCAAAGGTAAAATGTCTCAAATGTTTCAATTTTGGACATTTTGCTCATGAGTGTTCAAATTCAAATGCTTCTTCATCAAAGTCTTCAACAAATAATTTAGATCTAAAAGCATTAGTTTCACAAACTGGTCAAGGATATGACTAGTCAAAAGTGTTTGAACCTGATAATGTTGTTTTGACTGCAATTCATGAGAATCCTGCAGATTCAATTTCTGCTGAGATAGCAGATCTTCAGTTATAGAAGGTCATCATGCATTTATGGTTAAAATTGACTAGAGTGATTCAGACTCTGAAACTAGTGGGCATGAATCAGTTTGTGAATGTGGTTCACAGAAGGATAAGAAGATTTAGGAACTACTTAAAAAGGTTGAGTTATTGAGTGATGTAAGTAACAAGAAAGGTACATAGTTGGAAGGTTTGATTAAAGAGTTGTCATCTCAAAATGGTACATTTACAAATCTTCAAGCTGAAATTGTTGAGAAAGAATTAAAGTTTTAAACTGATGAAAAAGATTTTGAAAAGAAACTTGCAAAATTATCTGAAGAATAAGATGAGTTGACGAAAGAATCTGAGAAATGGAAAGCTGAAGCAAAAGAATCCGAAGCTGATTTCAATGATCTTTTTGAGAAGTCAAAGATTAAACTTGATGTGCTTAACAAGATATCTGATGAACTCACTCCTAAAGCAGTTGGTTATCAGAATGATAATCAGAGATTGTTGGAAGAAAAGAAGGAATAAGCAAGGGAGAATAAATTGTTAAATGCAAATATCGATATTCAGAAAAGAAATGAAGATAAGCTCAAGAAAGAATTATTTGATGAAATGGAAAATCTGAGACTACAAAAATCTGTAACACACCGTGTTGCAAAGAAGTTGATCGCAACTGAGAAGGAATTATCAGAAGCACATCAGAAGATTTCTTATCTGAAGATTAATATTATCGATGCAAATCGTTTGCTGAATAATGTTTCAAATTCACAATCTTTTACAAGTTTCTTAGCAAATGATGAGAATTTTGAGAAAATGTTTGACAAGACAGTTCCAACCCCTGCCATTATCAAGGAAGCTATCAATATTGTGAAGGAAAATGTTGAAAATTGTGATTATTCTAGGGTTGCTACTTCAAATTATGAAGAAGAAAATATTTCAAAGAAAAAGAAGAACAAGAAATATGGAAAGTGTAAAGGATTGTAGAATACTCAATTGCATTATTAGAAATTATACACCCCCTATATATACAGAGTATAAGAATAAGGAAACCTAATACCAATACAAAACTAGGCAATATACAAATAATAAATACAGAATACATGCCAATATTATCTATTCGATAATACCGGTTAACAGTCCCCCGCAGTTTGAGCCGGAGCCTGTCGAAGGCATAAACTGGAACGGAAACGAACGGACAAGTGCTTCGATAGGATTTTTGTAAAGATATCTGCATATTGGTAGTCGGCTGGGACATGTAAAACTTTAACCTCCTGTAACCTGACCTTCTCGCGAACAAAATGAATATCGAGCTCAACATGTTTGGTACGTTGATGTTGCACCGAGTTCTCTGAAAGATAAACTGCACTCACATTATCACAATAAACAAGAGTTGCCCGTCTGACTGGAACATGTAGCTCGAGTAGAACATTACGAATCCAACATGTTTCGGCAACGGCGTTAGCCACGCCACGTTATCCCGCCTCAGCAGTACAACGAAAGATAGCACGTTGCCTTTTAGACGAACAGAAAATTAAATTATCACCGAGATAGACACAATATCCTGATGTCGAGCGTCGAGAGTCCGGACACCCACCCCAATCCGCATCAGAGTAAGCGGTTAAGTGTGTGGACTTGGAGTGGGCGATGGGAAGAGTATAATCAAGGGTGCCTTTTAGGTAGCACAAAATTTGTTTTAAGAACTGAAAATGCGGCTCACGAGGAGCATGCATGAAGAGGCATACCTGTTGAACAGCGTACTAGATGTCTGGGAGGGTTATGGTGAGATACTGGAGCGCGCCTACCAGACTCCGATAAAGAGTATCATCGTCAAAAAGAGCGCCGTCCGTGGCACTGAGCTTGGAGCCGAATTCAACAGGGGTAGAGCAGGGCTTGCAGTTCGACATATTAGCCCGAGAAAGGATGTCAGATGCATACTGGGACTGAGAAAAAAATAAGCCACCCTGTTTATGTTCGACACGAATGCCGAGGAAGTGATGTAAGCTCCCAAGATCCGACATTTTGAACTCCTGATATAATAAATGGATGATTTGCTTCAAGAGAGTGTTAGAAAAGGCAGTCAAGATTATGTCATCCACGTACAAGAGAACGTAAGCCATGTTCGTGCCTTAACGGAAGACAAAAACAGATGTGTCACTCACACTACTCTTGAATCCACACTTCGTTATGTAACCTGCAAAACGATGATACCAAGCACGAGGTGCTTATTTTATCCCATACAAAGATTTGTTTAACTTACATACATGTTTTGGATGAGTGGAGCTCGTGAAGCCGGGTGGTTGAAACATGTAAACCGTCTCGTTAAGGTGGCCATGAAGGAAAGCGTTTTCACGTCGAGCTGATGTATAGGCCATGATCTGGAAACGGCAAGACTGAGTATAATCCGTATAGTAGTGGGCTTGACTACAGGACTAAAAGTATCATCACAATCCACGCCAACAGTATGAATTTTACCATTAACAACAAGGCGGGCTTTATAACGTTCCAACGTGCCATCCGATGAAATTTATGTTTGAACAACCACATACATCGGATGACAGGTGCGTCTGCAGGTCTAGGGACAAGCTCCCATGTATCATTCTCCAATAGTGCTTTATATTCGTTGGCCATGGCACGATTCCAATTGGGATCCTGAAGGGCGACAAGGTGGGATTTGGGTAGTGGGGAAAGAGGTGACACAGATTGTAGGTGAAAGTTAAGACAATTGCGGGGTTTGGAAATACCGGCTTTGGCACGAGTTTGCATGGGATGAAATGATGTGGAGGTGTGAATGGGTGGTGATGGCGGGTGTTGGGGAGCCGAAGGTGGAGACTGGGTAGGAGAGGACGGTGGCAATTGTGGTGGGGGTAGCGGTTTGGCTAGACGCTGGGGTGTTGGGGGACAAGGGTGTTGGTGGTGGCGAAGTCGGGGTTGGGCCGGGTGAGGGTTCTGATGGGCCAGGGGAAGGGGTTGTTGAGTCCGAAGGAGTTGGGCTGAAGGTGGGATGGGTATAGATGAGCGGGGATGGATCTAAAAAGGAGTGAGACGGTGCGGGTTTAGTTGGGTCCGAGTACGGAAATCGAGTCTCATCGAAAGTGACATGGCGAGAGAAGATTGTCTTGCTAGAGGCTAGGTCAAGACACTGGTAACCCCGGAAATTGGAGGGGTAGCCAAGGAACACGCATCGGGTGGAGCGGGGTTCGAGTTTGTAGGAGCAAGTGGAGGACGTGTTCGGATAACAAACACAACCGAAGACACGCAAATGGGTGTAAGTTGGATCTCATTGATAGAGAAAGGCCACTGGAGTCTTGTTTTTGAGAAGAGGAGTGGGTAGGATGTTATGAAGGTAAGATGCAGTGTGAAGCGCCTCAACCCAAAAGTGGCGAGAAGAGATGCATGAGTCAGGAGGGTGAACATGAAGTCGTTTAAGCGCCGTATAATGCGTTCGGATTTCCCATTTTGCTGGGAGGTATGAGGGCAAGAGAAGCGGAAATGTATGCGATTGGTGGCAGCAAAGTTTTTAAAATTATTGTTATCAAATTCTCCACCCATTTCTCATTAAAAATTTTGAATATTTAGACGGAACTGAGTTTTGACAAATTGATGAAATTGTGTAAACTTAGTGAAAGTTTCAGATTTATATTTTAATGGGTACACCCAAGTGTATTGTGTGAAATCATCGACAAGAACCATATAATACTTGTAACCTGCATGACTCATAACGGGAGATGTCCACAAATCACAATGTAAAATAGCAAATGGTAATAAAGTACGAGACATAGAATCAACAAAAGGTAATCTCTTATGTTTTGAAAGCTGACAGGAATGTCAAACAAAAGTAGAGTCAAACTTATTACAAGGAATACACTTATTTATTCTAAGAAAATCCATAACGGGCTTGCCCGGGTGACCAAGCCGATTATGCCAAAAAGACGAACGATCTGTGAACAACAAGAGAGTAGAATTCAATGCATTATTTGTGACCGGGTAGAGATGGCTTGAGCTATTGTGGCGGCTCAGGATAGTGCCATCCCTGAAATCCTTCACAGAGAAACCAAAAGGATCAAATTCAATGGAAGTGTAATTATCAATATTAAATTGACGTACTGAAACAAGATTTTCAATTATAGAGAGATTGTAAAGCACGGTTCGAAGAGCAAAGGATTTTGTTGGTGTGGAAATGGTAGAAGAACTGGATCCAAGGATTGGAAGTTAAGTGCCATTACCTACAAAAATTGACGCTATAGGTGAATAATTTGAAAACTTATCAAGTTTACCTGCATCATTCGATACGTGCGAAGATGCTTCTGTATCCATGAACCATTGATCGTTGCCATCCTCCCGATCCATTGACAAAGCTTGCATATCATCGGCTAACTGGGTGGGCTCAAGGGGATCTGTTTCAGTCAAATGGGCCTGAGAAGTGGACTGACCAGCTCTAGTGGGCCGATGCTGTGGAGAGTACGGACCAGACTTCCAGGGAAAGGCCTAACCGTTTTGGGCCGGAAACGGGCACGGCGACGGAGTCTAGTACGGGCCGGGAGACCAATAGGGCATTGGCAGCATGGGTGGCTACTGCCACGAAGGATTATTGGTTCGAGGGGGATTTCCAGTCCGAGGGGGATTGCTTGGACGTTGCTTGTTATGGCGCGGATTCTGGTCCCTGCGGTTGTTGCCTTGCTTGCGAGGTTGCGAAGTGCTGCGTGAGCCAGAGTTGGAGGGAGGATGGGGCTCGGGGGTAATATCGGCAAGGACAGGGGCGGATGGGATCTTGTCCTGTGCATTATGACATAAGATTTCGTGCTGTAACAGGTTGCACGTAGTCTCCCACGTTGGTAGAGTCTGGTTTATATAAGCCGTGACACTGTCGTATGGATGGAAGGCCACAAACCAATTGAAGGACCCGATGTTGATTGGATAACGGGGAATCCACATCGCTTAGTTGATCAGCGATCTCCTTCAGGTGTTGGCAGTATGCCTCCATCGACGATAAGTCTTA
The DNA here is from genome assembly GCA_039602395.1 of Deinandra increscens subsp. villosa. Taxonomy (NCBI): domain Eukaryota; kingdom Viridiplantae; phylum Streptophyta; class Magnoliopsida; order Asterales; family Asteraceae; genus Deinandra; species Deinandra increscens. The sequence continues at coordinate 9,474,433 of JBCNJP010000007.1, read as the reverse complement.
GAGTTTAAGATTAGAGAACTCTTGTTCAAGAGCAGCAGCACGAACACCCTTGTTGTTCAAGAAAAGATCTTGAACACGTTTCCAGGCCGCCAAGGCGGTGGATTCATCAACGAGAACGCGGATGAGTAATTCTTCAGAGAGCGTCCCGTAAATCCATTGGAGGACCAACGCATCCAGTTTAGCCCATTCGGCATACCCGGCGGAATCCTCTGCCGGAGGTTCCGTACCATCGATGTGAGAAAGCACCTAATGACTTTGAGCGTGGAGCCTGAAAAGACGAACCCAGGTAGGCTGCTCTGATTCGTAGCCTACAGATCACAGATTCTGATTTAGCCAGAATGATGAAACTGTAGGCTGCTCTGATTCGTAGCCTACAGATCACAGATTCTAATTTTTAACTTTCTATCCACTACATTCATAACAACCAATATAACATTTTGACTAAGGTTCATAGTCCCAATTCCCGTAACCATAATTGTATAATCCAATTTTGTCATTGGATTGTGTTCAACAAATTATTCCATCTCTTTAAGACTTTTCAACCCGTTTGACCTTTTAACACGGGTTCATGCCTTTGGTGTCATCCAATTCCTTGATTGACCATATATCTATGTCCTTTGATGATCTATGGTTCAACAAACCATTTATGATCATCACATCCTCGCTACATGGTGATGATTCCCTCTGAATCATTATTCACCCATTGTAACATTCATGATCAAATTTAGATTTCTACAAATCTTCTTTCTTTTTTTTGTATGGTTAATCACCTCATTGATGGCACCTTAAGACATTATGGCTTCATGGTTCCTAGAACCATTCGTCACCATTTATAGCCATTTCAGAATTCATCATTTACTACGCATTAGTGACATCACCGTATTCATAGGAAATTCTTGTAAATTAACCACGTTACCCATAAATTTGGTTCCTGCAAACCATTATCAATCAGTCAACACATTAGCATATGGTTATGGTTCCTATGAACCTTTGGATAACAATAACCTTTGGCCATTAATATGGTTCCTATGAATTAATTAGTAAGTATTATTCCTTGACTCAATACTATGAATCCTCTAGAATCATTTGACCCGTTTAACCCATTAGCATGAATCCAACGATTTATTTACCGCTAATGTCATATGTTCATGATTCCTTTAGAATCTTTTGGCCCGTTTAACCCATTAGCATGAATCCTACGATTGATTTATCGCTAATGTCATATATTCATGATTCCTTTAGAATCATTTGACCCGTTTAACCCATTAGCATGAATCCAACGATTCATTTACCGCTAATGTCATATGTTCATGATTCCTTTAGAATCTTTTGACCCGTTTAACCCATTAGCACGAATCCTACGATTCATTTATCGCTAATGTCATATATTCATGATTCATTTAGAATCATTTGACCCGTTTTACCCATTAGCTTGAATCCTACGATTCGTTTACCGCTAATGTCATATATTCGTATAACCATGGTTCCTATGAACCATTTAGTTAAGTAATTTTCTTTGACTCATTACAAACTTAGAGCTTAACTCTAATTGTTTGAATTTGTAGTTACACAATTAAGTAACTAGCCACATAGGCCAAGTCTATCACGTTTCTAAACATCATGCCTTTTATATCATTGCAGCAAATATGAGTCGTTAACAATATATGTAACATAACATAGATGTTACCTCGTAGGCTTGAATAGTCACCTCCCGGATTACCATATGCTTCTTCCACTTGGTTACCTACTATGGTTATCAACCATATTAGGTTCATATCACAATTTATCAATATACAATATATTATACGGGCAATTCAACTTGTTCACTTTTACTAGCTCTGTGAAAAATGAATTCTTGTGCAGCATTTTTCAGCAATGCTGCTTGAATGGTCCATTTTGACCATTCTATAAATTTTCCAGCATCTTATGTTCAAAGATGAAACGTAGTGGATAGAAATACCTTTCCAGGCGTATATGGCACGCCTTCTAACGATCTTTTTATGATTTTATACATCATTTCTAAAAACAGGACATCAACCATATTTCTTTCCAAACAGCATGCTGGAAATCTAAATCGCCATCTTAATGTGTTGTTTTGACCCATTTTACATATGATTTATTTTCCGGGGTTCAAATACAAATCATAGTATTCACAACAAGATTTTCAATCATGTATCGTACATCCTAAACGGACATACAAGTGATCTTATACAACACTTTCAAAACAGCCCCATAACTATATTTTTATCATTTTTTACGGTTTTACATCATTCCATTTAACACCTTATATAAGCATGGATTTCACATTTCATGCACATTCCTATTTCATGATCCTTAGTAGTGTAACATCCCTACATTTAGTCATGAATCCACACAATCAATCTCACTTAGGCATTTTATCAAACACCTTGTGTGCAATATTCATAGCAAGTCTAAATCAACCTAATTTGCTTTGGTTAGATGTTTTGGTAAAAAATTCACGAAGGAATTTCGTATTCCAAACTTAGAATGTGAGGTAGTGTGCTTGTCAATATGCTTGAAATGTAAAGTTGGACGAGGGAAAAATCCAGGATCCTTCGAGTTGCCTCTAGGAATCCTAGCAAAAAAACCTCGAGAGCCGGCCTGAAGAGCCCGCTACCACACAATTTTATTGATAATCGAATGAAATATTACAAGGGGTTGGAGGTTTGATCAATCAGAACCATGTGATACAATGTTGTGCGTTCTAAAGTGTGTTCAATTGGTGTTGATTGTGTGTTCCTACTGATCGAATCCTCGATTTATATAACAAATACAATGATAACAAACTTTCCGGGATTCCCGGGATCTTAACGTCCAACTAACTCGACCGTTATGGGTCTTCCTCGTTCACTTGGTCCACGATCTACCGTAGCTGGAGCTTAAGTTTCGGAAGTGGTTATCGACTTCACTTGTACCTGGTCAAATAGAACACGTGGCAAATATGAGGGTTAGCGAAATAAAATTAATCAAGATACCTGAGTAAACGGGATTCCCAGATGACAATAGGATTCTTGAAGAGTTTACATTTTGCATCCCTGTGGTTTGCGGGTTTTTGCCACCTGAGTCCATTTTTTAGATTATTAACAAATCTAGCCTGAGGTTTGCATTTTGTTGCCAACTGAGTCCCTTGGACTAACGAAGTTAACTTTTTCTGTTAAATAGAAGGGACTAATTAAGTCATTATTTACATATGAGGGGTTGGTTATGTAAATTAATAAATTACTAAAGAGGAGGGACTAGTTTTGTTATTTATTAAAACATGAATACCCTCACTAAAAATACTATCTCATAACTTGATCTTCCTTCCTCAGAACCCACCTGCAAAAACTCATCTTCAAAACCCATCACATGAACACCCTCTTCAAAGTGTCATATCTTCTTCGATTCTTAACGAAAAATCAATCTGAAACTTGCTACAGATTCGTGACGACGAGACGGTTCAAGAGAGCACCATTGTTGATACGTTTTGTTTCCTTGTTGACTAACCGAAAAACAACCCGACGTGTTCTTCAAGCTCAACTATGGTGATTTTCGAATTTCTTGATGTTTTTGAGTGAAATCAGTTACAACATGTTTAGTTTGATCTCACAAAACTACTGCAACAATCTGATTTCGATTTCGTTAAGTTTTGAGTGATTCACAAATTCAAGTTTGAATCGGTTTCAGTTCTCGTTGCTCAAATCATCATAAAACCTAATGACAATGGTGCTAGTTTGAATCGGTTTCTCGTTACGAGTTCAACGCAAGTTACGGATTGGATTTTCGTCGAGAATTGAGGAAGATACAATCATTTAAAGTAATTGGTTGCTTTTTTTGGTTCGCCGGAGTTTTTTTTACACGGCAGGTTCGCCGACCTGCCGGAGTTGATGATGGTTGCCGGAGGTGATGGGTTTTAAACCGGTACAACAGTGAACAACAAGTTTAATTCTTCTTTACCTTTTTATTTTATTTTATTTTAATATTATAATTTAACTTTTAAGTATTGTACATAATTGCCCCTTTAACTTTTAATTTAAAGAACTAGCCCCTCATATGTGATATGACTTAAATACCCTTCTACTTAACTGAAAAATTTAACCTCCGTTAGTGTGAGGGATTCAAATGGCAACAAATCGCAAACCTAAGGCTAGATTTGTTAATAATCTGAAAAATGGACCCAGGTGGCAAAAACCCGTAAATCTCAGGGACGCAAAATGTAATTAACTCATAGTTTAAAGAACTTGTGAAACATGTCTACAGAAGGGAACAATCTTAACAAGTTTTTTACTCCCTTAGAATGACAAAAAACATATATTCTCTATCCTCGTCTACACATTTTGTTCATAATAGAACTTAAACCTCAACCTCTATACAAGAAGCGAACCCTTCTTTTAGATACTTCTTGTAGATTTATGATGCTATCCTTCTTTTAGATACTTATAGATTTATGATGCTATCGAGCTAAAAATATTTATATCTTTCAACAAGTGATGGTCATTTCCTACACTGAACTATTAGTCTTAACTGCGATTTAATTTCTAATTACCAATGTTTCAAAACCCGCTTTAAACCGGCTTACCAATGTTTCAAAACCCGCTTTAAACTGGCCAGTTTGACCGATTGAACTGGCGACCGGAGGCTAAGCCGAATCGGGTGTGCCGCTTTAGTCTATTTTCGAGCTAATTTTTTATCCGGCGGTTTTTACGTATCAACCGACCGAACACACGGAACCGGGTCGCTAGTTGAACGGGTTTTTAAAAATTTAGGCACGTACTCACGTTTAAATGATGAAGAACTTGGTATGCATACAACACAATAATGTAGTTTGTTTTGGATAAATGTAGTCTGACTAAAACTTGTATTGATGTTTTTTTGGATAACTGTATTTTGTTTAGGACTTTAATGAAGTGTTTTTTTTTTTTTTTTTTTTTTTTGACATTTGTCATATTTGAAAATTTATCAAAGGTATGTTATAAATTTACATGTTTGAATAGTCAATTTGGCTCAACCTTTTGGGGCTCGCTGAAGCTTTTTTTCTACACAAATCTGTTTTTAAAACATTGCTAATTACACATTTTTATTTAACTAAGCACAAAGCATCAAGCTTTGACCCTTACACATTCACCCCATCTGTTTGATCTATGGATCCTAGATACCTTCGTTATATTCATATCAGTGAAGGTGTTGATACAATGGAGTATACAAGAAATGCAAATTTGTTGTATAGTCTGGGAGGTTATCTCTAAAAGGAGGAAAGGAAAAGGATATATAACAACAAATTTGTTGGACTCTCTTTAACTATGATCCCATCTATTTAATTAGAATCCCTTGGGCTAGCGGGCTAATATGTCCCTAAACTAACTAATCGGCCTGTTAATTAATGGGTTTAATCACTTACATATTACTAATTAAAGTGTTAATGTGAAGTCTTAATCACTTGAGAGCTTGCTTGCAAAGTAAATCAGAGAGTTTGGATAGGTTTTAATACTTAGTTAAAACCTGAGGGACCTAGTTGTAATTCTTTTATGCCGAGTTATGTTTGGGTCATAATTGTCAAGTCTCTGATAGTTGGAGGAGTGTATTTGCTAATCTTGGTTTAAGTATTGTTAGTCATTGAGATTAGTTTAAATAGCCGTTGGTTATTAGGTTAGATCATCTTCTTCATTTTGATTCTCCGTAATTCTTGTTCACTTTTTCCAATTCAATAATAAGCAAGCTTTCGGTTTATTTTCATATTTTTCTTTCGACTGATTACAACAATTGGTATCAGAGCCTGGTGTACAGCTCGTAATCGAAGAGGTCGTCTGCGAATTTGGGGCAAATCGTTTCTTCGACAGTCATGGTGTCGTCGAAGTTTGAAATCGATAAATTCGATGGGAGGAACGATTTTAATTTGTGGCGTGTGAAAATGAAGGCGTTGCTGGTACATCAAGACTCAAGAGCTTGCCGATGCGTTATCCGGCGAGGCAAATAAGCCTGGAGGAATAGAAGATAAGGATTGGAAGACGAAACTTGAAAAAGCTCACAGTGCAATCATACTGTGTCTCGGTGATCGTGTACTGAGGGAGGTGTCGAAGGAGAAGACTGCAGCTGGTATTTGGGCGAAATTAGAGTCATTGTATATGACGAAATCGTTAGCCAACCGGCTATATCTCAAGAAGAAGGTTTATACCTTTCATATGAGCCCAGGGAAGTCAATGGAAGATCATTCTGATGAGTTCAACCGACTGATTTTAGATTTAGAGAATATTGATGTGAGTTTGGAAGATGAAGATAAAGCAATTTTGTTTCTGGCCTCATTACCCAGTGTGTATGAGCACTTTGTTGACACTTTGTTATATGGAAGAGATGAACTCCCCATGGATGATGTCATAGCAGCCTTGAATTCTAAAGAGTTAAAGAAGAAGAATGACTTGAAAGAAGAAGGTGGAGAAGGTCTTTATGTTAGAGGGAGGCCTGAACAAAGGAGTTTGTCAAAATTCAACAAAAATCAATCAAGATCTAAGTCTAAATTCAAAAGAAAGTGTTTTGTTTGTCAATCTGAAAAGCACTTTAAAAGAGATTGCCCAGAATGGAAAAGAGGAAAGGCTGAGTTCAAGAAAGGGAGCAGTAGTCATGTCAATCAAGATGATGCTTCTGAAGGATATGAAAGTTCGGATGTGTTGATGGCTTACAGTGAAGGAGAACAGGAGGGATGGGTGATGGATAGTGGAGGGTCATATCACATGACACCTCATAAGGAATATTTCCTGGAATTGAAAGAAAAAGATATGGATACTGTAAAGCTTGGTGATCATAGACCCTGTGAAGTCAAGGGGGTCGGTACTGTTGCATTGAAGTTACAAAATGGTAGCATGTTCAACTTAAAGAATGTCAGGTATATTCCATCCCTTAAAAGGAATTTGTTGTCTCTTGGTACTTTAGAACAGGAAGGGTACACTGTTAGTCTAAAAGATGGTAAAGCCAAGGTTATTAAAGGATCAATGATTGTGTTAACTGGAATGAGAAAACACAATAATATCTATATTCTTGAAGGTAGAGTCAATATAGATAATGTATCTAATAACTGAAGAAGGAAATAAACAGGCACTGTTATGGCATAATAGATTAGCACACATTAGTAGCCAAGGTTGTTGGGATTTGGCAATGGTATTCGG
>JBCNJP010000007.1:9375110-9466776 GCA_039602395.1 Deinandra increscens subsp. villosa | reverse complement strand
CCGAAACAGTCTTCTGTAGATTTGACATTTTCGAGATTGGAGATCGAATGAAGTGAATGAGATATGGGATTTTGGTAAGATTAAGCACCACTTTCCCCACGGTGGGCGCCAAACTGTTTTGGTCAAAAATTCACGAAGGAATTTCGTATTCCAAACTTAGAATGTGAGGTAGTGTGCTTGTCAAAATGCTTGAAATGTAAAGTTGGACACAAGGATATAACGAGGAAAAAATCTAGGATCCTTCGAGTTGCCTCTAGGAATCCTAGCAAAAAAACCTCGGGAGCCGGCCTGAAGAGCCCGCTACCACACAATTTTATTGATAATCGAATGAAATATTACAAGGGGTTGGAGGTTTGATCGATCAGAACTATGTGATACAATGTTGTGCGTTCTAAAGTGTGTTCAATCGGTGTTGATTGTGTGTTCCTACTGATCGAATCCTCGATTTATATAACAAATACAATGATAACAAACTTTCCGGGATTCCCGGGATCTTAACGTCCAACTAACTCGACCGTTATGGGTCTTCCTCGTTCACTTGGTCCACGATCTACCATAGCTGGAGCTTAAGTTTCGGAAGTGGTTATCGACTTTACTTGTACCTGGTCAAATAAAACACGTGGCAAATATGAGGGTTAGCGAAATAAAATTAATCAGGATACCTGAGTAAACGCGATTCCCAGATGACAATAGGATACTTGAACTATCTGAGCTTCCTGCGAGCATCCTGAAAATAGACCCTCAACAGTTAACATTCCATAACTTGCAAAAATTTTACTAGTTTGCAAGTTTACATCCAACGATTTTCAATTGGCAAACCTATATAGACCCATTTCATTTGTAAGCATTATAGGCTCTAAAAAATTCACATTCATGGGTTAATTTCGTGACCTAGGGGTCACCCTACCTAAACTTAATGCTTAGGGTCAATTTCACAAGCAATAGGTTGTTCTAATCATCATTCAATCATCATATGAGGTCATAGATACAAATTTACAGCCCCAATTCGACCAATTTATCATCAAATTTTCGGAATTAAACATGCAAGTAACATGAGGTTTGCTTACCCAACAACCTTCATAGTTTGGCTATAGTTAGAGCTTCAAGAATCTTCTTTATCCATCAAAAATCGCAGCTTGTAGCCATCTAATTGAGGATGTCGAATTTCTAGGGCTTGGAAGGGAGAATCACGATGCCTGGATGTTCATACGTATGACATCCAGGTTTCTCCCCTTTTCCTATTTTGAGTTTAGTTAAATTACAGCCCTAGTCCCTCAAATTTCAACATTTTGATTTAATTAACCAAAACATCAATTTACTCATTAAGCCCCTCATGTACATAACGGGTTAAGTCATGGACTAACATCCCGCTCATTTATTTACGAAAAGAAAATTCATTCGGTTTTTGGGATGTTACAACACCCCCTATATATACAGAGTATAAGAATAAGGAAACCTAATACCAATACAAAACTAGGCAATATACAAATAATAAATACAGAATACATGCCAATATTATCTATTCGATAATATCGGTTAACAGAAAGAAGGCTGAAAAGAAATCTAAGATTCCTAAATTTTCACAGTTTGTGTCTAGTTCTTCATCGGCTGAAAATGAGAAGCCAGCTACTTCAACTAAGAAGATTCTTTGTCATATTGATATCGATGAGACAATTTTCTATGCTCAAAAGGATGTTAAAGAAATCAAAGCTGAGTTTTCACGATTGGCAAAGAACGGGCATAAATCAGCTGCTTCAGAAGAGAAGATTTTGTTAGGAATCAAGAGGTGCACCGGAATCAAAAACACACAATGCACACACAAATGTCACGCGGTAACGAGAAAATAACATGAACGACATAAGATTTGACGTGATCGGTTAGAGTGACCTACGTCCACGGGCAGCAACTAGGATTTTCTCATTGATTTAGTGCACACGATTACAGTTAATATATTTATAATAAACGAGATTAGGGTTAGGACCTAAACATGCTCCTAAATGAAACCGGCCCAAAAGGCCTTCACACCCAACAATCTCTCACTTGAAGACCTTGCGATAAACTCCAGCCCGCCATCCAAGCAAATACAATCTGAATCATCCAGTAACTCCAGCAATCTTCAAGAACAGAAATCCTCCAAGCCTCCAGTTCCCAAGAACAAGTTAAGATTTCAAAACCAATCCACCTAGTTGAAATGACCCTTCTCATCAGTAACCTAAAAGGCTCATCGAAGCCCGCCACAACTCCAATACGGTCATCACAGACCCTGTCATGGCAAAACTCGCCAATGACTCATCCTCAATCTCAACCGGCTCCCACTGATTCTCACTACCGGCTCCAGAGACATCCAAAGAACAAAGAACACTCTACACAATAATCAGCAGCCAAGAGAGATTTTACCATTCGGAACTCCAGTCTATAGAACCTAACGTCGCTTTGAAACAATAACCAGAACACACTCCATGCTCCCACTGTCTCCAAAACCCCGACTAAGTTCAAACCTCCGAATACGCTCAAGCTGACATCCACATGGCTCCAGAATTCATGCTTGTTAAATGAATCCCCTTAGCACTACCCGATTCAGCGAGCCAAGACTTTCCTGCTCGGAAGCTGGTTCACCTCTTTCAGCGATACATAAACCCGTACCTTCCCAAAGTCTTCAATCAAATTGATTCACCAATACTTCACTACAGTGGGTAATATGAAATGAAGCATACCAGAATCTCGAACCCAAGAGTCTTTACTGCCTTCCACTGAGTCCCAGTGCATCAACCCCCGACACATTCCCAGAAGCAGAATTCATTTACCTTGGACATCAACTCTAAAACAAATGTCCCACCTATGCAGCCACACACCAAGTCAACTATGCTCAGCTCCCACTGTCTCAATTATCCCAACCTATTGCCATCTAACACTCATGAAAAGAATCACTACTCGTACTACACCAGTGAAACATGTTCACCCATAATAATGTACCCCCTCAAATGTCGAACCACTGATCACTACCGAACAATGAATAACATCCACAGTTCCAGACCAGCTAACACGCAAACACTTATAACAATAGTAGAGCTTTCACGGAAGACAAGCGGTACCAAGGATTCTATGACCGTACACACGATTAATTAACGCAAAATTTAACCGAAAGATCTTCCGAACGAGCATTAATCAACATGACTTGCCACTAAAGAACTTTTTTTTCACTTATGTCGTCAACTAGCACAACCGCTAGTTCCATTTTCTCCAACTTATCCATCGTCTGTACCACATCCAAGTTCCTTGCCATACCAATCAACCGAAACCGAACCGACAAATATTTCAATCACAACATTCCGGTCTTCAGCCAAAACAATAGCAAACAAGAAGAATAGATAAAAAAAACAGTGACAGGCACAACAATGGCGTGGGCCTGAACTTGACAACTATTCTACTGAATACTGTCAACCAAAACTGATCTACTCCTGCAAAACATTACAGACAAATCTAACCCGAAACCCAATCGTTCTTCACAAAACCCTTTTTTGCATGGTTGATAATAAACAAGTCAAAACCCCCAAACAAGTCAAAACCCCCAAACTTGAAACACAAATCCTACTTAGCCCGCAATCCAAACCCGATGACTGAATCTTAAGGATTTAGAACGGCACTAACCATATCTCGACCAAACCACGTTGCCAAACAACTCACAACTAAACCCATGCGAACTAAATCCCAAATTTTATCCATCGAAACACAAAGAAAAAAAAAACCATGTACATCTTTTTGGATTGCCATTGTGAACACAAAGTATAATATCATTTTTTTCCAAAAATAATTATCTGCCCCTTAATTCTAAATAAATTAAAACCTAAGCCTCCCTGGTCAAAATCCAACGGCGCTGTTCACATCCCTCCGGCGATCTAGAGTAGACATAAAGGTCATAACAACGGTCGATCATAACTCACGATCGTAAAAACAGACTACAACGGTGGTATGTGGAACAAAATATAAACCGCACAGGTTCTGAAGGCGGAACCCTAAACCGATTCGAAAAGAGAGCAGAAAGAAGAAACGCACCGTTTACTTTTACTGCCGATGACAGTGGAAGGCGACTCCAGAGATATAACCGGCTATCCAGTCGGCTGTAACTGCCAACAACACCCGAACCTCAATCGTGATTCAACATGATTCAATCTCGAACTTTCTTTCTTCTTTCTTGACCGGCGACCCAAGGGTTACCAAAACCTTGTCACGAATCGTGGTTGGTGTATATTTTGTAACGGTTTCTCATAATTAATCATATAATTTTAATGGTTACAATATATTAATTCACATGATATATCCAACATTTCGTACTTGATGTGTTTTGAGTTTAAGTGTCATAGGTTATGCATTTTGAGGTGTTTTAGAAGCATTGGTGACTAAAGGTGAAAAGACGCGAGCTTTGGAGGAATTAATCAAGCAAAATAAAGACAAAGTTGTGAATGTTCGAGAGTGCGGAATAGAGTTGTTGGGATTTGAAATACTTCACATGGGTCAAGGATTGAAGGAATGGGCTTTAAATATATCAAATTGGGTTTAGAAAGGAGATTGGGCTGAATTTGGAGCATTGGGCCACGTCTGATCAGATTTTGGGCCAAAACCGCGAAGCCCAAGACCCCCGGAGTGTCGCGAGGAAAACTTCCAAAACCCTCGCGACACGATCCGGGTCGATGTCGGCAGACTTTCAAGATTTTTGGTATTTGACGTATTTAAGCAGTTTTTAGGTTTTTTTCTAAAGTAACTTCGGCTGTGGCCGACCAAAACTCCCCAGAGACGAATTCTTTCATAGTTTTTCATAGTTTTCTTAGTTCTTAATCATTCAACGATGCTAGTGATGTCAGGCTAAGTCCGAGTGATTACCGACGGTGAACGGTTAGCATGTTTCTAATTTCTTTTTAGTTATTCTTTGTTTGGTTTGAATCTTTAAACATAGTGACAGTGTGTGATTCATCTGAATGTTCAATTGCATATTAATTTATCTTGCGTTTTGATTGCATATGTTCCCCCCGCTCCCGGACTACCTTTTATAGCATAGCTCTAGGACTATACTTAGCTCATATGTAATTTGAATGTTTGGTTGAATTGAGTTGAACAGAATAATTGAATTGGATTAGAAATTAGCTAACCGGGATCCTGAGGTTGTCACGGTTTTAATTTATTGTTTTCCAGTCGAGTTAAAATTAGTTTTCTTAGAATTAATATAAATCAATTTCAACAGCTAAGAGGCATTTAGATAAAGTAATTTAGGGTTTAGTTTAGTTCATCTGAGTTAGTGACAGTAACTTAGGTTAGATAATTAGAGTCGCTAATAACCACCAACTCCCCTGGATTGATACCCGACTTACCCTGTCTATAGGTAGTTAGGATTATTTGTATAGTGGTCACGACCCCCGTTATCAAATTGGCGCCGTTGCCGGGGAGTACGTGTGCTTGTTAGTGATTTTAGTTTTTTTAGTTAATTTTTTGTTTTGTTCGTTATTCTAAAAGCTCAAAAAAAAAAAAACCCAAAAATATTTTATTTTTGTTTCTGCAATTTTATTTAGTTTTTTCGTGTTAGTTAATTTAAATTTTTTTTGTTTTGTCTGTTTTTCATAAAAATTCATAAAAAAAAAACAAAAAAGATTTTTTTTTAATTTTCAGCATTTTTAATTTTTAGTAGTTTCATTTAAATTCGAAAAAAAAGCAAAAAAAAAAGTTCATAAATTTTTCTGAATTGCAAGTTTCGATTCCATTGTGCTGTTTTATTGTTTAGATCAGTGCTACGCAATTGGTTTTGTTGCTTTTGATTGTTTGCAGGCAGGGGCGGATCCAGGAATTTTTTTCATTGGGTTCACTAATATTTTGGTGGTCGAGATTCTAACAACTACAGATCAAAAATTTCTGTTTGGTCGGTTCGGGTCGGATAAGGTTGATAACACATTACTAATACGACCAATAGTTAAAGACAACGTTGTCATTGAAAAAACAATTTAATAATTTGTATCACATAAAACTATAAAAATAAGTTTTGCTATCCATGTTGTCTACTAGTTGGGTTCATCTGACATGGACATGGGTACTTCTAAGGTATTTAATTGAGCTCCTCCTTAGGTTTGACTTTTGAAGTCAGCATTGGTCTTTGGAGCTTATAAGTTAGAATATGTGGCCATATGGGTGCATTTTTCATACTAGACAAGTTAATGGGTTAGCTAAACAGGAAACATAGCAAAGAAACAAACTTGATCTTAATAGGAATCAATTTTTAAACATTGAACCATAACATCTTAATGGGTCAGACATTATGATTTATGACAAACCATCAATTATAACCCAAACAAACTTAATGACAATTGATATCTAACAAGTTGCAGTTATACATTGTTGAGCATTAAGAAACCAGTTATAACCAGTATATCAATTTTCATAAAACATAAGATAAACATTAACCTGAGATATAGAATAGTAGTTCCAAGTCAACATACTTCTCAATATTCATTAACCCTGAATTAAAATTCAAGATGTGATGGTTTTCTAGTGAGATAAAACTAACAAACTAAAATTAAGAACCAAGTTAGTTTTAAAAGAAAACCTAAAGCAATTAAGGAACAAACAACAAATTCATCAAGTTAAGAAACAAACAGCAAAATTCATCAAAACTATGAACAAATTCAACTACGAAGAACCTAAATCAATCAATAAAGTAATAAATTAAGGGAAAAACTAAGTTTTTTTTTTAACTTACTTGTGAGTTGTGAGAGTGTGAGACACTGAAGGCCGCCGCAGCCTGCGGGAGAAGAGGTTGCCGGAGGAGAGCCAAGAGGTTGCCGTGACGGACTGAGGGATGAGGGAGACAGGGACTGAGGCGTAACTGAGTAAGCGACTGAGGGAGGCGTATTCTGTATTTTGGAAAGGTAATAAAACCCTAATCCCCCCTAAGATATAATCGGGTTTAAAAAAATAAAAAAATAAAAAAAATAAAAAAAATAGCTGGGAACCGGAAGAATGAGGGAGTCGAACCCGCATCGTAGAGCTTATTACTACACGGCGTAGACCAGTTGGGCTAAAATGCTTTTGTTAATTGGATTCACTCTAGTAATATATATGGATTCACTACTACTATTTTATATATATTTACACTAAAATTAAAAAATCCACTGGGTTCCCGTGAACCCGGTGGATACTAGCTAGATCTGCCCCTGTTTGCAGGCGCATTGAAGATTATCATGGTGAAGGAGGACAACTGCTACAACTGCGGGAGCTATTATCATAGGGTGAAGTATTGCCCAACATTGCCTAGCGGGATCCGAATTGTAGAAGATTAAGAGGATGAGGAGGAGTACGAAGACCCGCATGCATATTACCAATATCAAGAGCCTCAATCATCGTACAATCAGGGATATTCTCAATCCAAGAATTATAATTATTTAAATCATGATGCATATTCTAATAATTATAATTCTAACGTTACATCGTTTGCAGGCTATGAAGATGGATATGGGAACAACTATTCTCAACCGACATACGAGGCTCAACAGGAATTTGATGATTTTGACCAAGTATATTCCCAATATGAGCAACAAGAGTACTATGATGGTGGGTATGAAGCAAACATGTCTAATCAAGGTTACGATCATGGTGACTACCAAGAAGCTTCATGTGATTATGTGGACCCACAACATGATCAAAGGGAAGAAGTTAGTGCTCAACTCAGTGAAATTCTGGAGGCCCTAAAGAGAATGGAAAAAAAATTTGATATCCAAGAAGAGAGGCACGAGGCATTGTCAAAGCAAGTAGCACAACTGGCGGAAGACATGGCCAATCAAGAAATCGAATCATGGGAACAACCACCCAAAGAAGAAGAAGTTTGGGAGGCGACTGATGTGGTGATTGAGGAGGTTGAGCGAGAATATGTGCTTTCAAAGGTTGAGGTTGTTGAGGAAGCAAAAGTAGTGGTTGTGAGTGATGCGGAACTAGTTGGTTGTGCGAACGTGGTTAAAGATGTAGTAGATGAGCAGGAGGTTGAGATCCCGACAGGTACTTTTAACCCTTCTTCTTTACTTATTGTGCAGGTAACTGAAGAAAAGCCGCTGAAAAAGAGGAAGGTGGCAGAAGATGATGTTGGCCAAATACAACTCAAGAAGCTCCGCAGTGATGATTTGGAGGTTCCATGTGTGAAAGTGCAAGCTTGGATGCGATATATCAATTACAGAGCACACGTGGGAAATTCTAAAGGTAAGTGCGCGATTCATGATAAATTTGTTTTTAATTTTCAGATTAATTTGTTTTGCATGTTGAGCAAGAGAAGATTTAAAAGACATGTGAATTATCGAGCGTGGATCGGTAATGTGCTCGGTAAGCATGGATTGAAAAAGCTGAAGAGAAATGTCAAACACCGAGCCTACATCGGGAACTCTGTTGGGAAATGTGGACTGAAGCCACCGTGAGCAGAGAGGATGGTCTGGCTGAAGACCATAAATTTAGCGCTTTCTGGGAGGCAACCCAGCGGTAAGTTATGTTTTTTCTGTTTGTTTTTTTGTTTTTTGTGTTTTTCAGGAATTGCATTGGTTTAGGGTTATGAAGTTGAGCAAAACAAGGTTCCAGGTATGTCTAGGTTAATATATATTGGAACTTGTGTTGGCATAAAATGAAAAAAAAATGATCAAATTTTCGGTGACATTACTCCCTCGCGACACGCGAGGGAGGTGGAGGTGACTGTCGCGACACGCGACGCTCTCAGGGGCCAAATATTTTTGCTTTCTTTTGTTGCTCGAATCCGGTACGTTTCCTATTTATATTTCTTTGTTTTATTTCTTATTTATTTTTGTTGTTCTTTTTAACACATTGAGGACAATGTGTCACTCAAGTGTGGGGAGGGGAATAACACTTTAGTTGTGTTTATTTTTTGTGTGTGTTTAAAAAAAATTAAAATTAAAAAAAGAAAATCCAAAAAAAAAAAAATTAAAAAAAAATGTCTTTGGAATAACTTGCAAAACATGGAAAATGATAGTACAATTGGGAATCGGTTTTCAAAAATAAAAATAGAGAAAGAAAAGGGAAAAGTGGTAGAAAAGGAGAGAATGGAAAACATGGCTAATTTGTGATGTGTCGGTAGGGCCAACTGACCTAGGAATAGCTTAAACTGCCCATTGTGTTTATTGTTGTATAAATATGTAATTAAATCAGTCTGTTAGTGGGTTTCCATTTTAGGGGTGATAGGGAGATTGAAACTGATAATTAGGAGGAAAAAGACCACATTAAATTAGAAACTTTTATGTCCTTAGAATAACCTGGCACGTTATGATCTTTTTGCGAAAGCAAATCCGAGAAATAACAGCGCCTCATCTTTCCATCTTTGAGCATATTAGGTAAAATAATTGGTTAATAATTTTAGAGTGAAGGGACAAAATACTCATGTACAAACTAAGGATAGTATCCCGTGGTGAGTGCCTCTGATGATGTTCTGGATCTCGCGGGCAAAATACTCACGTACGATTTTGGGGATAGCATCTCGCAAAGAGTACCTCTGATGATGTTCGTTGGTAATCATAGTTAAAATTAACCAATATATTAAAAAATAAAAAAATAAAAAAAAAGAAGAAAAAAAGAAGAAAAAAAAGACAAAAATAGCAAATTAGAGAAATAAATGCTCAAAACTTCGCATCCATCTATTCCATCATTCTGTGGACATATGAGTATCTGGTTTAAAGGCGAGTGGGAAAAATCTATATATATAATCTTGAATACCCTTTACTTTGACTGAATTTAATTCGGGAGTAGGTTAAACTTGAACTTTCTGAATGTGGGACACATAGGCAGATTGAAAACTCTATTCGGTAAATTATAAACACTTTGGGGGCGAAACAAAAGGTCAGTGGTTGTGTTTAGTCGGACCGAAATATCGGCAATTACAGTTAGTGCATGTGATTACATTATGGTTTGTGGAATTGATTTGGTGGATGAATTAAATGTTAAATGGTTTTGAAATTGATTTCCCAATTATGATTCCATTGCAGTTTTTCCGAGACGGAAAAAGATAAGTGTGGGGATGTGATGTGAGTATATTTTGTAACGGTTTCTCATAATCAATCATATAATTTTAATGGTTACAATATATTAATTCACATGATATATCCTACATTTCGTACTTGATGTGTTTTGAGTTTGAGTGTCATAGGTTATGCATTTTGAGGTGTTTTAGAAGCATTGGTGACTAAAGGTGAAAAGACGCGAGCTTTGGAGGAATTAATCAAGCAAAATAAAGACAAAGTTGTGAATGTTCGAGAGTGCGGAATAGAGTTGTTGGGATTTAAAATACTTCACATGGGTCAAGGATTGAAGGAAAGGGCTTTAAATATATCAAATTGGGTTTAGAAAGGAGATTGGGCTGAATTTGGAGCATTGGGCCACGTCTGATCAGATTTTGGGCCAAAACAGCGAAGCCCAGGACCCCCGGAGTGTCGCGAGGAAAACTTCCAAAACCCTCGCGGCACGATCCGGGTCGATGTCGGCAGACTTTCAAGATTTTTGGTATTTGACGTATTTAAGCAGTTTTTAGGTTTTTTTTCTAAAGTAACTTCGGCTGTGGCCGACCAAAACTCCCCAGAGACGAATTCTTTCATAGTTTTTCATAGTTTTCTTAGTTCTTAATCATTCAACGATGCTAGTGATGTCAGGCTAAGTCCGAGTGATTACGGACGGTGAACGGTTAGCATGTTTCTAATTTCTTTTTAGTTATTCTTTGTTTGGTTTGAATCTTTAAACATAGTGACAGTGTGTGATTCATCTGAATGTTCAATTGCATATTAATTTATCTTGCGTTTTGATTGCATATGTGCCCCCCGCTCCCGGACTACCTTTTATAGCATAGCTCTAGGACTATACTTAGCTCATATGTAATTTGAATGTTTGGTTGAATTGAGTTGAACAGAATAATTGAATTGGATTAGAAATTAGCTAACCGGGATCCTGAGGTTGTCACGGTTTTAATTTATTGTTTTCCAGTCGAGTTAAAATTAGTTTTCTTAGAATTAATATAAATCAATTTCAACAGCTAAGAGGCATTTAGATAAAGTAATTTAGGGTTTAGTTTAGTTCATCTGAGTTAGTGACAGTAACTTAGGTTAGATAATTAGAGTCGCTAATAACCACCAACTCCCCTGGATTGATACCCGACTTACCCTGTCTATAGGTAGTTAGGATTATTTGTATAGCGGTCACGACACCCTTTATCAATATAACCGGCTATCCAGTCGGCTGTAACTGCCAACAACACCCGAACCTCAATCGTGATTCAACATGATTCAACCTCGAACTTTCTTTCTTCTTTCTTGACCGGCGACCCAAGGGTTACCAAAACCTTGTCACGAATCGTGGTCGGTGTAATCGCGTGTGTTCAACAACGAGCCATAGCTTTGATGCCAATTGTTAGGAATCAAGAGGCGCAACGGAATCAACAACACACAATCCACACACAAATATCACGCGGTAACGAGAAAATAACACGAACGACACAAGATTTGACGTAGTTCGGTCATAGTGACCTACGTCCACAGACAACCACTAGGATTTCACATTGATGTAGTGCACATGATTACAGTCACATGATGATATATTTAAAATAAACGAGATTAGGGTTAGGAACTAAACAGGCCCCTAAATCAAATCGGCCCAAAAGGCCTTCACACCCAACGAATTTCTGATAAACATGCAGGTATGGGTTTTAAGCAAAAGATTGTTGAAGATGGTGATGTTCAAACTCAAAAACAACAAAATCTGAAGAAGATTAAGTTGAAGCAAGTTCAAAAAGAGGTTTTCAGAGCTGAAAAAGTTCAACCCAAGAGACTCTACAAGCTCAAGGGTTCAGAATAAATATTTTTTGTTAAAGAATTTCCACTTCATTGTGTCGATTCTCAGATAATTGTTGAAGTGTTTGTCAAGACTGATGGTGTTCAAAAGAACAAGAAGAAGCAATCAGCAAGATTTTCTTCTGGTGGTTATAATTCTACTCCAAAGACCCCCGACATCAAAATGGGTTCAAGATCATCAACATCAGGTATATGATACTTTCTATGGTCATTTTGGAGATGTTAATTTTTGTGAAGCTATGCAGGGTCCGAAACGGAAAAACACAAACAATTGTTTGTGTTATAATTGCTGACAAAAAGGGCATATGGCACAAGATTGTCACTACTTGTTGCTTCTACTCAAAGAAGAAGAAAGATTCCTTTTGTTGGTAAATCTGCCAAACCAAGGTTTATTGACGAATATGACAGAGGATTTGATGAATTTCAACCTAGATTTTTCAAACAACAAGGAAGATTTATTCATAAATTTCAAAATGTTCCAATTGCAGGTTGTTCGTCACATTCAATTGTGACTGGTTCATCAAATGCTGATCTACCAAAACAACAGTGGAAACCTAAAGTGGTTTTTAAGGAAAACCAGGACAGTGGTCGTCATAAAAACACAAACAATTGTTTGTGTTATAATTGCTGACAAAAAGGGCATATGACACAAGATTTTCACTAGCTGCTGCTTCTTCTCAAAGAAGAAGAAAATTCATTTTGTTGGTAAATCTGCCAAACCAAGGTTTATTGACGAATATGATAGAGTATTTGATAAATTTCAACCTAGATTTTTCAAACAACAAGGAAGATTTATTCATAAATTTCAAAATATTCCAATTGCAGGTTGTTCGTCACATTCAACTGTGACTGGTTCATCAAATGCTAATTTACCAAAACAACAGTGGAAACCTAAAGTGGTTTCTAAGGCAAACCACGACAGTGGTCGACCAGAAGTGATACGTTTCGGGGAATTTATAAACTGATGTGTTTGACCAGCATGCAGGTTCTAGAAGACCTATCGGTGATTGAAAAGTTGCTGATAGAGGAGTATTCTGCTGATTTAATTTAAGTTACAAGTGATATCAAATTTCAAAAACTGAAATTTTCTGAAAGCTAAATCTGAAAGGTATCAATGTCGAAAGGTCAATTTTCTTTCTTTACATTCCATATGTAGTTTAGGGAGAAATTTGAAAACCGAAATAGTGTCTTTGTGTTTGTTTTGTTAAAATGAAAAATCCAAAAATAGAGTTTTTATTTTAAGGGGGAGAAAAACAGAAAAGCACAAAAACATTAAAAAATGATAAGTTATATCCAACATAATTGGGAAATGATGGTACACTGGTTTACATGTCTGACTCATGGATAAATTAGATGAAAAAGTCATAAAATTATTGTTCGAGTGCTTGGTAGGCTCGGCAAATCAGAAAGTATTCAAATGTGATATACATTAAATACTAATGCTTGACCAAGTGGACAACATCTTGATGCTATCTCAAGATATTGCAAAAGATATGTGAAAAGTGAAAGTGTATGAAAATCCCTTGCAAACATATGTTGATCTACAGGAGTTTATATAATACAAATCCCTAAACAACCACTAGATAAATAAGGAAAACTATATCAATATAAAATAAAATACATAAATACAATATATAGAATATATATTATACTAATATATATCGACAAATACACCCCCGCAATTTGAACTTCGGATGGACGAATGCGCAAACTGGACTTGAAACGTTGAAAAAGAACCCGGGGGAGTTAGAGATGATCTAAGTCATAACTCATAAGAGCATTCACAGCCCATTCCCTATCCTTATCCCTATAACTTATATATTTATCATTACTTTTTCTTTCACTTCTACTCACAACTACAATTAAATAATACTTTTTATCCCTTTATCATTACTTTTTCTCTCTCTTCAAACATCAAATTTTACAGATTTACTAAATTTTTTCTCAAATATAGGGATTCACTAGATTTTTCCTCAAATATTTCTCTCTCCTCTACTCATAACCATTTTCAATAAAAAGCATCCATCGTTTATTATTCGTGAAGCTGATCTCTTCCATCGTGAATGATCTTTTCCATCGTGAAATCAAGATTTATTTACATCCATCGTTTCTATCATTTATCCCTGAACAACGAACGTCTTGATTTGTTTTGGTTCTCGATTGTACCAACACAAAATACCTCTTTTGCGCATTTCATGTGTACGGTAGCTGGACCAGACTCGTCGTATCCAGCCTTTGAAATCCACATTTGTCAACAGAAAACCAAACAAGTTAGTTACTCTTGGAGAACTCATGATATTCTGAAGTAGAGGCAACATATCCTAATGGCCGGTTAGATTTGAGTTCTCTCTACTATGACAGAGTCAAATAAGTGTGATATATAGAAATATTTCAAAGTGAAACGACTCAAATTATCATTATATATATATAGGTGAAAGTTCAAATACAAAGAAGAAATTACGTGCGAAGCGTGCGAAGGGAGGAGAGGCCGACACGTGGAAGTTTTAGTTTTTTCGCGGATGGGTTTTTTTCGTCATTTTACACGTTTAAACGATATGGGGTGCGAAATTTCTAGCGTGCTAATAATCCGGGATCTGTTATCTTCCTTATATTTTCACGTAGAACATCCTTGCCCTATATATAAATTCTATAGGAGATTCAGATCTCGCTATCGACATTCAAATTTATAGGAGATTCAGATCTCGTTATCGTCATTCAAATTTTTTGATAGTTTTTTTTTTTTTTTGTGTTTTCGAAGCGATTATTGAATTGTTGAAAGCTATTTGATTTGCGGTCAGGTGGAACCTGAACATGAACCTGCGTTTGGTATGATTTGTATCTTAGGCATGAACCTGTTTTTTTTTTTTTTTTTTGCTTTATTCTGTTGTAATGATGCTCGAATCTGGTTAACGTGATTTGATTTTGATCGAAGTCGTTTGAAGTTATTTTCTCGTGATTTTAGATCAGTCATTGTTTGCATGTTCGTAATCGTTACAATGCATGATTAAATGGTGTAGTTTTTTCGTAGATCGAGTTTATTAAACTTAGTTTTGACGTGATTTTTTCAACATGTTTATGTTTTGCATGCGTTTTGTTAATGAAATTGCGTTATTACGGCATTTAGTTTTATTGCCAAATTTGCTTAGAAAAATAGTTTGCGTTATTATTATTCAAAGGTTGCGTTATATTTTTTTTTATTGTATAGTGTGAACAACTTATAAGATGAACGTTGCACGATTACTAAAATACTGTTTGCGTGATTACTTATTATGAGTTTGCCTCATTTACAATATTAAGAAATGAAGAATGTTACATTCCATCAGTTCCAATGTCAGCGAAACCTGAAGAAGGCATGATATTTTCTTCGTTGAATGAAGCTGAGGCATTCTACTATGAGTATGCTAAACAATCTGGATTTACAGTTAGGAAAGGATCTGTATATGAGTGATAGCGGTTTGTCAGACCGTCACAAATCCCCAACTAAATTGATTTGTAGTAGTGGAAGGTAGGGTTATCGAACCTAGGGAATATGTGGAAATTGACTAATTGATTACTTACTATTAACTACCTTAACTAAAATTACCAACTAACTTAAACTTAAACTAAATTGCCTCTTGGCTGTTTTTGATTTGTTGGGGGTGAATTAACTGAAAATTAACTAACTTGAACTAGGAAATTACTTAAACTATCAAATGTGAGAAATCTAACCACTTTTGGATCCTGGTTGGCTACCGATCTAGGCAAAACCTAATTAGTTACTAGTGACACATAGACATGCCCCCCCCCCCCCCCAATTGCCTACTTGACCTAATACCTTAAGTTTCTAATGGGCTGCTTAGTTCCTGCCGTAAGAAAGTGCTAGATCATGACAGTGGACCATTAAAACCCTAATTTACTAGTTAGGTTAAACAAATTCCAGCATGCGGGTGCTCAACGGTTGCACGGATTCCGGAACAACTAGTAATTAACGGTTAAGAATAGAACGGTTTTACACAACCATTCACCAAAAGCAGTTAGAGGTGATTAGCCGGGCATGGCTAATAGAACAAACATGATTATGAATGAAAATTGCATTAAGAACTATTACCGAATGATCAAAGTCTTCAAAGAATCTCTAAACAAGTCTCCAAATTCGTAATTCTCACCCCAAAAACGGTTGGGGATGATTAGGGTTCGAAATAATGACTAAACACCCTTTAAATAGGTTTAGAAAATAAAAATAATAAAAATCTACCGACTTTGATCGTAAGCGCACCGCCCTGGTTTATAAATTGTGGGGCGTATCGCCCGTGATTTGGTGACCGAATTCTTTTATTCATTTGCTTCTTTAGTTCACGTTCACACCATGCCCAAATATTTAATTGGAAATCATGTGCTCTTCACGTGATAAACAACTCCATGCTTAATGCTTTTCTTTCTTAATTGTTGCTGATGTCATATCTTCTTTGCTTTCATACGCCCAACACAAACATACTACCACATGATCCATTATTTCATATGTGCAAGCCTATCCACAAAACCAAAATCAATTAGAACATATATTTTTATTTTTCTTCTTTGTCATTTATATCAAAACAAAATAACTAACTCTTTGATTGACATGTGTACTCGTGTTCAACTTAAGAGTAATAAATTAAGCTCATTTACACTAAGACACATTAAACATTAAAACTATTTAAATCAATATATTTAATACATAATATGGTGTGTAGAGCGAGTGATTAATATAAAATAAAGTGTACATTTTAACCTCTCATCAATGAGGTGTCTGGTGTCATTAAGGAGATGCATTTTGTTTGTTCCAAAGAAAGTAACAAACCCTTCAAGAAGTATGATTCGAGTAGCGTGTCTGAAAGGATAAAAACAAAGTAAAACCTAGGAAGAAGTTTTCTACCCGTACTGGTTGCATTGCACACATATTCTATACACTTCGAGACATGGTTTATCTTACAAAGTGCATAAATTCGTGAGGGGCACAACCACTACCTTGTTGGTCAAGAAGACATGCATGTTCTTCGCACAAACAGGCATCTGACAACAGTTCAAGAATCATTGATATATGAACTATCTTTTCTTAACCTTGGTACTGTTAAATCGTTTCATGTGATGAGGAAAAAATATGGAGGTTTTGAGAATGTTGGAGCGACTGTTGTTGAATGCAAGAACTTTAAAGGGACCTAAACTGCTATATTGGTGAGTATGATGCTGAGATGTTGTTAGAAGGATGCTGAACAAGAAAGATTACCTTCCTGATTATTCATTTGAGTACATAGTTGATGACGAGGGGAAACTAACTAGAATGTTCTGGAGTGATGGTGAATCGAAGGCCAACTATTAAGCATTTGGAGAGATTGTTTATTTTGATGCAACCTTCAACACAAACAAGTATGGTTTTTATTCATTATCACTTGCGCGATAATGTTTATTGCATGCGTTATTATTATTATATCATGTGTGATTATAATTAATCAAATGCGTGATAAGTTGAATATGATTTTTATGTTTTTTATTATAGGTACAAGATGGTTATTGTTACTTTCACTGGAATTGATAACCATTTTGTAATGTTTCATTTGGTGCTGGACTGTTGTCATCTGAAACAACAGAGTCATATAAGTGGCTTCTTGAAATGTTTTTGAAGTCCTTGATGGGTTTCAAGCACTACAAGCAAACTTAGACAATTAAGGGTGCATGCAACCTAAAACATGATCTATGTTTTCACTATTGAACCTATAACTATGAACAAATAATAAACCCTAGCAAACAATCAAAATAAATAAATTACTAAGACAGATAGGGTTACATACCTCTTAGTTGTTATAGTAAACAATTATAATAATCCTTCTTAACTTCAAGGAAGCAAGCACCACAATCGTCGTGCCTCTAATGGGATCACACCCAAGGACTCGAAGAAGAATATAAACTAAGGGTGGGATGAACTATAAGGAGTTCTTCCACAAGGAGGGAGAAAGAAGGAGGCGAATACTCAAGCCTTGATGAGCAAGTTGGAATGAATCCTTAAGGCCTCTATTTATAGCCTTGGATAACCTCCATACTTTTTAATTCCACCAATGTGGGATTAGGTCAAAATTTTCGAAATTCCCTTGCCACAAGGGATTTTCGAAAATACCAATGTGGGATACAATCATTTCCTAATTTAACCAACTATTGATTAATTATTATATATCCCTTTCAATTAACAAACTGTTAATTAACCTCCCAAATAGTTTTTGTCTAATTAATTATTAAACCATAATAATTAATAAACCATTTCTTTTTCCCCTTTTATTAATTCTCCATATACCGAGTCTTGAGGGCAACCCAAAAGGACTGTGCTGCTATCAATTATAGTTATAGGCTTAGACACCTAATCCAACAGTCCTTTGGATCTCAGCCGAAGGTTGTAGTTATAAACCAAGACCATGCGATGAAGATTGCAATTGATGCTATTTTTGACCAGTGTCGTCATAGACTGTGCATGTGACACACAATGAAGAAAGTTGCTGATAAAGTTTGGGTTTGCGTAATTTATAGGTTGATGTGAGTTTTATAATGTCATGCGTAATTATTTTTAATAATTGCGTGATTTTATATTTTGTTCATGCGTGTTTACATTTTTATGTGTTACGTTTTTTTATGTCTTTTTGGAAGGTTGGGCATGCCTTGTGTAATGATGACGAGTTTAAAGAGGCAATGTGTAGCATTGTGTGGACGAATTCTATTGACCCTGAATGTTTTGATGCGGAGTGGCTAAAAATCATGAATGATTATAATTTGGCATCTAACAAGTGGTTGAGGGAGATGTTTGAGATGAGAGAAATGTGGATTCCTGAGTTTTTTCGAGATGAGTGGATGTCTGGTCTCATGCCACGACCTCTAGATCAGTTAGTGAGAATCATTTTTTTTTCTCAGTTACAAATTCCCAAATGACACTTTTGGAATTTTTTAACCATTATGAAACTTCTCTTGAGATTCAAAGACACACCCATCAGAAGAATGACCATGACTCCAGATACTGTTTTACTGACATGTGGACTAAATTTCCAATTGAGGAACAAGCTGCACGCGTATACATGAGGGCCATGTTTAATGATGTAAAAGATGAGTTATATTACAACACCAGGAGGAACTGTTTTGGCATGAACAACATACCTGGTGAGAATACTGCCAAGGTTCTTATCAAAGATCATGCTACTTATGGTCCTGGTCTGTTGGAAGTAAGTAATGTTATAGCTATACGTGATTTGTAATATAGGCTTGCGTTATTTTTTAAAATAAAGTTTTACGTGATTGTGTGTGTGTGTGTGTGTGTGTGTGTGTGTTTGTCTTTTTTCATTTTTAGGTTGACTTCACAAGGATTGATGGTGATATCACATGCACCTGTAGCTGTAAATGCTTTGAGCATTATGGTTTGTTGTGCTTACACGTGTTTTACGTATTAACCATGTTTGAGGTACTTGAAATCCCTCAAAAGTACATTATGAAGCATTGGACAAAGAAAGCTGCACCTAATAAAGGCAAAAAAGCTATGCCCCTCAGCAGCGATTCTAATTTTGCTAATGCTCATGAAGTAGACAAGGTTTTGCTTGATATCATGTCTTCCTATGAATACATTATTAATCGACTATCTCCAGACCTCGAGGCCTTGTGCTCTGTAAGGGATCAAATGAAGGAAATGGCGAAGAAGGTTGATGAAGATAATTGATCAGTAGTTCCTAAAAATCGCAGAGATAGGTTTGCTGAGATTTTAAGATCCAATCTGCCTGTTGATAGAAGCACAAAACTTCCTGGTGGTAATAAAAACAAAGGACGTGGCTCTCATAAAAGATTTAAATCAAAGAAGGAACAAGCGAGTAGCCGTGCCGGCAAAAGGAGCCGGAACTGCTTGGTGTGTAGGCTGTCTGGCCATGATAGAAGGACATGCAAAGCTAACAAAGGCCCTGCAGTTAATGAAGCTGGTGACCAGTAGATGCACTTGCGTAAATTTGTAAATCACATGCGTTATAGTATGTTAATAGATGCGATGCGTCCTTTTTAAATAATAGTGAAGGTTCAATCATGCGTTTTTTTTATAACTTGCGTTTTGTCTATGCCGCATGCATAATATCAAAATGCGTAATTGTGATAATAGTTGCGTTATTTACTTTTTTATGTTTTGGGTTTTTAGAGAAGTTGATGCATGTTTTGTTATGTTTTGCGTAATCTCAATAGGTGTTGTTTTTTAAAAGTCAAGGATGATCGATAAATTTTCATTAGAATGTAAACATTACATTTTTTTAAAAAGAAAACGGAAACTAAACATGTTTATACTAGAAATTTTTGAACATTTTCAATCCATTTTACTTGCGTTTTTTTCCAGAGATTGTTGCAGCAGTTCCTTGACCTTCTCAGCTATCTCAGTGTCCAGTCTTATTTGTTCAGAAACGTAGGCAGCAGCATTCTCAAGGAATTCTGTTGTATCTTCTGGAATAAGCTCCGTAACAAGGTTGATATCATCCCTGACGTTATTTGAAGTCAGGACTGTTAGCATTCCTAAGGAGTTCCTTGTTATCTTCTATTTTATTTTTCAGAAGATCCTTCACCATCTTCTCTACTTGTGATGTTGAGGAGGAAGAAGCCATCATTTTTTGTTTTTGGTGGTTTTTGTGTTTTTCCAATGAAAATGGTGGTTTTAAATGTATTTTTTTTAAAATAATTTTAATGTTTCAATCTAGACCGTCCGATTTTAGAATTAGGGTTTACGACGTCTTTATATAGTGGCATTGTGTTATTTATAGTTTTTGTTTTGAGTTGAGTGATAATATATAATCCTTCATTCTAGAAAATGGCCTCTTCGTCTTCGTCATCAACGACCCCACCTTCTTCTGATGTACTGAAACAGAAACTGCGTGATAAAGTGATTAAGCATTTCAATAAGGATGTTCTGTTTAGTGATGTTTTGAAGCAACACCTGAAGGTGTTAAAAGTTGGTGTTACCGAGCGTGACAAAATCATGGATGAGTTGCTTGCAATGACTCCTTCGTCATTGCGTGATATTTCTGTTTTGTTTTTGGCAGACACCTAATCCAGCAGTCTCCCACTTGGATAAGTGTAAGGACCAAGATTTGTGGCTTGTGTATTAAATCATCACTTGGCGGAGTATTCTGAAGGCCTATGTGTTAGAATATGTGAAAATGAGTTGGGATATGGGTATATTAGGTCATTGGGCCATTTTAGGCATGTTTGGGCTCAATTAGAAAGTGTTTAGAGGGAGTTTAGTGGGCCTAGATGGTGAAATCCGGAAATTAATGTGTAATTAGGGTTTTTAGGGTGTCTTGTTTAGCAAGTTGGAGACTCCCTATATAAGGGAAGCTCTCCTCTCATTTTTAGGTTGTTGGTTTGCGAAATATTAAAGGGTGTTTTGCGTATTCTAAGCCTCTAGAATACGACTTTCATTGTGCTTGTGTTCTTCATTCGGTAACTTTTAATCTTATTGCATTGTTAGTCGTTTTTCTTAGTTTGTTTACTCGAATCACTATCACACACCGGATTCCGCACGGTGTTTGATAGTTTGGTATCACGTGAGGGACTAGTTTGATCCTTACAATTGGTATCAGAGCCAAGAAACACGGGTTTCGCGGCTCTCGTGATACTAGATTCGAGTTGTCATTGACTAACGGACTGTTTTTCTGTGTTTTCAGTGGTGTTCGAAAGATTTTCTTTCGTGTTTTGCAGGTTTTCAAGTGATCTGCGGACTGGTCTGTGATCGTGCACTCAAACAGAATTCGTTCGAAGTCCTTTTCAGCAACAGAAAGTGTTCGACGACAGCCTTCTGGTTCACAGAAGGTTTTCGGGCAGTTTCAGGAGGTTTTCGTGCAGCATTGGAGGTTTTCTAGGGTTTTCTGACCCTTTTCGGTCCAACATTAAGGTTTTCTGTCGAGGAAAAAGGGTGCTCGTTGACTGATTCTTCAGTCAACGTTTAAGGTACCTCGTTTTCGATCAATCCAGTGGTTTTCGGGTGGGTTTTCGATTCATTCTTCGGGTTTTCGAGCCCGGGTTTCGGATCATTACCTTTTCGACCCACTGTTTAATCGAAAACACTCGTTTTCGAGTCAGCATCAGCTTTTCGATTGGGTATTCTGCCTGATCGAAAACTGTATTATGTTGATTCCTGAGGTTTTCGAGCTGGTTTTCGATCAATCTATCGGAAACCCGCTCCTGGTCATTTTCGGTCTAGACCGAAAACCTCTAGTCTGATCGAATACCTGATTACTGCAGGTTTTCGACCCAGTTCTCGGCTTCCATTTCGATCCACCTGATCGAAAACCTTGTTCTCCTGATCGAAAACCTAGCCTCCCTGATCGAAATCCTGCTATGGCTTTCGATATGGCTTCTCTTCCATCTAGTAGTTGTTCAAACTCTCACTGTGTTGATATTTATAACTGCATGAAAGACTTTGAATCTAAACTTCAGAGTGAAACACTTTATCATTCACGAACTTATCTAGAATTGAATAATTTTAAAGATAAAGCAAAAACCTGGAAAGAAAAATATGAGGCTGCCAAAATTGATGTTTCTAACCTAGAAAGAAAACTTAGTGATTCTCAGACCTATCTAAGAGTAGCTAATGAAAAGGTTGAGGAACAAACCAAAGAACTTGAGAGCCTTAGAACCCAACTTGCTTCCACTAACCAAACATTAGATAAAACTAATTTGACCAATAAGAAAATGCTGGATGCAAGCCTCAAATTTTATAACACCGACACTAGAATAAAGCACATAAAAAACAATGGGGGTCTGGGTTATGGGGTAACTTATGATGATGAACCTGAATCTAAAGATGCTTCGTCCCTACACACGGTTCCCACGCCTCCGATGCACAAGATGATCCCTGATCCTGAGATGAAAGAAGGAATTAGAGATGCTTTGAAAGAAATTGATAGAAAATTAGCTGAGTGCCCAATTAAGATCTCATACCCTTCTACTAACTCAGATACTAACTCTTCTACTCCTTGTGCAGATTTAGGTAGCAATAATGGCAGTGAAAAAGCTGAAACCTCAAGTTTAAAGAGTCAAGAGTCGTTTGAAAACTTTGATTGGAATAAGTGTGGTTTTTCTGTCACAAGTCCTAAACTTGGTTTTGCAGAATCTGATTGTTTTGATAAGCTTTCATTGAACAGTAATTTTAGTTTTGGTATTGGTGATAAGACTGAGTCAAAACCCTTGAGAAGGGTTAGGATTTTGAGGAGGGGTAAAGGACCACAGGTTGGTGGTCCCGAACCCACTTTGTCTATTGTGTCTGATGATTCATCTAATGCTTCCGTGTGTTCTGATGTGCATAATAATGTGAAACCACTAAGAACTGTTAAAATCTTGAGAAGAGGTACGGGATCACAGGTTTATGGTCCCAAACCCTCAATTGTTAATGAAAAGGTTTGTGAGAATAAGAAGGATAATGTTGTCCAAAATGTGCAGAAAGTGCGGGACGCCAGACCGCATGATTTTGTCCCGTACCCAGATGTTAAGTCTGCATATGACCAGTTTAAGCCGATACAGCGGGAGTACACTTTGACCACGAAGCCTAATGGAAAAACCTATTGGATACACAAGAATTGCTCAAAACCATCTTGGATATCCACTGGGAGAAACCAACCGCAGACTCCCGCGTATCCCAAGAAGTAATCTTGCCATGTGTGTGGAAAGCCTGGACACTTGGCAAGAAATTGCTTGCACAGACCATATGAGCCCTACTACCCTAAGAGGGTTCATCAGAGACCTGTCCCGCAGACCCAAACACATGGTGGTTCAAAACAAAAGCCTGCGCCTTCGAACCCTAAGATGCAGAAGTCTGTACCTCAACAGCCAAAGGTACAGAAGGTGAATCAAAAGCCTAAGTCACCTCAAAAACCAACAAAAAATGGTATTAAAACTGATAATGTTTTTCATTCTAAATCAAAACCTGTCAGTTTTCCAAAATCAGCCCGTTATTCAAAACCAAATGTGAGGTGTGAGGTAGAGAGGTGGAATGAGAGAAAGGTGGTAAACCAGAATTACCAACCTAGAGGGGTGTATAAAAAACGCTCCAAACAATTTCAAAATGTCAAAATTAAAAATCAATATGTTCAGAAGAATCCAGCCAAATGTCCTCAGGTATAAGACAGACCGAACCACCAAACCTGGAAGGTAAAGAACAAAGATGTTCCAAAAAATGACCAGGTAAAACCCGAAACGAAGGCAGCCACACCCCCACTCCCTGATTTTACAAAGGGAATGTGCCTAAAAGAAGTAACTTTTATTGATTCATCAGGACTACCCAGAACCACAATGGCCTGGGTTCCATTGTCTAACTAATCTCTCACTATGTGCAGGAACAGTCAAGGAGGACTTTCATTAACCGTTGTTTGTTTGTGATAGTGATTGTTCCAGGCACAGGATAAGAGGCATCTCTCCACTACATGCAATGAAGATTTCAATGGAGAGTATGTTTCCTTGTGAGAGGTAAATCTGAAAAAATCAGCAAGGTACTGTCTGAATTGTTTGTTACTTGGCTAGTTTGATGTGAAGTATGGTTGTGCATGAAACAAAACCCATTTCTGAAAATTTTCAAAAGATAAACTTTGAAGGTTAGCTTGGCCAGTTTTAGTAGATATTTAGTGATGAGTCTGTGTGTGCATGAAAAAAAAAAAAAAAAACATGTGTGTTAATTTTAAAAAATCAAAAAGCAAGGGGAAGAATAGAAAATATGAAATAGTTGACCCCTCAAAAAATTGTGCTTTTTAATTTTTAATCTTTTGTTTGTGTTTGAGAAGGTAGGGAAGTGAAATATTTCCGTTCTCAGAATGACTGACACGCGTAAGGCAAAAGTGAAAGACATGATCCAAGGTGATGTGCTCGGTAGGCTCAGTTCCAAAAAACAAAGGTATGGGTCACAACACTTAAAGATAAAGTATGTCATTTGACGGGATACACACACTTAGGTTAAGTGCTTGTTCTATTTGACTGCGAAATTGTTCCCGATACACACGCCGGACTCCAAAGTGTTGAATCGAAAATCTCAAAAAGTCGGCGTCCCCTCTGTTTTGTGTGAGCAAAGATCTGGGGATCTCAAAGCCGTCAGTCAAGTCTTGCCTTTGCTTTGCGTGAGCAATGACCTGGTGTAGAATGGTTGATGTGTTAATCAGATTTTCCTCTGTTTTGCGTGAGCAAAGACCTGGTTAGTCTGGATTAACGTGCTTGCAGATCACTGTATATAATTTACACCCCAAAAGATGACAATGTGCACAACAAAAGAGACCCTCTAGCGTCCAAAACCCCTTAGCCCTAACTTTGTGACTAGGCCTATGTGTTTGATGAAAGGTTACCACCTGACTGATAAACGCCTCTGAGTTGAAATCATACAAGTCTGTGTATATTATCCCTAACTCTTTTATGATCTGTTCTTTCTCTTCTCAACCAAGTCTCGAGAAAAGATTCAAAACTCTGGATATGGGAATGTGAAAATATGTGGTAGGGAATGATCAAGCTTGATAGACTGCACATATTAATTTCCTAGGATTTGTGTGTGACTGTCGGATGTTCATAATTAATGCAACTAAAAGATAAATAAGTGACAAAAAACCGGGAAAACGAGGAACATGGGTTTAAGAAGGACCAATATACTGGCAATCGCCTGGACGTGTTCGAGTAACAGATGATGAAAAGGGTTCCTCAGTTCAGACAAAGACGGTTTGATCCCAAAATAAAACCTTCTCGTTTAGAAATTTGGTATGTTTGTTTTTAATTTTATTTTTCTTTTGAGTTATCTTAAGTTTTTATTATTTATTTTCAATCATGGTCAGGTTGATTTGAGAAGTTTAAATAAGTTTTATGGGTTTTATGCGAGAATGTTTCACTCCTCCAAAATCTCGAGGGGAGATAATGCGAAGAGTCCTCGGGTTCAGGGGAAGTGTTTTTGGTTAAATAATGCTAACCCGATAACCAGTCATCGTCTGGTTAGTGTCTGTTTCATGTTGTGTTTGACAGGTTAAGTGAGAAAGACAACTCATGGAGAAGAAGGTCAAGGACTCAGTTGACCAATGCAAGAACTCTGCTGATCAAGTTGAAGAACCAGCCGGAAAAGGACTTACCCTATACTCAGGGGAAGTTTGTTGGTTGTTCAAGTAAAGCTTCCAAAGACACCGTTCTCAGGTTTAGGGGAAGCTAATTGAAGAAAAGATGCAGAGTAGTCACAAATGCCAAGACAGAGGTTTTCAAAATTTATCCTCTGAAGTCTCATGCAAGTCAAGACAGTTACTGATGGTTTAGCAAGGACTCGCCATGTTTCAAGAAGAAGCAAGTATTTGAGAATCCTCCTCTCATTATTTGTTTGCTATTTGAAGTCCAAGCTGATGCTGATTGAGAGAAAACTCCCAGATCTCGACCGTTGCTGCCTAATGAAGATAGTTCAAGAAAAGAATCTTCACCAACCCATGTTCAAGCCAAGGAGAAGACTGAAGTCTGAAGATTGAAAGTAGAAGATATTTAATAGCACAAGCCAAGGGGAAGATTGTAAGGACCAAGATTTGTGGCTTGTGTATTAAATCATCACTTGGCGGAGTATTCTGAAGGCCTATGTGTTAGAATAGGTGAAAATGAGTTGGGATATGGGTATATTAGGTCATTGGGCCATTTTAGGCATGTTTGGGCTCAATTAGAAAGTGTTTAGAGGGAGTTTAGTGGGCCTAGATGGTGAAATCCGGAAATTAATGTGTAATTAGGGTTTTTAGGGTGTCTTGTTTAGCAAGTTGGAGACTCCCTATATAAGGGAAGCTCTCCTCTCATTTTTAGGTTGTTGGTTTGCGAAATATTAAAGGGTGTTTTGCGTATTCTAAGCCTCTAGAATACGGCTTTCATTGTGCTTGTGTTCTTCATTCGGTAACTTTTAATCTTATTGCATTGTTAGTCGTTTTTCTTAGTTTGTTTACTCGAATCACTATCACACACCGGATTCCGCACGGTGTTTGATAGTTTGGTATCACGTGAGGGACTAGTTTGATCCTTACAATAAGTCTAATTACTATTATTGCCATTGTAACTTCCTAATTTGACCAGCAAATTGTAGCTTCCAATGAACGCTGTCGAACTCTGATCTAGTCAATTATGTGTCCTAAGATAAGAGATCATATAATCCTCCGTTCTACAAGATATCATTCGAACATGAGACATGGAATATAATCAATCTCATTGTTCAGTATTTTGTTTCCCGATTTCCGATTTGTAATGACTTAGAACTTCCAATTGAACACATCAATTCAGTTCTGACCGGGCCCGACACTATAAGTCAACATCAAATCACCGAGGGGCCCAAAGATATCGCTTTTCCCGTTAGGTCAAAAGGAACGAATAAACTTTGACTTATATGCTTGCACCATCTACTCATAAAAGCATGCACAACAACACGTTTTATAACATCGAGTTACCAATGCGTTTACGTGTCATCAATGCACAATTGACTTGTAAACCACAACTCATATATCTCCGTTTAAGGATTATAAGATATTATCGTATCAGAATTACCCGTGATGAATTCCATGAAGTAATTCTCTGAGCGTGGGTTAATCCAATACTTTAATCTCTATTTCAAAGTACTCATGAATATTGCAGCAATGCCATTGCCATGTCTAACACTCCTTAGACAATCTACAATTCCATTCATGACAGTCTTAATTCACTACTTACTTCCAAAAGTATGACTGACTGTGGAGTTTTTGAATAATCTAATCATCCGGGAAGTAAAACATGCAAAACACAATAATAAACAATTGACAAAAGGTAGTAAACAAACTCATAAATAATTCTCCATTATTCAATCACCAAATGTCAATTACATTTACTTTGTAATAAGTTTCAACCTAACTACTAAAAATAACATCAACCTTCAGACCAATGCCTCTAGCATGCTGATGGTGTCGGATCCTACTCAGACCCTTTGTGAACGGATCTGCAGGATTCTCTTCAGATGATATCCTCTTCACAACGAGGCACCCTTCTTCTACCTTATGTCTGATGAAATGGTACTTTCTATCGATATGTCTTGAATGGCGATTATCTCTTGCATCCTTTGCCAAAGCAACCGCCCCTTCATTATCACAGAAAAGTTCCACTGGCTCCTTGATGGTCGGCACGACTCCAAGATCTCCGATGAAATTCTTCAGCCAAATTGCCTCCTTTGATGCTTCGCTTGCTGCTATGTACTCTGATTCACAAGTAGAATCAGCTACTGTCTCTTGCTTGGAACTTTTCCAAGTAACTGCTCCTCCATTTAAGGTAAAGATCCAGCCAGTTTGAGAACGGAAATTATCCCTATCTGTTTGAAAGCTGGCGTCACTATACCCAGTCACTCTCAATGTATCATAGCCACCAAATACTAGGACCCAGTCCTTAGTCCTTCGCAGATACTTGAGAATATTCTTAACCGCTACCCAATGAGCTTTACCTGGATTTCCCTGATAACGACTGACCATACTCAAAGCAAAAGACACATCATGACGAGTACATGTCATAGCATACATGATAGATCCAACGGCGGACGCATATGGAACTCTACTCATTTCTGCTATCTCTTCATCTGTACTCGGGCTCTGACTTTTACTCAGTTTGGTATTACTCTGGATGGGCAAATCTCCTTTCTTGGAGTTCTCCATACAGAATCGTTTCATTACTTTATTCAAGTACGTACTCTGATTCAATCCAATTAGTCTTTTTCTTCTATCCCTTGAAATCTTTATTCCCAGAATATATGCAGCCTCTCCTAGATCCTTCATAGCGAAACACTTTCCAAGCCAAGACTTAACATCTTGCAAGGTTGGAATATCATTTCCTATAAGAAGTATGTCATCAACATATAATACCAGGAAGGTGACTATACTCCCACTAGCTTTGACATATACACAGGACTCATCTTCACTTCTAGAGAAGCCACGCTCTTTGATTTTCTCATCAAAGCAAAGATTCCATCTGCGAGACGCTTGTTTTAATCCATAAATGGATTTTTCAAGCTTGCACACTCTATTGGGGAACTTAGCATCTACAAAACCTTCTGGATGACTCATGTAAACATCTTCAGCCAACTTCCCGTTTAGGATAGCGGTTTTGACATCCATCTGCCAAATTTCATAGTCATGAAACGCAGCTATGGCTAGCATTATCCTAATAGATTTTATCTTAGCCACTGGTGAGAAGGTCTCATCATAGTCAATCCCTGGGGTTTGAGTAAATCCCTTCGCCACCAGTCGAGCTTTAAATGTGCTTACATTACCATGCATATCTGTCTTCTTCTTGAAGATCCATTTACAACCAACCGTCTTCTGACCAGGTTGTTGATCAATCAAATTCCAAACTTGATTGTCGTACATGGACTTGATCTTGCTGTCCATTGCCTCTTTCCATTTTGCTGCCTCAGGGCCTGCCATGGCTTCCTTGTAGTTAGCTGGCTCATCCAAATTTACAAGTGTATTATCACTGATAAACGTGTCCTCGTCTGTAGTTATATGGAAACCATAGAACTCAGGTCGCATGCTAACTCTACCAGAACGCCTAAGAGGTAATGAAGTGTCAACCGGTTCAACTGGAATCTCTTCCTCTGGTTGAACCCTAGTGGTTTCAGAGGTTCCTTCATCACCTGACACTTGAATCTCTTCAAGGTCAATGGTGCTCCCACTGTCCTCTTTGCATATGAGCTCTCCCTCTCGAAAGACTCCTCTTCGTGCTACAAAGACCACGTTTTCACTAGGTCTGTAGAACAAATATCCAAAGGACTTATGTGGATAGCCGATGAAATTACATCGCTCACTACGAGGTTCAAGCTTATCGTGAGTTTCTCGTCTAACGAAAGATTCACAACCCCAAACTTTAATATGTGCTAACGAGGGAACTCTTCCTGTCCACATTTCGTGAGGTGTTTTGGCAACCTTCTTTGTTGGGACAAGATTAAGAATGTGGGCGGCAGTCTCTAAGGCATACCCCCAGAACGAGATTGGAAGTGAAGCTCGACTCATCATGGAACGAACCATGTCCAACAATGTTCGATTGCGTCTCTCAGCCACACCATTAAGTTGTGGTGTTCTAGGAGGTGTCAATTGTGAAACTATTCCACATTCCTTGAGATAGTCGTGGAATTCGATACTAAGATACTCTCTGCCTCTATCTGAACGGAGCATCTTTATCTTCCTGCCTAATTGATTCTCGACTTCTTGCTTAAACTCTTTGAACTTTTCAAAGGTTTCCGACTTATGCTTGATTAAGTAGATATAACCATATCTGCTATAATCATCAGTAAAAGTTACATAGAATCGATTAGCATCCCTTATGGATGATCTGAAGGGCCCACACACGTCTGTGTGTATGAGATCCAACAAACCTTCACCTCTTTCACAACATCCAGTGAAAGGCGATTTTGTCATCTTACCCAAAAGACAAGATTCGCATGTATCATCTGGCCTTAGGTCAAATGATTCCAACACCCCATCCTTTTGGAGTTGTTCCATGCGTTTCTTGTTAATGTGTCCAAGACGGCAATGCCACAAACATGCTTTGTCTATACCATTAGACGAATCAATTTGAAATACACTATTGCCTAAATTGTCTACACACATCACAGTTTCATACACACCATTACAAGGTAAAGCTTCAAAATAAAAAACACCATTTTTATAAGCAGAAATAGAACCATTCTCATCATTGAAAGAAAGTCTAAAACCTTGTTTGAACAATGCATGAAAAGAGATAATGTTTCGTGTCATTTCTGACGAGTAGCAACAAATTCAATAAATCCAAACTAAAACCATTACTAAGCACTAGACTATAAACTCCAATCTTGGTGACAGGTGAAGATCGCCTATTCCCCATGATCAAGTTCATTCTACCATGCTCCACATCCTCACTTTTTCTTAGTCCCTGCAAAACAGAGCAAATGTGGAATCCACATCCTGTATCAAGGACCCAAGAGTTAGAAGATAATGAGTTCTTAGATATAATAGTGTATGTACCTGCAGAAGATGGTTTCACTTTGCCATCCTTAAGATCTTGCAGATACTTTGGGCAGCTTTGTTTCCAATGCCCCTTTTCGTTGCAATAGAAGCAAGTGGCCTCTTTAGGATCAGAGACAGGGGCAACATCAGAACTGGATTTTATATGAGACTTTCCCTTCCAGTTTTGTTTGGGAGGACCTTTCCTCTTCTTCCCCTTTCCTTGACCAATGGCTAGAACGGGAGTATTAGCAGGAGCAGTGGCAACACTCTTTCCCTTCATTCCTGTTTCAGCTGTTCTCAGGAGGTTGTGCAACTGAGCCAATGTGGTCTCAGTGTTGTTCAAATGATAGGTCAAGATGAACTGATCATAACAACTTGGTAAGGAGTTCAGGACTATATCAATAGCTAATTCCTCATCAAAGTGCACACCCAACCTCAGAAGTTGATCCACGTAGCGTTGCATTCTTTGCACGTGGGCGCTAACAGATTCCCCGTACTTCATCTTGCTTGATATGAGGGACTTTACTATTTCGTACTTTTCTTGACGAGCTCGCTTATGGTACCATTCCATAAGGTCCTTGTTCATCTCGTACGGCCAGTAATCCTCATAGAATCTTTGCAACTCAGGGGTCATAGTGGCAACCATGATGCAAGCAACTTTTGTTGCATCCTTTTCATGTTGCCTGTAGGCGGCTAATTCATCAAAAGTGGCTTTCTCTTGGTCAATTTCAACTAGCTCCTTTTCAAGGACATACTCCTTGTCTTCATAACGAAGGGCCATCTTGATGTTACGCATCCAGTCGTTGTAGTTGGAGCCGTACCTTTGAGCAGATGCTCAACAGGGAGAAGTTGTTGTGGGTAGAGGAGGAGGAACCAGAAGCATCGGTAGGAGCAGACATTTTTTCTCTTTAAAAGAAATAGTTAAAGTTAGATAAGGGAAAAATTTGATCCAACTATAAAATTTACAACTTAGAAAAGGGATGTCGTAATCTAATTGCAAATTTCATAAAGGTAGTTTTCCTTTTGAGATTCATTGAAACTATTCAATGGCATGTTGAATATGATTTTTATGTTTTTTATTATAGGTACAAGATGGTTTTTATTACTTTCACTGGAATTGATAACCATTTTTGTAATGTTTCATTTGGTGCTGACTGTTGTCATCTGAAACAACAGAGTCATATAAGTGGCTTCTTGAAATGTTTTTGAAGTCCTTGATGGGTTTCAGGAACTACAAGCAAACTTAAACAATTAAGGGTGCATGCAACCTAAAACATGATCTATGTTTTCACTATTGAACCTATAACTATGAACATATAATAAACCCTAGCAAACAATCAAAATAAATAAATTACTAAGACAGATAGGGTTACATACCTCTTAGTTGTTATAGTAAACAACTATAATAATCCTTCTTAACTTCAAGGAAGCAAGCACCACAATCGTCGTGCCTCTAATGGGATCACACCCAAGGACTCGAAGAAGAATATAAACTAAGGGTGGGATGAACTATAAGGAGTTCTTCCACAAGGAGGGAGAAAGAAGGAGGCGAATACTCAAGCCTTGATGAGCAAGTTGGAATGAATCCTTAAGGCCTCTATTTATAGCCTTGGATAACCTCCATACTTTTTAATTTCACCAATGTGGGATTAGGTCAAAATTTTCGAAATTCCCTTGCCACAAGGGATTTTCAAAAATACCAATGTGGGATACAATCATTTCCTAATTTAACCAACTATTGATTAATTATTATATATCCCTTTCAATTAACAAACTGTTAATTAACCTCCCAAATAGTTTTTGTCTAATTAATTATTAAACCATAATAATTAATAAACCATTTCTTTTTCCCCTTTTATTAATTCTCCATATACCGAGTCTTGAGGGCAACCCAAAAGGACTGTGCTGCTATCAATTATAGTTATAGGCTTAGACACCTAATCCAACAGTCCTTTGGATCTCAGTCGAAGGTTGTAGTTATAAACCAAGACCATGCGATGAAGATTGCAATTGATGCTATTTTTGACCAGTGTCGTCATAGACTGTGCATGTGACACACAATGAAGAAAGTTGCTGATAAAGTTTGGGTTTGCGTAATTTATAGGTTGATGTGATTTTTATAATGTCATGCGTAATTATTTTTAATAATTGCGTGATTTTATATTTTTTTCATGCGTGTTTACATTTTTATGTGTTACGTTTTTTTATGTCTTTTTGGAAGGTTGGGCATGCCTTGTGTAATGATGACGAGTTTAAAGAGGCAATGTGTAGCATTGTGTGGACGAATTCTATTGACCCTGAATGTTTTGATGCGGAGTGGCTAAAAATCATGAATGATTATAATTTGGCATCTAACAAGTGGTTGAGGGAGATGTTTGAGATGAGAGAAATGTGGATTCCTGAGTTTTTCGAGATGAGTGGATGTCTGGTCTCATGCCACGACCTCTAGATCAGTGAGTGAGAATCATTTTTTTTCTCAGTTACAAATTCCCAAATGACACTTTTGGAATTTTTTAACCATTATGAAACTTCTCTTGAGATTCAAAGACACACCCACCAGAAGAATGACCATGACTCCAGATACTCTTTTACTGACATGTGGACTAAATTTCCAATTGAGGAACAAGCTGCACGCGTATACATGAGGGCCATGTTTAATGATGTAAAAGATGAGTTATATTACAACACCAGGAGGAACTGTTTTGGCATGAACAGCATACCTGGTGAGAATACTGCCAAGGTTCTTATCAAAGATCATGCTGCTTATGGTCCTGGTCTATTGGAAGTAAGTAATGTTATAGCTATACGTGATTTGTAATATAGGCTTGCGTTATTTTTTAAAATACAGTTTTACGTGATTATGTGTCTGTGTGTGTGTGTGTGTGTGTGTGTGTGTTTGTCTTTTTTCATTTTTAGGTTGACTTCACAAGGATTGATGGTGATATCACATGCACCTGTAGCTGTAAACGCTTTGAGCGTTATGGTTTGTTGTGCTTGCATGTGTTTTACGTAATAACCATGTTTGAGGTACTTGAAATCCCTCAAAAGTACATTATGAAGCATTGGACAAAGGAAGCTGCACCTAATAAAGGCAAAAAAGCTATGCCCCTCAGCAGCGATTCTAATTTTGCTAATGCTCATGAAGTAGACAAGGTTTTGCTTGATATCATGTCTTCCTATGAATACATTATTAATCGACTATCTCCAGACCTCGAGGCCTTGTGCTCTGTAAGGGATCAAATGAAGGAAATGGCGAAGAAGGTTGATGAAGATAATTAATCAGTAGTTCCTAAAAATCGCAGAGATAGGTTTGCTGAGATTTTAAGATCCAATCTGCCTGTTGATAGAAGCACAAAACTTCATGGTGGTAATAAAAACAAAGGACGTGGCTCTCATAAAAGATTTAAATCAAAGAAGGAACAAGCGAGTAGCCGTGCCGGCAAAAGGAGCCGGAATTGCTTGGTGTGTAGGCTGTCTGGCCATGATAGAAGGACATGCAAAGCTAACAAAGGCCCTGCAGTTAATGAAGCTGGTGACCAGTAGATGCACTTGCGTAAATTTGTAAATCACATGCGTTATAGTATGTTAATAGATGCGATGCGTTCTTGTTTAATAATAGTGAAGGTTCAATCATGCGTTTTTTTTATAACTTGCGTTTTGTCTATGCCGCATGCATAATATCAAAATGCGTAATTGTGATAATAGTTGCGTTATTTAATTTTTTATGTTTTGGGTTTTTAGAGAAGTTGATGCATGTTTTGTTATGTTTTGCGTAATCTCAATAGGTGTTGTTTTTTAAAAGTCAAGGATGATCGATATATTTTCATTAGAATGTAAACATTACATTTTTAAAAAGAAAACGGAAACTAAACATGTTTATACTAGAAATTTTTGATCATTTTCAATCCATTTTGCTTGCGTTTTTTTTCCAGAGTTTGTTGCAGCAGTTCCTTGACCTTCTCAGCTATCTCAGTGTCCAGTCTTATTTGTTCAGAAACGTAGGCAGCAGCATTCTCAAGGAATTCTGTTGTATCTTCTGGAATAAGCTCCGTAACAAGGTTGATATCATCCCTGACGTTATTTGAAGTCAGGACTGTTAGCATCCCCAAGGAGTTCCTTGTTATCTTCTATTTTATTTTTCAGAAGATCCTTCACCATCTTCTCTACTTGTGATGTTGAGGAGGAAGAA
This sequence comes from Deinandra increscens subsp. villosa, assembly GCA_039602395.1. NCBI lineage: Eukaryota > Viridiplantae > Streptophyta > Magnoliopsida > Asterales > Asteraceae > Deinandra > Deinandra increscens. Next base: position 9,431,740 of record JBCNJP010000007.1, on the reverse strand, counting down.
GCCATCGTTTTTTGTTTTTGGTGATTTTTGTGTTTTTCCAATGAAAATAGTGGTTTTAAATGTATTTTTTAAATAATTTTAATGTTTCATTCTAGACCGTCCGATTTTAGAATTAGGGTTTACGATGTCTTTATATAGTGGCATTGTGTTATTTATAGTTTTTGTTTTGAGTTGAGTGATAATATATAATCCTTCATTCTAGAAAATGGCCTCTTCGTCTTCGTCATCAACGACCCCACCTTCTTCTGATGTACTGAAACAGAAACTGCGTGATAAAGTGATTAAGCATTTCAATAAGGATGTTCTGTTTAGTGATGTTTTGAAGCAACACCTGAAGGTGTTAAAAGCTGGTGTTACCGAGCGTGACAAAATCATGGATGAGTTGCTTGCAATGACTCCTTCGTCATTGCGTGATATTTCTGTTTTGTTTTTGGCAGACCTGGGAATAGCTGAGGAGGACCAGGTTCAAGCTATTTGGAAGATCATGCAGCTGATAAAAGTTTCTGTTGATTTGAAGATCGATTTCCTTGCTTCCTTTGACTAGTTAAATGTTTCTTAAATTTCATTTTGTGGGTTCTTTTAATGGAGTTTAGACTATGTTTGTGTTTGTTTTGAAGATGGTTTTAATGAAGAAGGATTTTATTTTTTATGTTTGCATTATTATCATATTGAACATGCGTTATTGTTTGTTCCGATCTTAGTTATTTCTTTGCTTGGAGAAACGAGTAAATGCGTTATTTATGTTAATGTGTTTAAAATTCGTTATTCATTTTGATGTATGATAATCTTCTGCGTCTGTTTTGGTCTTGGTTTGCGTAATTAGATTATATTTTTCTTAGTGATTTTTATTCAATTGCGTGAAAAAAGATGAACATATGCGTGATTTGTGTATAAAAAGTTAAGGTGTTTGCGTTGTTTTTTGTTGATGGGTAACTAAAGTTGAGTATGCGTCTTTTTTGGTTTTGGTTTGCGTAATTAGATTATGTTTTGCTTAGTGATTTTTACTCAATTGCGTGAAAAAGCTGAACATATGCGTGATTTCTGTATAAAAATTTAAGGGTTGCGTTGTTTTTTTGTTGGTCTTGGTTTGCGTAATGAGATTATGTTTTGCTTAGTGATTTTTATTCAATTGCGTGAAAAAGCTGAACATGTGCGTGATTTGTGTATAAAAAGTTAAGGTTTGCGTTGTTTTTTGTTGATGCGTAACTAAAGTTGTGTATGCGTGTTTCATTTAAAGGTAAAAGGACATTAATGCCCCTTTTAAAGACTTCGCGTCTTTTTTTTTAATTAATTAAGCATGTAAAATAACGTTGAAGACGTGAAACAATTTAGCGCCGTCAGATCCAAAAAAACGTGCAGATGGGCGGCCGAAGTCCATTCGCACGCAAATCCTCCTTTGTACAGTAACTTTCCCATATATATATATATATATATATATATATATATATATATGGGTAAGGATACTGCGGGAACTCTTTTTTTGGCGAAAATCTAAAAACTAACACTAAAAATCTTCATAACTTTTACATACATTGATATTTTTTTTATAAAACTTGCACCAAAAATCTTAAAATTCAATTGTCTTTGATTTTGGAAAAGAAAATGATATTTCGAATTTTTTTTATTAGTGCACATGTGCACCATTTTCATTAGTACTACACAAAGAGAATTGTCATGCGAAAAAATATTGTTTAAGTTAAAAACATTTTAAACTAATGATAGTTCTACATATGCACTATAACTATTTGTTATAGTGCACATGTGTAGAATAAAATTAAAAAAAATTTAAAAACGTTAAATCTATTTTCATAGTTCAAGATAACACAATTATAAGATTTATGGTGCAATTTCTTTATTAAAATATTAATGTATACGACACGTATAAAGTGTTTTTTTATTAGTGCACATGTGCACTAATAAAAAATCATGAAAAACTAACAAAATTATAATGTATCTGGTGCGATTTTTCTAAAAAAAAAACATTAACGCGTACTATATGTATTAGTTTTATTATTAGTGCACATGTGCACTAATAAAAAAACGGCGAGACGTTAAAGTTTTTTTAATTTTTTTTTGCCAGAATTAAAGAACTCATAATTTTAAGGTTTTTATGCATTTAAAAAAAAAATATGAACGTATGAAAAAGTTATAAGTGTTTTAGTATTAGTTTTAGGTATTCGTAAAAAAGATGCGGGTTTTATATGATCCTTACCCTATATATATATTATATAATATAATATATATATATATATATATATATATATATGTATGTATGTATGCACAATCTTATAAACATAGAGTTAGGATCATGGGAAAACACATATATATTACGAAAACGCGAAAACACATATTAAAACCTCTATAACTTCTTAATACGTTAATAATTTTAAATAGAAATTTGCACCAAAAGTCTTAGAATTATGTTATCTTTAATTTTGGAAAAAAATTTTAAAAATTAACGTTTCGTTTTTTTTTGTGATGAACATGTGCAGCAAAAAAAACTCATACTTTTAGTTTACGTTAATATATTATTTTCTAAGTCGCACCATATATCTTGTATTTCTATTATGTTTTCGTATTTTTTGAATGATGCACATGTGCAGCATAGCAAAAAAACCTCATACGTGTGGTATACATTAATATTTTTAAAAATAAATTGCATATTAAATCTTATAGTTGTGTTATCTTTAAATCTAAAGGAAAAAAATAACATTTTATAATTTTTTTAAATTCTATGTTGCACAGTGCACTATGTAGCATTATCATTAGTACCGTAAATGTTTTAGTGTTTTTTATAAGTTTTTAACATAATGAGTGTTTTTTTCGCATGATAATCCGTCTTTGTGCAGTACTAATGACAATGATGCACATGTGCAGCACACGAAAAAACACGAAACGTTAATTTTTGTTTCCCCAGAACTAAAGGTAAAATAATTCTAAGACTTTTGGTGCGAAATTTATGAAAAAAACATTAACATATGAAATAATTATGTAGGTTTTATTATTGGTTTTCACGTTTTCGCAATAAAATGTGTTTTCGCATGATCCTTACCCTTAACATAATGATAATTTTCACACTTGTTTTTTCGTAAACGTACATATATTAAATATGCTTTCAAGTCCATATAATTAATTATATATTTACAAAGGTAGTTAACTAATTTACCTGTTGGAAGGTTGTTAGAGATGCGAGGATTGATCCTCCGATCCAGGAACTGTATTTTCGTTGCGGGGGCGCAACCACTTTGATATCCATGCCACCAGGGGGAAGACCGGTAATTCCCCTTTCCATTCGACCAGCAAACCCATGGAACATGGTTGAACCACCACAAATCACAATGTTGCCATAAAAATCCTTCTACATGTCTTTACTACACTCAAGTATGGAGTTGTAGATTACCTCGTGGATGCCAGCAGCTTCCTTTCCAACTAGGTATGGTTAGAAGAGAACCTCTGGGCCATCGGAATTTCTCTGCCCCGATCGTTACAACTTGTCCGTCTGGTAGCTGATAGCTCTTTTCAACAGACAAGCTGCTTCTTACAGTTTCAAGCTCTTGTTCATAGTCAAGAGCCACATACGCAAGCTTTTCTTTCATGTCACACACAATTTCGTTATGCGGTGGTGGTAAACATGTTACCTCTTTCTGTTAGGATCTTCATTAGGTAACCTGTCATTTCACTACCAGCAATATTACTACGGAGGGTGGTGTGTTAAAGCGCATACCCTTCATGAATCGGGATAGCCTGTGACACACCGTCTCCGGAATGTAACACGATACCTATAAACATATAAAGATCAAAACTAATACTAGCTAGCTACTAAACATGCAGAAACATATTATCGATCACAGGGTACTAACTAACCAGTTGTGAGACCACTTGCATACAAAGACAGAAGAGCTTGCATGAAAATATACATGGCAGGAACATTGAAGGACTCGAACATGATTTAAGTTATCTTCTCCCTGTTTTCCTTGGTATTTAGCGGTGCCTCCATCAGAAGAACATGGTGATCTTCAGGAGCAACGTACACGAAGCTCCTTATAGTAGGTGTGATGCCAGATCTAGTTTTTGACAACGCCATTCTCGATTAGATATTTCATACTCAGAGGTGGTCCTGCCGGTATGGGTTCATTTCTTACATATGCATCATTCTCACCTCCAACAACAGTGTGACGTGGCCTACCTATTATACTAGGAAACACGGTCCTAGGAGAAACTTCACCACCAAACTCAATATATATATATATATATATAGGTATATATATATATAGGTATATATATATATATATATATATATATGATGGGGGATGCATGTATACGTTGTAAAAAAGCTAGAAATAAAACAAATTCCGGCCAAGATCACAAGAATGATATACTAACCTTCACCGTTTCAGATCCATTTTCAAGAACAACGGCCGGAAAAGCATCATCCTCTGATGTGTCCATTCTTAATTACTAACCTTTTCTAGGAAATCAGCAATAACTACTGCAAAAATTAAAGGGTGTCGAGACTCGTATATTAATCAGAAACATTAAAAAAAGAAAGAAAAATTAATAATGTCCAAGCTAACCTTAAGATCTCAGATTGAATCCAATGAAGAGGTTGGGAATTAGGTAAATAAGTCAACGCTTTAGCTGATGTTCAGACAGACTTTTAATAGAAAACTAGAAATACATAATTACTAAACTAGTCCGCGTGATGTTGTGGTAGTGATAATTTATAACGTGATACTTGTAACATCCCAAGTTTTATTATACGAGAAAATTTCCGTTAACGTTAAGCCGAGTCTTGTTATGTGACTAAATTGTTCCTTAAATATTATAGCACTTGCCATGTTATAGAAACCTGGGGATTTAGTGGGTAAATTATAAGTTTAAGTTGCAATTTAATCAAAACCTATTGTTGAGGGGCCAAAATTGTAAAATGAGGAAATTAGATCAAACAAAAAGGAAGGAGGAGGAGGGGGATCGTGAATTACGGCTCCTCTCCTCCATCACCTAAAACTCGAAATTCTGCTCCTAGAAGGGTCAAGCTACGAAATTGAGGCCACGAATTGGAAATCTGAAGTGAATTCATCCTCTAGAACTAATCTTGTAACAAGTAAGTCAAACCCCATCTAGTTGCATGTATGAATGTTGGCACATTGGGGCTCAAATCTGTGAAATTAGTGTTGATTTATAATCCCTAAGGTGTTAGGAATGTTGTATGTTGTCTAGAGAACCAAATAGTCTAGTAATTGGTCTAGTAGTCACCAATTTCCCTACTTGAACTTGCATGTTGCTAAATACCATGGATGACCTAGAATTTGATCTCAATCATGAGTTGTGGAACTTGATATTGATTGATTATGTTGATAGATGATAATTTGATGATGGGTTTGAGGTTTGATCACCCAACCCTTGCTAATTTGGTAAGTAGAGGGTCTAGTGAATGAATTTAATGTAGGAAGCAAAATAATGCACACCATGTGCTCGATGAAATTCCTAGATGACATCAATTGTCATGATTCTTACTTAGTTAATCATTATATGTGTATTTGCTAAATTTGATGCTTCTATGAAAGTAAATACCTTATGTGAATTGCTTGACCCGTTTGGGAGTTTGAAGTGTTGAAATAATGATTAGGTTGATGAACTTCTCAAATAACTATTGTGTTTGTGCTTATGAAATCTGGTTAAATGAAACTAGATAGCATGCTAATTAGTAGATAAACATGTAATTGCATGACACCATGGCAATTGGGTCAATTTGATCTTTGTAAAGAGTCCTAATAGTGTAATGGACTTAATAGGCAATCAAGGTGGAGGTGGTGATCAATTGGCCCACGTCGGGGGTAGCGAAAGCTCAAGCTTACGAGGTAATGTATTCTTACTCACTAAGTAGTTGTGCTTAATGTGGTTTTGTCCATTACGTAGTAACTTAAATAAAAACTTGGGCTAAGTGCATACTTGTGCATACCCGAGGCTTGTAGGAGTCATGGGGTGCCAAGTGGTTGCACGCCCATTGGTTAGTTTTGGTTGTAGTAAGTGAGGTTCCCAAACGCCATGTTCGCCATAAGGGTTCATGGGAGCCTAGGCTAAGGCTACACTACTACAAAAACTGGCATTCTTGACGTGCATTGCGCGTCAAGAAAGTGCCTTCTTGACACGCAAATGCGCGTCAAGGATGCGGGGGTCAAGAAGCTTCTTGACGCGCAAAATGCGTGTCAAGAAGCTCTTGACGCGCGAACAATGACATGCTATCCTTGACACTCCATTCTTGACACCCATTTTGCGCGTCAAGAAAGGGTGTCGTCTGTGATTAATATATTTTTTATTTATAATATTTTTTGTGTCGTCTGTTTATGACACACAGATTTGCGTGTCATGCCTTTTATGACACTCATTCTTACGTGTCATCCTTGTAAGTGTTTTTTTTTCTTTCAGAAATTACTGATTTCCCTGTTAATAAATCATATTTCACAAAACCAAAATACAGAATAGCTTCTGTACCATAACAAAGTAATGCGTTTCTTATATACATAACAAACATTACAAAGTTAACATGAGTTTACATAAAAAAAACTATGAACTAAACAACTAATTAAACAAGAAGTTGGAGGAATTCCCATGAATGGGGCAAGCTTCAGCTTTTCTTCAAGTAAATCTCCTAGATATGAACTGCAACCTTGCAAGCATATAACAACCCCAAAAACATGTAACTCAAGTGCCCGGATTAGAAAACAATCATAACTAACCAGATATATCATCTATCTTGATAACATAAAGTTTAAATCCACAAACCTCTCACAGGTGTTATAAGCCCCTTTACTTAAGCATCTAATATCATGCTATAACCAATCCTCCAATCCAAAAGTAAACAAAACCATAATCATAATCAAATTCATTTCATCCTTTTTATTACACATTTCTAATAAGAATCAACAGATAAAACAGTTGTCCTTAATACTAGAGCAGGGCTCCATCAACAACATTACTGAGATAAACCAAAGGAGTGTTTCCAATCAACTGTAGCTATAAACACAGATCTAGTTAATTAAAAATCCAAGACAAACTTTCTTTAGAACTGTGCATTTAAAGATGAAGGATGGAGTACAAACAAGGAGCCTCCAATTCTGTTCAGTGGGTCATGCAGATAACAATCGACTGAAAGCTTTTAAGTGATTAAATTTTTTAAATAATAAAAGCTACTTGGTAACTCCACCATACATGCATTCAAGATAAAATCACAGGAATATCAAAAACAAAATTTCCTACTTAAAAACCGGTGCGGGCCTTATTTTGTTAAGTATAAAATCTCTGTATGCATTACCACAATGGCATCAAGGGGACATCCTGCTTATACTGATTCGTCAAGAAACCGAGAAAGAGAAAAGTACCTTGTTCTTGGAAGTCCTTATCTGTTTTCACAAATCCAGCCACCAAAGCCCTGGGCAACACAGTGACCCATTCATCTCGGTTAAGGTCTTTAGGAAAAATGCTCCCAAGACATTGTTTAAAAGGTTCTCCTTAGTATATATAGTTGCTGCAGACCCATTATGACCATCAAATATCTGCCAAGGAAATCTTGGTAAGAGAAGTAAAAGATAACAGAACACAAGGTAACCAAGTCTGTATATATAAGATGGCTTGATGGGAAGTGGGAGAACAACTTTAAATTGTTGCTGATTAGTGACTATACTCACACTAAAATGATTAGGATTTGGGCTTGGCTACATATAAGGTATACTCACCCATTGACCACTAGTTGGAATAATGTTGATGTTCTTGGAAATTTAATGATTCTTCTGTTAGATGAAGTTATGCTCAGATCAATCAAAGAACTGCCAAAATTCCTTACAAACTACCATGGGCAATTAGGTCAAATAACCAACCATCACAATAGAAATTCATTCTGACTTTTTTAAAGATTGATTTTCATCATCAAACTCAACAAAAGCAATACCTGGTTTTGCATAAATCATTCTGGCTTTCCATTTCGGTATGTAGCCTGCACATGTTCGTGAAATCCATCAAATTAGTAAAAAAATTGATCACATACAGGTAAACTTTAATTATCTTCCATTTAAAATTTATAATTATTGTTTCTTGATCATATTTATAATGTTAATTGTGTGTAAAACTCAAGAAACTTACAGCAGAGGTTCCATTGTTGTCGTTTCTAACACCATTAGTAGCTTGTGGACCATGCCTCTTCTTTGATGAAACTTTATTCTTTTATATGCCATCAAAAACACAGTTCAGGAAATAATTGTATTTTTTTTTATAAACCTGTCAAAATTAAAGAAAATGTAAAGAAAAAAGAAAGTTGGCATTTGGATGACAGAATCCTTGAGGCATACAATTATGTGAAGAATAGTTAAATCTAGTTTATAAACCATATCCAACTTGTATAGAAGTTTGTTGTGAGATTTCTCTTTTAAAATATTCATAATATAAAGCCTACAAACTGTGTGTATTTTATACCAATCTGCTGAATCAACCATGTACTTTTTTTTAAATTCTCATGTCCTAACTTTATCAAAACTTGTTTGTGAAGTGTGCATAAGATAGAAATGGAATTAGTTCTTCCAACAACCTCCAAGTAAAAACAATTAACAAAGCATGGTTTTAATTAGTTGGTGTAGGATCAACAAGAATAACAAACGAACGGCATGCTGTTGCAGCAGATTCTACTTTAGACCAGCCTATATCTAACCTACCTGTCAAGATTTGACAGAAGCTATTAATCCAAGAGCTTAAAAAGTTCTCATTTCCAATTATATGTCCATGTTCATCTGTGTAACAAGTTCAAGAAAACAAAACTTACAAATCAGAGGACTGAGTGTGCAGGGCAGATTTTAATAATAAGAATCAAATAATAACTTCTCATGTGTTCTGCAACTCATAAGTATAAATCATAAGAAGTTGTAATCACCAAAACATAAAAACCCTATCCTAAGTGTTTAACATGTATCACAAATCTGGTCCAATCATCAAATTAAGAAAACATTTCAAATAAATATTTATGTTGCTAAACTCAAACATAAACATGATTAGCTATTGGACATTGAAGCAAATCACATATGAATAGTAACTCAAGCTATGTACATCATAACTTGATATAAATGTGAAATTTATCATAACACCTATTATATCTCATAAAAAAGTGTCTAATCATCAAAAAAACATCCAAACACAAATTATATAAGGACAACAACGAGGAACATGTTCAGCTATAAAGAAAGATTCAGTCGTATATATATTTATGTTTATTTCAAATTTTTGCAGAAGATTCAGTCGTGTATATATTCAGCTATAAAGAAATTTATATTTAGTTTTTTTAGTGTTAGATGATGATACCTAATGACCAATTCATGCATGTAACAATTTAAAATTTGTAATTTATGAAAGGAAGTTCCATCTATTCTTTTGAAATTGAATACTGATTAGGGAGTCTTACGAAATTAGTTAGCCACCATCCCTTTCTCTTGTTGATGTAGAACCCCCTGCAAGCTAAAAAAAAAGCAAAACCAACATTTCAAAACATAAGTGTATAGCGAGATGATAAAATCCTATGATGTATATACACACAAGTGCATATTCCCTCCAGCTACAGAATTCTTGAAGAATGGATTGGAGTCAAAGAAGAAATCAAGCTTAAAACCCTTAGGGTCATCTATGCGACACCTCTTAATATCCTTCAGATATTTGAGTGCTTCTTCATCTCGTTCTGAAATCTGATGATAATGTACAAAACATATAAAACAGTGCAAGCAAGAAACAAATACCATCTTTTTGTAATTAATTATATAATAATGCAAGCTATAAACACAGTTTATACCTCCTCAGCCAATATTTCATTATTCTTCATTGCATTTAACCAAAAATTTGGCACACCCTTTTCTGTAAAGAGACATTTTGCAGGAGTTACATTGAGTTAACATTAACAGGGAAAGTGCAAAAAAATAGTAAAAGGCTTAGGTACCTTCTTTTGATTTATCATCTGCATCCATTGGAGATTCATCATTCACTCCAACTTCAACACCATTCACTATATCATATCTCTGCAGTTCCAGAGCATGGTTAGGTACACTGGTTTAAATATTGATGAGAATACATGTATTTTAAAGATATCTAAGTGAAAGTTGTTTTTATTCTTCTGAGTTCTGACATTTAAATTCTCTCTTAAAAAGGAAACATGCTGATCTTTTTGACATGAAGGATGTAATCTAAGGGGAAAAAGTTATAGCAAAATTTATAGACGAAAAAGAATCAGTAAAACCAGAGCAAAGTATGTGATTACCTTAGAATATAGTGGGGCGTATAATTTTTGGTATTTTGCTTCAAGAGCAGCTCTTTCTTCAAAAAATTTGGCCTCAAGCTCATCGTGTTCACTCTGTTGAATGTAAATATAATAACAGTATCATTTAGCATTGCGACATATAATATATACATTACGGGTGATCAAATAAAAACCATACTGAATGCAGAAAACTAAAAAAAGAATGCACTTGTACCACAATCAAAAGCAAACTAAAACCACCCCCCCCCCCCTAAAAAATTAATTTTCACCATGACAAGATAACATCTGTACAAACAAATAATACTTTGACTATGCAATTAACACAAAAGTTACATCAACCAAAATGTAATAAAAAGTTGTTAGAACTAGAATAAACTAATAATTGTTCGACAATGCCCTTAACGATAGAAATACATAACAACAAAGAAAATAGAAAATAGATATAACTGGAATAACATAATCATTTTGGAAGGAGAAACTAATACATGTACAATCAACAGGAAAGAGTTAATTGGAAGTATTAATTACAAAGTGAGTAAAGCATATCATAGCATAGTTTTGTGTATACATCTAAAGTTGCCAGGAATCTTTCAGAAGAAGATTTTATTGTTAGCCAAGACACAAATTTGAGCATACGATTCCCATGTTCAAGACAACCATAATAAAGACCATTTCTCATCGGAGCAAGTCTCATTTATCTCTCACCAACCCGTCATGTGTCCTGTCAATCACTTTCCCTGATAAAACTCTACATATATTCACTTTCATCGGCCAGTCTACCTAACTTGTAATAGTCCCCCAAACTAAATTACTTAACAGTATCTTGATTCTCCAATTTCGACAAATACTATGTCAAAAATGACTAATTATAACAACTTCAAGAGGCAATAAATAGTTTCAGTACACATCAAACACTCTTCAAACCACAAATGTTCAGTTAACGAGCATAAAAAACATTGTATTGGGAATTATTTGATCATTTTTACCTGAATTTCTCTTAAAACCTCAACTCTCTTCCGGACCACCGGACTCAAATTCTCGAGAAAATCCGAGTGCTGCCGCGCCAGGTTCTGAAGCTTATCTTGCAAATAGAACACCAGTCAAATAACAGAACAACAAACCCTAGATAAAATAAAACTCGTCACGTATATCAAAAGCACAAATCGGAACAGGAGAAAGTCAGAAAACCACCTTTAAAGCGTTTACAAGCCCGACACGATCCTCCACACTGAGAGCTGCAGGATTAACGAAATCAAACTAAAGTTGAAATTAATCTGGCGTAAGAGTATGTTAGGGATAAGGTGTGAAGGTACCTCCAGCAGCGGCCGGTAGAGAGGCGCCTAGATCTGAGACGTCAAAGTGTTCTTTCTTGTTGTTGCCCATGGCGGACGATTGTATGTATATATCTGAAACCCTAACGAAATGTGACGCCCGCTCCCAGACTTGGCTCTAGGAGGGGTCACGAATCGGATTTACTCATGAACACAAGGTATCAACAGAGATATTAAGCAGCGGAAATTTAAAACTTTTATTTATATACGCCAAGTACTACGGTAAGAGAGAGACATTGTACATAATTATAACTAATTACGAAATCTATAACTAAGCCAGCTTGCTAGAGATCCTTCCTTGATAGCTTTCCCGATTATCCCGTCCTCACAAGATCCGTGCCTTTACTTCTAAACGTCTCTGCAGAACCTAGCATACATACTTTTAAAAAGTCAGCTTACGCTGGTGAGTTCTACCGTTTAGTTCAAAACCGTTTAAAGTGTTTACCTGGTTTTTACAACACACATTTTTAAATCACATGTAAATTCTAGCACGTATTTATTATGATAATATATCTTATTATCTTAACCATGACCCTAGGCTAAACTTCTAGGTCACTACATATAACCAACTATTTTGGTTCTCCATGAAGAGTCCGCCCGCCACTGCACACTCCGTCCCATCTCGAAGGATAGTTATTACAACGGCCCAATGCAGCTCCGTCCGTACACGGTTCCCTAAGCCACCACTATGGGGAAGCAGCGTCTCCTCATTCTTCATCTCCTTCGAAAGGTTCGCCCGCCACTGCAATCGTCATCCTACCTTTTTCGTAAGATAGCTTTTGCGATGTCCGACTGCCGCTCCGTCCGTACACGGTTCCCTAAGCCACCACTATGGGGAAGCAGCGACCCTTCGTCGTTAGTAGCAACATATGCTCTAACTCTAATAAGTCATATTAGCAACTCATGCTTCAACTCTATTAGGTTCTAGTAGCAACTCATGCTTTATCTCTATTAGGTCATTTTCTCATCTTAATGACTCATTATCCGATCGTATATATTACCTACTCCTAGTTAAATAACCAGATGCTTTAGGTTTGTTATTAAACAGTGATAAGGCATTCATATACTGCAACAAATGGACATCCCCCAATTTACTGTTAGTGTATGTATACAGGATGTACCAGCGGCGTATCCTCCACACTTCCAATATACCGGGTAAACTTATACTACTATGTATATATATAGGATGTACCAGCGGCGTATCCACCACATATTAATATAAGCAAATGCATCACTTGTTCTTATATAATCATACATATTCACTAAACGTTTACTAACAACTCCCTAGTCACTTGGCCACCTAATTTCAAAGCAAGTATATATACACATCACATTATAATTAACATAATTGCATAACACGTATAAGCAATTTAATAACAATTTCATCATATAACACGTATATATCAAGTCATAATTATCTTGAATATATGTTCACAAGTATTGTATGTATACTAGCCCGAAAACATTTAAAATATTTAAAACATTTAAAAGTGGGCTCATAGAACTCACCTGATATCTTTAATCAGTTATTCAGACAGAACCTCCGTTATGGTCCACAATTAACCTAATCGCGTATCGGATTGCGTTAATGCAAAGTCATTATAAATAATACCTATATCCTATTACCCTAATAATACTTTATTAGGGTTCATCTCTTTTAAGGTCAAAATGACCAAAATGCCCTTATAGGCATAATAACCTTTTTATTGATAATATGAAGACGTGCATTCCTATAAGTAGACACTCACTCCGGGATCGCCCAGTGTTGGGATGCCATTGCCCAGATGGGATGGCGACACCCCCGCTATTGCCAGAAACCCCAGTGTACAGGTGCCTACCCTTCCGGTCCGCGCGAACCTCTAATATCCGATTAACTCGGTATCTTTAATACTTTATTATTTACCCATTTTAACTTCATATATACTTATTATATATATAAACATGTTATAAGATCAAAAATCAAGTACCCATACCCTCCGGATTATTTTATAATAATTATCTTTATTTAGAAACCCTAATTTCATGAATTTCTCATTTTATTATCAAAACTCATTTTTAATTCAAACCAACTTAGGGTGTTGTTCATTATAACATTTTATAATATCCTTTAAAAGATCTAAGCTTAATTCAACATCGTTTAGTCAATTTGGGCAGAGTAACGTTATGAAAACCCTAATTTTGACCCGTTAATAAAACCTTTACCAAACCTTTTCCAAATGTGAAATAAACTTAGGGCTTTCTTAAAATACATCATTTTATGATTACCTACAAAAATTCAGAGCCTAATTCCCACCCGATCACCCGATTTTAGCAAAACAAGCTCAAGAACCCTAATTTTAACACATTTTTAGAAACCATACTTAGAGATCGAATTAGCCAAAACTGAAAGAGGTTATTTTAGATCTTACCAATAAATGAAGAACTGCAGAATCTCAGCTTCAAACTCTTCGTCGTTTGGGAGAATTTCGAATAAGAAGGGGCTGGGACGAACTAGGGTTTTTAAGTGAAAGAAATGAGAAATTGGTGAGTTAGAATGGATGTTAGATCGACTATTTATAGTGGTTAGGCTTCGTCTTGAGGTCCCTCCAGGTGCTCATGGTGACTAACCTCTCAAATCTGACGTGTAGAAGTGCCAATCTTGGTGAACAAGTAACAAGACGTGGCTCAAAAACGAGCCAAAAACGTTTTCTGCTGCAGATTACATCCTCGCGTATCGCGCAGGGATGGTGGTTGTGGCTCGCGATACGCGAGCCACTGTTATCCGGCCAGATTTTTGTAATTTACTCTTTTGGTCCTTGTGGTTTGGTTTGGTGCACTCTTACCCCCTATACTTCTATCCTTTTATCATTTTATGTACCAAAACATTAAGGGACATATTTCTAACATTTTCTAAGGTTTCTAAGGCTCGGGATTCGTACGGTAACATATACATACATTTATATATATTTTCTTTATTATTTGCTAAATTACATTCTAGCCCCTCAAACTTTACAACACTTATCATTTTATGTTATAAATCATATTAGTATATATTTTTACTAATTTCTAAGTCTCAAAATACTTATAATAACGTAATACGATATCCGCGTATACATTTATAACTTTACAATAATTACACTTTTAGTCCTTTTACTTTTCCGTTAACTATTAGTACACGTATTTACACACATATATCCATCAAATGATTCATGTATCATTATGCTATTCATATAAACACATTATTCATCTTATATTTTACTTTCTCTCATGTTTAACACATTCGTTTATGCGTAATTCATCACATTGGCTATTAAATGCATATTTCTAACACATGCAACCTATCCAATATATAGTCTTACCATATTTATCAATCAAGCTCACGTATTTATAATATAAACACGTATTTAATATATATATCATGTATCTATGAATTTTGGGATGTTACAACTCTACCCCCCTTAAACAAGGTTTCGTCCTCGAAACCTGTTTAACCCGCAATCAACTCAAGGTAGAAATCTCTCACCTCGCCTTTTTCCTTCCTAGGTAAATACGAAACTTACCTGAGTATCTATTGAGTTCTAGACGTATGAACTATCTTATTCCGAGCTTCCTTCTTATTCCGACTCGTCTACTCGTGGGATTTCTTTGAAACTTTTATGATTCTTCGGGAAGATGCGTCTCCGTGAGACTTCTCATGCTTCGCTTCACCTTTGCGTATGCCAAACGTCTGCCTCCATACTGCATGTCCTAATATATGTTACTTATCTAATAAACCAGTTGGACCTCTCTTGCATAATCTGGTCCGTCTTCTGAGTGTAAACGCCATTTCTGCAAATTTCGAATTGTCAGGCTTATCCGCATGTCATCATTTGTCTTGGGATCATCTAGCTTGTTGATTTGCAATTGTCCTAAGGAAGACGTAAGTCTAAGTTATCCAAGGTAGCTTGATTACGGTGATTCCTTGACAATGCTTCTCCTATTTTGTGCTCATGTAGCTCGTCTGATCATCATATTGATTCTTCCCGCCATTTGTTGAAGTACAGCATCTTCTTGGTCCGTAAGTTCTTCTTGGCCTATACCTAGAGTAGTCGGTCGTTCCCGTCCTTGCATTCTTGAATTGATTCTCCTTGCACTCGTGCTTCCTAAGCTCGCCGTTGATTCTTGATCCATCTTATGGTAGCCTCCGCCATTCTTCTTGAACTATTCCTAACTTCAACTGCTTCCGGCCTATTGCCTATAGTGAATTCCTATGGTCTTCTGAAGATAGCAACGTAGCTTGGAACGTTGTTTCCACTACTCCTGCGTAGCAACTCTTAGTTCTCCTCCACGGCGATCGCGCCTATCTTCAATCGTGTCTTCAGGAATCGTGCCCAGGGTGACATTTTAGAACTTATGTGATGTAGAGTCTCCAAATTTTGAATTCATGATAATTATACGTGCACTTATAATTATGATGCGTTCAAAACCCAGTTACTTTTCACCGCACTTATCCTTAGTGTCCACACTTACTTCTTCGTTCTCGTCGATGTTCTAAGTTAAAATCTCCTTCGGCTCTTCTTCGCGTTACTAACCAGATATTTCGTTATTATTCAACTTACCCCGCATTTGGCCACATAATAGTTAGTACTTGGAATTTGTTTATATGGCGAATACCCGATTGCAGTAGCTAATTGCAATCGTGTATTTTCCATATTCAAATATCATAAGTCCTACCTATTATGTTCCTTATGCGTTTTATCCTTATTGGCACAAGCTATCCAGGCTGGCATCTATATTTCCTATCTCAACTTACTTTACCCAGAGTCCTAGTTTAAGTCTAGGTACCGCGCTTGTACCTAAATCTCTTAAACCAAGGCTCTGATACCAACTTGTGACGCCCGCTCCCAGACTTGGCTCTAGGAGGGGTCACGAATCGGATTTACTCATGAACACAAGGTATCAACAGAGATATTAAGCAGCGGAAATTTAAAACTTTTATTTATATACGCCAAGTACTACAGTAAGAGAGAGACATTGTACATAATTATAACTAATTACGAAATCTATAACTAAGCCAGCTTGCCAGAGATCTTTCCTTGATAGCTTTCCCGATTATCCCGTCCTCACAAGATCCGTGCCTTTACTTCTAAACGTCTCTGCAGAACCTAGCATACATACTTTTAAAAAGTCAGCTTACGCTGGTGAGTTCTACCGTTTAGTTCAAAACCGTTTAAAGTGTTTACCTGGTTTTTACAACACACATTTTTAAATCACATGTAAATTCTAGCACGTATTTATTATGATAATATATCTTATTATCTTAACCATGACCCTAGGCTAAACTTCTAGGTCACTACATATAACCAACTATTTTGGTTCTCCATGAAGAGTCCGCCCGCCACTGCACACTCCGTCCCATCTCGAAGGATAGTTATTACAACGGCCCAATGCAGCTCCGTCCGTACACGGTTCCCTAAGCCACCACTATGGGGAAGCAGCGTCTCCTCATTCTTCATCTCCTTCGAAAGGTTCGCCCGCCACTGCAATCGTCATCCTACCTTTTTCGTAAGATAGCTTTTGCGATGTCCGACCGCCGCTCCGTCCGTACACGGTTCCCTAAGCCACCACTATGGGGAAGCAGCGACCCTTCGTCGTTAGTAGCAACATATGCTCTAACTCTAATAAGTCATATTAGCAACTCATGCTTCAACTCTATTAGGTTCTAGTAGCAACTCATGCTTTATCTCTATTAGGTCATTTTCTCATCTTAATGACTCATTATCCGATCGTATATATTACCTACTCCTAGTTAAATAACCAGATGCTTTAGGTTTGTTATTAAACAGTGATAAGGCATTCATATACTGCAACAAATGGACATCCCCCAATTTACTGTTAGTGTATGTATACAGGATGTACCAGCGGCGTATCCTCCACACTTCCAATATACCGGGTAAACTTATACTACTATGTATATATATAGGATGTACCAGCGGCGTATCCACCACATATTAATATAAGCAAATGCATCACTTGTTCTTATATAATCATACATATTCACTAAACGTTTACTAACAACTCCCTAGTCACTTGGCCACCTAATTTCAAAGCAAGTATATATACACATCACATTATAATTAACATAATTGCATAACACGTATAAGCAATTTAATAACAATTTCATCATATAACACGTATATATCAAGTCATATTTATCTTGAATATATGTTCACAAGTATTGTATGTATACTAGCCCGAAAACATTTAAAATATTTAAAACATTTAAAAGTGGGCTCATAGAACTCACCTGATATCTTTAATCAGTTATTCAGACAGAACCTCCGTTATGGTCCACAATTAACCTAATCGCGTATCGGATTGCGTTAATGCAAAGTCATTATAAATAATACCTATATCCTATTACCCTAATAATACTTTATTAGGGTTCATCTCTTTTAAGGTCAAAATGACCAAAATGCCCTTATAGGCATAATAACCTTTTTATTGATAATATGAAGACGCGCATTCCTATAAGTAGACACTCACTCCGGGATCGCCCAGTGTTGGGATGCCATTGCCCAGATGGGATGGCGACACCCCCGCTATTGCCAGAAACCCCAGTGTACAGGTGCCTACCCTTCCGGTCCGCGCGAACCTCTAATATCCGATTAACTCGGTATCTTTAATACTTTATTATTTACCCATTTTAACTTCATATATACTTATTATATATATAAACATGTTATAAGATCAAAAATCAAGTACCCATACCCTCCGGATTATTTTATAATAATTATCTTTATTTAGAAACCCTAATTTCATGAATTTCTCATTTTATTATCAAAACTCATTTTTAATTCAAACCAACTTAGGGTGTTGTTCATTATAACATTTTATAATATCCTTTAAAAGATCTAAGCTTAATTCAACATCGTTTAGTCAATTTGGGCAGAGTAACGTTATGAAAACCCTAATTTTGACCCGTTAATAAAACCTTTACCAAACCTTTTCCAAATGTGAAATAAACTTAGGGCTTTCTTAAAATACATCATTTTATAATTACCTACAAAAATTCAGAGCCTAATTCCCACCCGATCACCCGATTTTAGCAAAACAAGCTCAAGAACCCTAATTTTAACACATTTTTAGAAACCATACTTAGAGATCGAATTAGACAAAACTGAAAGAGGTTATTTTAGATCTTACCAATAAATGAAGAACTGCAGAATCTCAGCTTCAAACTCTTCGTCGTTTGGGAGAATTTCGAATAAGAAGGGGCTGGGACGAACTAGGGTTTTTAAGTGAAAGAAATGAGAAATTGGTGAGTTAGAATGGATGTTAGATCGACTATTTATAGTGGTTGGCTTCGTCTTGATGCCCTCCAGGTGCCCATGGTGACTAACCTCTCAAATCTGACGTGTAGAAGTCCAATTTTGGTGAACAAGTAACAAGACGTGGCTCAAAACGAGCCAAAAACGTTTTCTGCTGCAGATTACATCCTCGCGTATCGCGCAGGGATGGTGGTTGTGGCTCGCGATACGCGAGCCACTGTTATCCGGCCAGATTTTTGTAATTTACTCTTTTGGTCCTTGTGGTTTGGTTTGGTGCACTCTTACCCCCTATACTTCTATCCTTTCATCATTTTATGTACCAAAACATTAAGGGACATATTTCTAACATTTTCTAAGGTTTCTAAGGCTCGGGATTCGTACGGTAACAAATACATACATTTATATATATTTTCTTTATTATTTGCTAAATTATATTCTAGCCCCTCAAACTTTACAACACTTATCATTTTATGTTATAAATCATATTAGTACATATTTTTACTAATTTCTAAGTCTCGGGATACTTATATACGTATAATATCCGCATACATTTATAACTTTACAATAATTACACTTTTAGTCCTTTTACTTTTCCGTTAACTATTAGTACACGTATTTACACACATATATCCATCAAATGATTCATGTATCATTATGCTATTCATATAAACACATTATTCATCTTATATTTTACTTTCTCTCATGTTTAACACATTCGTTTATGCGTAATTCATCACATTGGCTATTAAATGCATATTTCTAACACATGCAACCTATCCAATATATAGTCTTACCATATTTATCAATCAAGCTCACGTATTTATAATATAAACACGTATTTAATATATATATCATGTATCTATGAATTTTGGGATGTTACAACTCTACCCCCCTTAAACAAGGTTTCGTCCTCGAAACCTGTTTAACCCGCAATCAACTCAAGGTAGAAATCTCTCACCTCGCCTTTTTCCTTCCTAGGTAAATACGAAACTTACCTGAGTATCTATTGAGTTCTAGACGTATGAACTATCTTATTCCGAGCTTCCTTCTTATTCCGACTCGTCTACTCGTGGAATTTCTTTGAAACTTTTATGATTCTTCGGGAAGATGCGTCTCCGTGAGACTTCTCATGCTTCGCTTCACCTTTGCGTATGCCAAACGTCTGCCTCCATACTGCATGTCCTAATATATGTTACTTATCTAATAAACCAGTTGGACCTCTCTTGCATAATCTGGTCCGTCTTCTGAGTGTAAACGCCATTTCTGCAAATTTCGAATTGTCAGGCTTATCCGCATGTCATCATTTGTCTTGGGATCATCTAGCTTGTTGATTTGCAATTGTCCTAAGGAAGACGTAAGTCTAAGTTATCCAAGGTAGCTTGATTACGGTGATTCCTTGACAATGCTTCTCCTATTTTGTGCTCATGTAGCTCGTCTGATCATCATATTGATTCTTCCCGCCATTTGTTGAAGTACAGCATCTCTTGGTCCGTAAGTTCTTCTTGGCCTATACCTAGAGTAGTCGGTCGTTCCCGTCCTTGCATTCTTGAATTGATTCTCCTTGCACTCGTGCTTCCTAAGCTCGCCGTTGATTCTTGATCCATCTTATGGTAGCCTCCGCCATTCTTCTTGAACTATTCCTAACTTCAACTGCTTCCGGCCTATTGCCTATAGTGAATTCCTATGGTCTTCTGAAGATAGCAACGTAGCTTGGAACGTTGTTTCCACTACTCCTGCGTAGCAACTCTTAGTTCTCCTCCACGGCGATCGCGCCTATCTTCAATCGTGTCTTCAGGAATCGTGCCCAGGGTGACATTTTAGAACTTATGTGATGTAGAGTCTCCAAATTTTGAATTCATGATAATTATACGTGCACTTATAATTATGATGCGTTCAAAACCCAGTTACTTTTCACCGCACTTATCCTTAGTGTCCACACTTACTTCTTCGTTCTCGTCGATGTTCTAAGTTAAAATCTCCTTCGGCTCTTCTTCGCGTTACTAACCAGATATTTCGTTATTATTCAACTTACCCCGCATTTGGCCACATAATAGTTAGTACTTGGAATTTGTTTATATGGCGAATACCCGATTGCAGTAGCTAATTGCAATCGTGTATTTTCCATATTCAAATATCATAAGTCCTACCTATTATGTTCCTTATGCGTTTTATCCTTATTGGCACAAGCTATCCAGGCTGGCATCTATATTTCCTATCTCAACTTACTTTACCCAGAGTCCTAGTTTAAGTCTAGGTACCGCGCTTGTACCTAAATCTCTTAAACCAAGGCTCTGATACCAACTTGTGACGCCCGCTCCCAGACTTGGCTCTAGGAGGGGTCACGAATCGGATTTACTCATGAACACAAGGTATCAACAGAGATATTAAGCAGCGGAAATTTAAAACTTTTATTTATATACGCCAAGTACTACAGTAAGAGAGAGACATTGTACATAATTATAACTAATTACGAAATCTATAACTAAGCCAGCTTGCCAGAGATCTTTCCTTGATAGCTTTCCCGATTATCCCGTCCTCACAAGATCCGTGCCTTTACTTCTAAACGTCTCTGCAGAACCTAGCATACATACTTTTAAAAAGTCAGCTTACGCTGGTGAGTTCTACCGTTTAGTTCAAAACCGTTTAAAGTGTTTACCTGGTTTTTACAACACACATTTTTAAATCACATGTAAATTCTAGCACGTATTTATTATGATAATATATCTTATTATCTTAACCATGACCCTAGGCTAAACTTCTAGGTCACTACATATAACCAACTATTTTGGTTCTCCATGAAGAGTCCGCCCGCCACTGCACACTCCGTCCCATCTCGAAGGATAGTTATTACAACGGCCCAATGCAGCTCCGTCCGTACACGGTTCCCTAAGCCACCACTATGGGGAAGCAGCGTCTCCTCATTCTTCATCTCCTTCGAAAGGTTCGCCCGCCACTGCAATCGTCATCCTACCTTTTTCGTAAGATAGCTTTTGCGATGTCCGACCGCCGCTCCATCCGTACACGGTTCCCTAAGCCACCACTATGGGGAAGCAGCGACCCTTCGTCGTTAGTAGCAACATATGCTCTAACTCTAATAAGTCATATTAGCAACTCATGCTTCAACTCTATTAGGTTCTAGTAGCAACTCATGCTTTATCTCTATTAGGTCATTTTCTCATCTTAATGACTCATTATCCGATCGTATATATTACCTACTCCTAGTTAAATAACCAGATGCTTTAGGTTTGTTATTAAACAGTGATAAGGCATTCATATACTGCAACAAATGGACATCCCCCAATTTACTGTTAGTGTATGTATACAGGATGTACCAGCGGCGTATCCTCCACACTTCCAATATACCGGGTAAACTTATACTACTATGTATATATATAGGATGTACCAGCGGCGTATCCACCACATATTAATATAAGCAAATGCATCACTTGTTCTTATATAATCATACATATTCACTAAACGTTTACTAACAACTCCCTAGTCACTTGGCCACCTAATTTCAAAGCAAGTATATATACACATCACATTATAATTAACATAATTGCATAACACGTATAAGCAATTTAATAACAATTTCATCATATAACACGTATATATCAAGTCATATTTATCTTGAATATATGTTCACAAGTATTGTATGTATACTAGCCCGAAAACATTTAAAATATTTAAAACATTTAAAAGTGGGCTCATAGAACTCACCTGATATCTTTAATCAGTTATTCAGACAGAACCTCCGTTATGGTCCACAATTAACCTAATCGCGTATCGGATTGCGTTAATGCAAAGTCATTATAAATAATACCTATATCCTATTACCCTAATAATACTTTATTAGGGTTCATCTCTTTTAAGGTCAAAATGACCAAAATGCCCTTATAGGCATAATAACCTTTTTATTGATAATATGAAGACGCGCATTCCTATAAGTAGACACTCACTCCGGGATCGCCCAGTGTTGGGATGCCATTGCCCAGATGGGATGGCGACACCCCCGCTATTGCCAGAAACCCCAGTGTACAGGTGCCTACCCTTCCGGTCCGCGCGAACCTCTAATATCCGATTAACTCGGTATCTTTAATACTTTATTATTTACCCATTTTAACTTCATATATACTTATTATATATATAAACATGTTATAAGATCAAAAATCAAGTACCCATACCCTCCGGATTATTTTATAATAATTATCTTTATTTAGAAACCCTAATTTCATGAATTTCTCATTTTATTATCAAAACTCATTTTTAATTCAAACCAACTTAGGGTGTTGTTCATTATAACATTTTATAATATCCTTTAAAAGATCTAAGCTTAATTCAACATCGTTTAGTCAATTTGGGCAGAGTAACGTTATGAAAACCCTAATTTTGACCCGTTAATAAAACCTTTACCAAACCTTTTCCAAATGTGAAATAAACTTAGGGCTTTCTTAAAATACATCATTTTATGATTACCTACAAAAATTCAGAGCCTAATTCCCACCCGATCACCCGATTTTAGCAAAACAAGCTCAAGAACCCTAATTTTAACACATTTTTAGAAACCATACTTAGAGATCGAATTAGCCAAAACTGAAAGAGGTTATTTTAGATCTTACCAATAAATGAAGAACTGCAGAATCTCAGCTTCAAAATCTTCGTCGTTTGGGAGAATTTCGAATAAGAAGGGGCTGGGACGAACTAGGGTTTTTAAGTGAAAGAAATGAAAAATTGGTGAGTTAGAATGGATGTTAGATCGACTATTTATAGTGGTTGGCTTCGTCTTGATGCCCTCCAGGTGCCCATGGTGACTAACCTCTCAAATCTGACGCGTAGAAGTCCAATTTTGGTGAACAAGTAACAAGACGTGGCTCAAAACGAGCCAAAAACGTTTTCTGCTGCAGATTACATCCTCGCGTATCGCGCAGGGATGGTGGTTGTGGCTCGCGATACGCGAGCCACTGTTATCCGGCCAGATTTTTGTAATTTACTCTTTTGGTCCTTGTGGTTTGGTTTGGTGCACTCTTACCCCCTATACTTCTATCCTTTCATCATTTTATGTACCAAAACATTAAGGGACATATTTCTAACATTTTCTAAGGTTTCTAAGGCTCGGGATTCGTACGGTAACAAATACATACATTTATATATATTTTCTTTATTATTTGCTAAATTATATTCTAGCCCCTCAAACTTTACAACACTTATCATTTTATGTTATAAATCATATTAGTACATATTTTTACTAATTTCTAAGTCTCGGGATACTTATATACGTATAATATCCGCATACATTTATAACTTTACAATAATTACACTTTTAGTCCTTTTACTTTTTCCGTTAACTATTAGTACACGTATTTACACACATATATCCATCAAATGATTCATGTATCATTATGCTATTCATATAAACACATTATTCATCTTATATTTTACTTTCTCTCATGTTTAACACATTCGTTTATGCGTAATTCATCACATTGGCTATTAAATGCATATTTCTAACACATGCAACCTATCCAATATATAGTCTTACCATATTTATCAATCAAGCTCACGTATTTATAATATAAACACGTATTTAATATATATATCATGTATCTATGAATTTTGGGATGTTACACGAAAACAGTGGAGATGACAAACTGGAAAGGGAGGGAAAGTGAAAGATGGATAGATAGGGGGCGAGTGGGCGGTCTGATCTGTAGACTCGCTCGAGTTTTGTGACCTAAGGGAAAGGGAGAGACGAAGCTTTGCTTCCAAGATTTACGAGATCCGTAGCCACTTTCTTGAGTGAAAGTGTGTGAGGGAAATATACAGAGTGAGATGGCGGAGACGGGTGTGGGGGAAAATAGAGGCTGAAAATTGAAAATTAGGGCAAATTATTGGGGGGAAATTTGGAGCCAAAAATTAAAAGACGACACTTCCTTCTTGACACGCGGTTTTTATATGTCCTCCGTGTTTTTTTTTTTAAATATGACAGAAATTTTTGACACTCAAAAATGCGCGTCATGAATTCTTAAGAATTACCTATAAATGACATTTTATTTTGACACTTCAGTTTTTGCACGTCAAGAATTATCGAGTGTCATCGTTCGCGTGTCAAGGAAGGCAGTTTTTGTAGTAGTGCTAGCCGGGGACCAAGGGTACCATAGGGGCCTGGATGAGTTCATCAAGTGGTGTTGTTCCCCACGGATTCGATGGAATCCAATGCGGGGGTACAAAACACCATTGATGGCTACATGAGACCTCCTATGGTGAAATTCACATCATTTAGTGGTTTGGGTAAGAATACGAATGTTAAGCAGGTTATCTATGGTCAATTCAGCTATGGGATATCAATATGGAACACAAATGTGTAAATGCCTAGTAAACGGGTCAAACGGGTTGAATTTTGGCAATTAACCGGTATGTGTTATTTGTTTTAGCGCTTGGTAATGTTGTATGTACTCGTAAACCTGGTGCGGATAATTATTTCAAATGGTTTCAGGTCCTACGGGTGAACCAAGCACACCCCAATTGAGCCTTGGGCTTAAAATGCAAGAAAATGGGGAAATGTGACATGTAGCCACCATAGCTTACGGTGACCACCGTAGCTTACAGTGGCCACATGAATTAAAGTCCATCGTAGGACAGAACAAAGCCAGCGTAAGGTAGCCAGGGCCATCGTAGGACATAACAATGATAATTGATATATATGATATCAAAATGAAAACGTGTTTAGAAGTTTATATGATAGAAATAAATGGTAATTGGAGGAAAATACATTTACACGATCGTATTATGTTAGATATATGTGTAAGTATATACATATATATATAAATATATATATATATATATATATATATTCTAATGGCTTAAATGCATGTGAAATATTTATTTGATGAATATATATGTGGGAATACTTGTTAGGATAGTTAAACATGTGAAAAATAAATAAGAACGTATCCTTATGTTAAAAGGATTGTTAAAAATAAATAAATACATAACGTATACGAGTATTATACGTGTTTTTATTTATTATATGAATCCCGAGGCTTAGAAAGTATTATAAATATATCCTAACATGAGTTGGAACATGAAATGATAAGTATATGAAAGTAGAAGGACTAAACCACAAGTTAAGTAAAAAAGTATATATATATATATATATATATATATATATATTAAAAATATATATATATATACATATAAACATTATCGAACGTATCCCGAGCCCTAAAAATATTAAAAATATATCTCATAATGTTTTGATACATAAAATAACAAAAGGGTAAAAGTCTAGGGGTGAAAAGTGCATTTACACAGAAGTTTAGGGGCCAAATAGGTAAAAACTCAAAACTGTACAGAAAACGGGTGTCTCGCGTATCGCGTGACCCAGCCCCTTCCCCTACGCGATACGCATAGCAGTCATCTTTCGATTTTGATCACGACAACGGCTTGCGACTCACGTTTCGGCTATTAGGTGTCGATTATGATCTATTAGTCACCCCTATACGTGTCTAAAGGAAATTTCGACCCTTCCCAGTATAAATTCGGACCGAAATCAACAAACAACATCACTAATTTCTTAAATTTCTTCTCTGAAAACCCTTATAAGAGCCGCGATCTTCTTCTATCAAAATCGATCAATCTGCTTGGATTTAGGAGCTGAAATTATGCAGTAACGCTTCATTAGTTATGCTTAACAATAACCTATTTCACTTTTTGATAATGTTGTGTCTAAGTATGATTTCTAAAAATGTATAAAAATTAGGGTTCTTGAGCATGTTTTGCTAAAATCGGGTAATCGGGTTGGAATTAGGGTATAAATTTTTGTAGGTAATCTTAAAATAATGTGTTTAAGAAAGTCCTAAGTTTATTTCACAATTGGGAATTTTTTTTGTAAAAGTTTTGTTAACAGGTCAAAATTAAGGTTTTCGTAACGTTGTTCTGCCAAAATTGAGTAAACGGTGTTGAACTAAGATTTGATATTTTAAAGCATATTATAAAATATTATAATGAAAAATACGCTAAGTCGGTTTCAAATACAAATGAGTTTTGGTCAAGAAATGAGAAAAAACGGGAAACTAGGGTTTCGAAATAAGATTATTTAATATAAAATAATCCGGAGGGTATGTGAACTTGTTTTTTGGTATAATACCATGATTACATATATAATAAGTATATATGAAGTTATAATGTATAAATGATAAAGTATGTATTTAAAATACCGAGTTAATCGTATATTTAGAAGTTCGTGCGGACCAGAAGGGTAAGCGCCTATACACTTGAGTTTCTGGCAAAGCTGGGGTATCACATAAATCCCAACTGGGACCTGGCATTCCTCACTGGACGATCCCGGAGTGAGCATTTACTTATAGGAATGTGCGTCTTCGTATTATCGTTAAAAGAAAAGGATAATCGCCTAAAGGGCATTTTCGTCATTTTGACCTTTAGAAAGGAATAAACTTAATAATTGAATATTATTAAGATAATAAGATGTTAAAATAAACATAGGAAATGTTTATTATATTAAACCTTGTGTTAACGCCATACAATACGTGATTAGGTTTAATTGGAAGGCATGACGGATGTTTTGCCTGAATTAACTGCTTAAGAGAATAATGTGAGTTCTATGAGCTCACTCTTTACATGTTTTAAATGTTTCGGTCTGATATACATACAAATGTTATGAATATATGTTCAAATGGTTTATAACTGAAATATTGCCTATTTTAACTATTAGAATTGTTAAAAGATTTTGACTGATATATACGTGAAAGGTTATGAAAATATTATGAAAATGATTATTGATGAAATGTTTTACAGTATTAAACTGTTAAATGGCTGTTGAATTGAAATATACGTGAAAAGGTGGTGATAATGTTTACGAGTGAAATGTCGTAAACTGTTAAACTACTAAATTCCTTTAGGAATGATATACATGGGAAATGTTAAAGAAATGTATTAAAATGTCTTTTACATGTTTTGTGTTGATACACATACGTGAAATGTTTTAAGGCCTATAACTGTTTTAAATGATGACTACCTGTTATAAACTGTTTTTGGAAGGCTTATAATGAACGGGTAATATAAAGGATGAAACTTTCAATTAAAGTTTTGAGAAATGGAAATTTTAAAGGTTCGGTCTAAACTCGCGTATGTAAATAAGTGTCGGGTAAATATGATCTTATTGGCGTTGTTGTTATTGTAAGATGTAATCTATACTGAAATGATCCTATATCATATCCGTTTGTATTTAAGGGGTGGTGGATACGATGTGGTACTTCCTATATATAAAAACCCGTAATACATTAGGAAATGTTATAGATTCAGTCCAGCGTAGGTTTCACTAAAGTTTAACAAGACCAATAACATTATATTAATAAAACACTTATTCCATATACGGGTGATGGACTGGTATTAAAAAGGTTATGAGTCCAAATACAAAGGTTATTCAAATGGTATTCGGGTGGCGACGGTTGCCCGAGGAACTAACGTGGTTCCAATAGACAATGCTTAGTAAGTAAATAAATGACTGCTTATAATATTTCGTATAACTCTTTTCTTTTTTATACCTAATGATTATTTGCACAAGAGAGGGTCTAGGGGACCCAAAGTACTTTAAGTACTGAATGGTTTTTACTATGATTTAAAGGTTATGTTTTAGTATAACACTATTATGTTTATACCTGTTAAATAGTTAAATGGTTAAATGGATAAATGTTTTGGTATAACTCTATTATGTCTTATACCTGATGAATGTTTAAATGTTATATTTTGGTATAATATTGTTATGTCTTATACCTGATAAATGTTTAAAGGATAATGGTTTTAAAGTTACAGTATAATCTTGTTATGTTTGATACTTGATAAATGTTTGATAAAAAGGGGGGTCATTAGGCCCAAGCATTGGAATAAACTTTCGAGACAAAGGTAATGTTCTTGAAAAACGTAGAACTCACCAGCGTAAGCTGGCCTTTAAAAACACATGTATGTCAGGTGATGACGATGTTTAAGGTAGCAAGGAAAGGGCTCTGGTGAGGGCAGACTAGGTGGGCAAGCTATTAGGAAGGACTCGGTAGTAGACTGACATAGACATAGATAAGATCTAGTTGTTATAGAATGTTGTTATCTTCCTTATTGTTGTACTTGGCATATATATAAATGAAAAGTTTTTAATTTCCGCTGCTTAGTTATCTATGTTGTACCATGTGTGAGTAAATCCGATGCGTGACCCCTCCTGGTGCCAAATATGGGAGTGGTCGTCACGTTTCTGATAGCAATATTCCTATCGCATACTTCATCCTCATATTGATGATCTGTGTCTTAAGGAGATCTTCATTCTGGATGAAGCCGCATTCCAAAAGATGTTCATCCCCCTTCAATAGTTCCATGTGGCGCATTACAAATATTCTCGATTATGTTATGTTGTTTTTTTCGCCCTGCTTATTAAAATAATATGAAACAGGTCAACATGAGTATGTTTGTATATATGCAACATAAATGTGTTGCATATATACAATATAAATGTGTTGCATATATGCAACATAAGTGTATTGCGCATATTCATTGTAAGCAGTATGCATATATGTAATGTTGTCTTAAATACACATCAAAAACTACCCCATAAACTAATATGAAACATGTCAAACAGAGTGTGTTTTCTTATATGCAATACGAGTGTGTTGTATATATGCAACATAAATGTGTTGCATATATGCAACATAAATGTGTTGCAAATATGCAACATAAATGTATTGCGCATATTCATCGTAAGTGAAGTTGGGAAACCAGAATCGAAATTGAACAACAAAGATTGAAGGAAGAGAGGAAAATCGAATTCGTATTATTAAGAACTGAACTTACAATCACAATTAACAACCCTACTTATAAACAACTAATCCTAACGGTAATGAAAACAGATTAAGACAAGTTACAAATCAGCACCTTACAGTTTATTGGAATTACAAAATAAGCCTAAACTTTAACAAACTCCCCCCTAATTCCAACACATGATAATCCAACATTAACATCATGTAATAGAGGTCCATAGACTTATTTACACTAATGTGTTGGGCTCCCATTTATATGGAATCACCGAAGGAGAACAGCAACAGATTCCAATATTCTTTACTTGAATTCATACACTCCAAGCAAGTTTCTCAGCTCCAAAAATCTTCCTCTAGGCAAAGCCTTAGTAAACACATTTGCCTTTTGCATTCCACTTCTCACAAATTCAACAACAATCTGCCCTTCTTCAATGCACTACCTTATGTAATGATACATAAGGTTAATATGCTTAGACCTACCATGAAAAACAGGGTTTTTTCATAAGAGCAATTGCAGATTTGTTATCTACAAATAACCTCACATTTCCTTGAGAAATTCCTGTAATCTCTTCCGTCAAACCTTTTAACCAAACTGCTTGACAGGCTGCTGAGGTAGCAGCCATGAATTCTGCCTCACAGCTTGAGAGAGCCACTGACTTTTGCTTAGAAGAGTATATATTCCCTGAAGTACTTTTCCCATCTTCAGAATCCATTGAGTGATTACTATCACTATAACCTTCTAAGCCTTCAAGTTTCTCCCTTTTATAAATCAGTCCAAAGTTCAAATTACCTTTTACATACCTTATAATATGTTTCACTGCTTTTAAATGTGGCTCCTTTGGATCCTGCATGAATCTACTCACATAACCAACAGCAAAACTGATATCAGGCCTAGTTTGTGTGAGATACCTTAAAGAACCCACCAACTTTCTATAGCTGATTGCATCCACAGCCACACCACCCTCTTCCTTTTGCAACCTTAAACCAGGTTCCATGGGTATTGCACTCTCATTACAGTCTTCTAGACCAGCTAACACTACTACAAAAAACGGCTTTCTTGACGCTTTTTGCACGTCAAGAAAGGGCCCAGATGACGCGCAAAAAAGCGTCAAGGAAGGTAGGGTCAAGAATCTTCTTGACGCGCAAAATGCGCGTCATCCCGTTCTTGACGCGCGAACGATGACGCGTAATGCGCGTCATAATTGCGCGTCAAGGAAGCCCCCGTCATAAAAGGGAAATGACACGCATTTTTGCGCGTCATGAATTTAAAAAATAATTTTAAATTTTTTTTTGCTAGAATCACCAATTTCCACATTAAATGGCAATTAACCTGATAATACAATATAAAAATATACTTATAGCAAAATAATGTATTTCATATATATAACAAACATTACAAAGTTAACAAGTTTGTTGGAGTTTACAAAGTTAAAAAGTTCTTGCTATAATAAAAACCTCTATTTTTTTTTAGCAAGGAATTATAAGAAAAAAGACTCAAGACTTAGGGAGTTTGTTGCAGTTTGAAGGAGCCCAGCCTATCTGTTGCTTCTCGTTGTCATACATGATGATTTTGTCATGAAATGATATGCTTGCAAAAGCCAAATAAAGAAAGAAACTTTATAATGCCTACATATACACTGTCTATTTAGTAAATATATAGTAGAAAAATAACATCGTAATAGTATAGAAACACCTAAAAGTGCAGAGCATACCAATGAACCCAGCCTGTAAATGTGGCTGAGAATCGACAGAAGTGTCATTCGACAAACAAATGCTTGACTTTCATCCTCCACACATGGTAACAGGAAATGATAAGAAGCATAACAAAAGTATAGTGCCTACATTTGTGCCTAAAAGTGTTAATCAGACCAACGAAAGAAACTAAGAGCTACAAAATCCCAATCAGAGACATGATATCAAATATACGACATGAAAGTTAAAGCTGCTATAAAACAATTCATACCAGTAAAAAACATGATCTTGAAAAGAACATGTAAGAGGCAATATAAGCATACGTTTAATGTAATTAAAGCAGTACCTCCAAAAAAGCAAATAACCTAGCAATTGTAAGCCTCCTGGAATGGAAATCTGAAACAGCACGAGAAGGATTTTAAATTAGCAAATAAAAGGCAACAAAGTGTAGGCAGACACATTACATATAAGAGCTGACATGGACCATCTAGAGAACAGACTAAAAACACCAAAAAATTAATAATAAAGCAATCATAACGTAGACAAACTGATCGCACAACAACCCATGCCATGCTAACACTAAATCATTTAGTATTTCTTCATTATGGTCAGTAACGAATAATGTATCTAAGCTGATCACACCAGAAAAAATAAACACAAAATCATAAGTTAGCAATTACTCAACAATAGTTGTAAGCAAAAAGAGTAATATACCATCTGTTGCACTTGCACCCATACCTATTTGTTCACCATTCAACATTGAAGCAACCCGTTTAGCAACATTCTTGTTTGTAAATTCAACCCATCTGCACGCATAAACCAACTATCAGGATACAGCTTCCGATACTTTCCTTTAGTTCTTTCAAATAAAACTTATCCTTCTGTGAACCCTTGTCCACAAAAACCACCAGCTTTTTTACAGTGCACATGAGCTGCAGGATCTGCAGATATTTTAACAGCATATGATCTTATGATTCGAAAGTTGGGACTACAACAAAGACATGATTAAAGTAGAATTAAAATTAAAACCTTCAGGTGTGAGCCAAATTATTTAAATATCTCCATATTGAGATAGAAATTGACAAAGCTTTAAAGGATCCATACGTGGAGTGACCCGGCTCAAGTAGCAGACCCCACACTTATGAGCCTTGGCAGCTTCCTTCATTAACGGTTTTCTTTTCCTTTTAATTTTTTGTTCGGCTTTTAATTTATATAATTCTGAATCTGATATTTCCTTTGTAGAATCCTCCATTATAACTTGTTCCTCATCGACCATTTTTCAAAACAGAAAATTGGAGAAGAAATCAGTGGCATACAGGCATCACGATGAACAATCAGACGCGGGGAAAATTGATGACTTATATCAAACAAGACTGATATTACATATTGTTAGATACAGATTCAAATGAAGTCTACATATCAGCACCCATCTTTTCATCCAAATAATATACAATTGGTCGTGAACTTGTTGGATACAAAGTAATTTATATAAGTAATCACTTGATTTATACACTGTGGTTTACCTGTTAAGCATCTGCAATGGTGCTCCATTCTTATGTTTGTATTGAATTTTTACATTATGTGCTGAAGTTACCTTCATTCTTGAAAGGACGTTTCACTTGAGCAATGCCTGCCCTGCCACCTGATGCAGTGATAGCTGGGACAGCGGATGCCTGGCCTGTTATAGCAAGATTTGTGGATGTGCCTGGCATGGAACACCAGCTACTTGACCTGCAGGGTTTATATCCATTGTATGGGTGTGTCAATACATAGCTAAGCCACATAACGGTAAGGAAGATGTGCAGAGGTTTCTTTTTTCAATGACAAAAACATAACTATGAATGTAATAAGAGCCACCATATAAAGTAAAATTGCAGGAACAACTATAAACGAAAATAAAAAGGGTGACCATGTTATACCACCCTCAATCTGTTTTGATGCTACACATCTATCTATTGTTATCTCATTAACTTTCAGGTAGGCAGTTAAAATAAGTATAAAAATTATATCACCATCAGTAGCAGTGTCGTTACGGTGGAAATATGTGTAGTCTTTGAATGAACAGCTGTTCAATTGGTGGTTCGTGTTCGAGCTCAACGGCTAGTGGCTTCATCGTGCTTGTTCTGCTGCCAGATGCATGGCCAGCCGACCTGGGTGGTGTTTGGTGTGCAAAAATGGTTGTTCTCTTAGTGGTTGGCACATGGCTGTTTGGAGAAAGCTCGAGCTGGTGCTTGTTGGTGTTTTCTGGTTTGAATATGCAGTTCACAGCAAATCTCAAATTCCCATTCCAATCACTGGTTGCATTGTTAAGCTGGAATACTTTTGCTTCTCTAGCACCTGTTTAGACCCATACGATTAAAAAGTTTCAAAGAAACGAGTTCTTACATTTGGCTAAAATTCTAATTAACTATAGCAAAAAGTCTAATTAACAACAGCAAGAACTCAATCTTTTCTTTGAACGACATATGAAATATTATTAAGATGTAGCCAGATGCTAGACAAAAAGAGTTACAGAAAACATTAAAAGAAAGCACAAACAACTTACACGATATACATAGCAACAACTCGATCAAATATATCAAATTAAACCAAAAATCAAACTACGATTTTCGAACACAACCCATAAGTGAAGAAATTAGCAACATATTAAGTCAAAAATCAAACTAGGTGTTGGGCTATATTATTAAGAGGCATGAACATTAGTTATGGGCTTGTTTATTATTGGGCTTAGGGCTTAGAATAGTTTATGATTGGGCCATGTGGGCCGGTTTCATGTTTATGATTGAATTAGGTTTTGTAAAGGGTTAGTATATAAACCCTTAGTGATTATGATTCACTAGCGATTCCATTTACGATTTCTGCATCTCCTTGTGTTTACGATCAGTTATAAAAGCTCAAGAAATTTGTGTGTTACATTCAAGATTTGATCTTCTTTGTATTATCAAGTCTATTTCATCTTCTTTCTTCTCGAATCAATCACTAACGAGGATTCCACACTCGTTTGTGATATCGATACCGTGGTTGGTTGATTTCTGGACCTACAATTGGTATCAGAGCCAAGAATCACTAATTCGAGGCTCTCACGGTATTGGATTCGAGGTTTTTCTGGAAAAAGTTCGAGTTTTTGAAGGTTTGAAGGTTGTTCTTCGTGTTTACGATTCTAGAGCTGCTGGGTTTGAGTGTTTACGACTGCTGTTTTGTTGAAGATTTGAATCGGAAACTTGTTTACGAGTTCAATCTGCAATTTTTACGAGTTTACGATCCGGAATTTGGTGTTTACGATTCTTTCTGATCGGAAACGGGGGTTTACGACTTCTCCTGCCGGAAACATCCATCGTAATCAGAGTTTACGATTCACTCGGCCGGAATCGTTGTTTACGATTAGACTCAATCGTAATCGGGGTTTACGATTAGGCGTTTACGACTTGCTCCGTTGTCTTGGTCGTAATCAAGCGTTCACGATCGTAATCGGACATTTACGATCGTAATCTCTGTGTTTGGACTTTTGGACTTTAGATTTAAGTTTTCCTAAGCTTGCGTTATGGATTTCGAACCAAGTATGTATCAGAAGTTGGATTTTGAGATTGGATCCATCACTCATCCACCAAGACTCACATCGGCGGATAATTTTCTGGAATGGAAATATAGGTTTGAAAACCACTTGAAGAGTGTTGATTTAAGACTATGGAGAGCGGTAATTCATGGGCCACACACACCTACACATCCAGAAGGAACCAATGCGGGTAAAGCTAAAACGGAAGACGAATATGATGATGATGATTGGGAAAGATGCAACAAAGCAGAGAGGGCATTTGCTATAATGACTATGGCACTTACACCAGATATTGCACAAGGATTTAAGCACTGCAAGACTGCCAAGCAACTCTGGAATGCTTTGATAGTGGCTTATGAGGGAAATCTGGACATTAAGGCAAGTCGCAAGCAAATGTTAAAGCAGAAATTCAACCTGTTCAACCACATTCAAGGTGAATCCTTCGAAGCACAGGTGCAAAGGTTCGTGTCTCTGATGGCCGAAATGTTAAGCTATGGTGTTGAACCGGATCTGGAAGATAAGAATCTGAAACAGCTGAATAGTTTGCCCAAATCCTGGAATACCAACATCTCCATCATTAAGGACAACAACAAGCTGAGTGAGCTATCTCTTGATGAGATGATCAACAAATTGAAGTCAAAGCTTATTGATGACAAACAAAGAGAATTGAACCATATAAGCTCTCTTAGTTTGGTGGGAAAATTAAACCAAGCCCTGTTGTCAGAAGAAGTGGATTCTAAACAAGATGGAAAGTCAGCTGGAAGTGGACCAAGCTCTGTCGCAAAGTCAAATGCTTTTGTGGCACAACCGCATGCAAGTTCAAGTGGAGGTGTCAACCCTGATGCTACAAATGATCCTAACTTTGCCCTCAGAATGGGGTTTATGAACAGCTATCATGCTCTCATGGCAGGAACTTTAGTGCCTACTGAGATGCTATCAGGGGAGCTAAACCAGATAAATCCAGAAGATGTGGAGATGTTGGATGTCTCTTGGCAGATGGCAATGGCTGTTTTCAGAGCAAAGAAGTTCATGGCAAAGACTGGGAGAAATGTGTGGAAGGACCAAGATAAGATCATGATGGGGTTTGACAAGAGCAAGCTGAGGTGCTACAACTGTGACGAGTATGGGCATTTCGCAAGAGAATGCACAAAGCCGAGGAAAGAAAGAACAGAAGAAAGGAAAGCTGGTGATCGCAAGGGAAAGGCTGAGTCAAGTGCTTTGGTTGTGCAGGAAGGAGGTGGATATGACTGGACTCCTCAGTTAAAAGAATTCAGCCTGTCACATGCAATGATTGCTGCTATGGAAAGGGATGATGAGGAAGAGCATGCATTTGTTGTGACTGATGAGAAACCTGAAGAAACTCCAGGGGAAGACAAGGAAGCCTTTGCTGCTGAGGTTGATAACGACAAGGTATGTCCTGATCCCACTTGTGCTCGTATAATTCCTGGACTTAGACAAATCTGTAAAAATTATCAGTTAGAATTGTTTGAGATAAAATGCGAGAGGAGTTCCTTTAAGGGTAGATGGCAGAAGAATGAGGAAAAGGTAAAAGCTCAAAAATTAGACATAGTGAAATATCAAAAACTGGCAACTGAGAAAGCTCTTCTGTATGACAACGCTAAGTTAGAAATAGCTGAGCTTGGTAAGCAGCTAGATGAACTTAAGCATAAGAACAATGAGTTGCAGGTAAAACTTGATATGAATCATATGAGAAGCAAAAGAATGTTAGAGGCCAGTAAGTCTTTGAACACCTGCATAACTGAGGTTAGAATAGGTAAGGACAAAGGTGGAATAGGGATTAGCTTCTCAGACAAAAACAAGAATGATGTTCCTCAAGATAAGACTAGAGACATAATAGGAATAATCCTTGAGGAGGATCAAGTTGATAGATCGGAAGCAGGAACACATGAGATAGGACCTCCCTTAGATAGTGTTCTAGTAGGAGTAACACCTATGACTGATCAGGAATTTGAAAATGAGAAACACATGATCTATGGGTTGGGTAATCAGAATGAAACAATGGCATCCACAAGTAAATCAGGTCCGACCCATGAATCATTAAACAATAGTGTTGAACCTGCTGATGGCTTTGTTTCATGTGCAGATGAAGTAGGTATTGAAGATGTGTCAGGGGAGGATGCTGAATGTTTGAAAGTCAATGAATGTCATGTGTCTAGTAGTTCTAGTCTTAATTTACCCAAGGACGATGTTCTGGCATCTGTGTCAGACCTTAATATGTCCAAGTCAAAACAAGTAGTTGTATCTGTGCTGTCAAAACATCTTTCTAATTCCAATGAAAAAGTTGGTGGTTTTAAAATTCGCGTGCCTAACACTAAAGTAGGTCGTGAGACTAAGCCCAAAGATTTTGTTGCTTATCCCCAGGTTGTGTCAACTTTCAATAGAACAAACAAATCTAAGTCAGAGCAATTTTGTTTAATTACACAACCGGAAAAAGATACAAAACGTGTTATACACAAATGGGATGATAAGCCAGAGTGGAAGTCGTCTTACCCAAGACGTTCATACCTCTGTAGTCATGTCAATGGGCCTAGACTCATGAACTGTTTTCAATGTGGAAAACCAGGACACTTTGCTGCTAATTGTGTGAATAGACCATTTCAACCATACTATCCGCAAAACCCACGGACTAGTATGTTGGAGAAAATGATGACAGGAGAAAAGCAAAAGCAGAAGCAACAAGCTTTGTTTAAGGGGAAGCAGTGCTTGGAACCAATGAAGACTCAACAGTCTAAGGTTTCAAACACAAAGGCACCTGTGACAAAGCCTGTTGTTGATAAGTGGAATGTGGCCAAAACTCCAAAACCAACTTATGTATCTAAAGGAGTTTATAAAAGAAATGATAAGATAAAACCAGAATTTGTTGAGAAACAAATGGCTAAGGTCAAAAGAGTTAATAAATCTAATGGCAAAGCAAAAGTTGAGCAACATGTTTTAAAACAAAAAGATGTCACTCAAACAAAACAACTGGTTTACACAAAACTGAAACTTGAGTGGACACCTGTTAAAAAGCCATCTGGTAAAAAGGCCACATCTCCGCAAAAGAAATCTGAGTCTGTGAAGAACTCATCAAATGTGTTTAAACCACAGAAAAACACCACCTGGAAACCAAAAGTCAACATTCAAAATGTGAATGTACCTGAATCAAAGCCAGAAATGATCCTCCAGTTAGTTAATTACATTGATTCCAAAGGTGTGCCCAGATCTGTTATGGCCTGGGTACCTAAATCTCACTGATCTCTGATTTGTGTAGGGACAGCCAAGAAGATCTATCAACAATCTCTGGTACGTTGATAACGGTTTCTCCCGACATATGATCGGAGACTTATCCCTTTTGGAAGATGTGGAAGACTTCAATGGGGGAGGAGTATCATTTGCAGGTGGTGTGGGTGGAAGAATAAGCAAGAAAGGAGTGGTGAGAAGTGGTAATTTATCATTCTCTGACGTACATTATGTGGAGGAGCTGTCACACAGTCTACTGAGTGTCTCTCAGATTTGTGATAGAGACAATTCTGTGTTGTTCAACCGCAAGGAGTGCATTATTCTCAAGCCTGTTGTGAAGATTCCAGAGGAGTGCATCTTGATGCGTACTCCGAGAAGAGCAAACTCTTATCAGCTTAACATGGGTCAACCTCCAATTTCAGAAGAAGCCTGTCTCATATCCAAACAAAATGAGAACTTAGCTCTATTATGGCATAGGCGTCTGGGGCATGCTAACATGAAGAATTTGACCAAGCTTGCAAAGGGAGAACATGTCAGAAAGCTGCCTATCAAAGATTTCTCTACTGTAGAAAAATGTGTGGCTTGTGCGAAGGGGAAGCAGCACAAGTTGCCGCACCGTCCGAAGATAGCAAATTCAATGTCATCCGTGTTACAACTTCTTCACATGGATTTATTTGGACCAATGCAAGTACAAAGCATCAGCAAATTCTCTTACTGTCTCGTGATTGTGGATGACTACTCGCGATTCACTTGGGTCTTCTTTTTATCCAACAAGTATGAAACTCCGATCTTAGTGAAACAGTTTGTCACGCTTATAGAGAATCAGCTGAACGAGAAGGTCAAGGCTATCAGAACGGACAATGGAACAGAATTTAAGAATGCAGAGTTAAATATGTTCTGTGGAGAGAAGGGAATAGAGAGACAGTTCAGTGCGCCCTACACTCCGCAACAGAATGGAGTCGCTGAGAGAAGAAACGGGACGCTCATTGAAGCAGCAAGGACAATGATGTGTGAAGCTAAATTGCCAATCTTCTTCTGGGCTGAAGCAGTTAATACGGCTTGTTACGTGTAGAATCGTGTTCTTTTAAACAAGCGTCATGAGAAGACTCCGTATGAGATTGTTTATAAAGAGAAGCCAACAGTGGGATATTTCAAGACATTCGGGTGTCCATGCACGGTTCTGATTCAGTCCGATGTTGGGAAATTCGAAGCTAAGGCCGATGAGTGTTATTTTGTGGGTTATTCAGCAAATAGTGCTTATCGTGTCTACAACAAAACCACAAAGGTTATCATTGAGGCATATAACGTGGACTGGCTTGAAGACAATCCTACAGATGCAGGGAGTGGACCGGATTGGATTTTTGACTATGGGTCGCTGTTTGAAGGGTTCAACTTATCAAATGTTTTCCATCATTTGGGTGAAGAAGAAGACATTATTGCACAATCATCTGAATCAAGACCTCATGCTGAGAAAGTTGGTGAGAAAGCACCAGATGCAGTTCCCACAAATGTCAATGCAGATGCTCCGGGATCTTCGGGAACTAAAGATGACGATTCAGAAATTTCTCAAAACCAAGGTATGAGTGATAATATTGTTAATTCTAACCTGCCTGTTTCTGTTTCTGTGCCAGATGTTCAAGTATCAAGGATCAATAAAGACCATCCAATCAGCAATATACTTGGACCAGTTTCAGCAGGTGTTACCACTAGAAGCCGCACTAGGAGACATTAATTTTTGCATGTATTCGTGCTTCATATCCCAGATTGAGCCTCCTAATGTGATGGTTGCTCTCAGAGATCCTTGTTGGATAGAGGCCATGCACAATGAACTTAATTAGTTTTCTAAGCTGGGAGTGTGGCGCCTAGTGGAAAGGCCAGAGAACAAGAAGGTTATACCCACACGTTGGTTATACAAGAACAAAAAGGATGACACGGGTATAATTATCAGAAACAAAGCTAGGTTGATTGTTCAGGGCCACAAACAAATTCATGGAATTGACTATGATGAGGTGTATGCACCCGTGGCAAGATTGGAGGCTATTCGGATATTCCTTGCAGTTGCATCATATCTAAACTTCACAGTTCGCCAGATGGATGTTAAGACAACATTTTTATGTGCAGAAATGAATGAGGAAGTTTATGTGACTCAACCACCGGGGTTTGTAGATGAGGGGTATCCAGATCATGTGTATCTTCTGGATAAGGCTTTGTATGGACTACATCAAGCTCCACGCACGTGGTATGAGACACTATCAACTCATCTGGTAGAGAATGGATACTCAAGAGGAGTGGTTGATCAGACTTTGTTTAGGAAGAGGGTGAAGGATGACATCATCATGGTGCAGGTCTATGTAGATGACATCATCTACGGGTCAACAAACGAAGAGTTATGCACCGAGTTTGAAGAGATAATGAGAAAGAAATTTGAAATGAGTGATCAGGGAGAGATGAGCTTCTTCCTAGCCTTGCAAGTGAAACAGGATGAATCTGGGATTCTTATTCACCAAGCAAAATATGTGAATGAGATTCTAGAAAAATTCAAGATGCAAGACTCCAAGCCAATCTCAACTCCCATGGCATCCAGACCTCTACTGACAGCAGATGCAGATGGGGAGCCAGTGAGTGAATTCATGTATTGCTCGATGATTGGATCACTTATGTATTTGACAGCAAGCAGGCCAGATATTATGCATGCAGTGTGTCTGTGTGCCCGCTATCAGGCTAATCCTAAACTTTCACATTTAATTGCTGTTAAACGTATCTTTAGGTATCTGAAGGGCAGGCCTAGGCTTGGACTTTGGTACCCAAAGAACACTGATTTCCAATTGTTTGCATATACTGACAGTGATTATGGAGGCAGTGATCTTGACCGGAAGTCAACAACTGGTGGATGTCAGTATCTGGGAGATCGACTCATTTCTTGGCAGAGCAAAAAGCAGCATACCGTCTCAAAGTCAACTGCAGAAGCTGACTATGTGGCAGCATCCGCTGGATACTCACAGGTAGTATGGATACAAAATCAGCTCACTGATTACGGTATGGAATTCGTTAACACTCCTATCTTTTGTGATAATGCTGCTACTCTAGAGATTGTGAAAAACCCCGTTCATCACTCAAAAACAAAGCACATAGACATCAAGGTACACTTTATCCGTGATTGTTATGATCGGGAGTTAATTCAGCTCCAAAAGGTGAGCTCAGACCAGAATGTGTCTGATATTTTCACAAAACCCCTACCTCGCCCCAATTTTGAAATGTGTGTCGAAGGCCTAAGGATGATTGCCTTCGAGGAATGATCTGATCAAACTTTCTTGTAAATATCTTTTAAGAGAATTTCAAAAAAAAATTTAAAAAAAATGTGTGTTTATATTTCAAAAGCCTCATAAAAACAGGGGAAGAAATATTGTTGTTTCAGAAAAGCAATATATATATATATATATATATATATATGTGTGTGTGTGTGTGTTTTTATGATGTCTTTTGTTTGCCTTGAGTTGGTAGGATGTGATATAAATTTCCAAGTCGATCGGAGACTGACACGTGTAAGGCAGAAGTGAAAGACGTCTCAAAGATGATGTTCGGTAAGCTAAATCAAAAACAATGATCATCCATGTAAGTGCAGTAAACTTAACTCCTATATATGTTTAGTTTTCCATCCTAGTTTACATAGTTTAAAAGACTGAGTCCCAGCAAAAACGGGTTGAGAGTGGTATTTACCTAGTATTCACTCTCTCACACGCCATATTTCTGCTGTTATGACAACACCACAGAAAAATGAGAAGAAAACGAAAAATGAAAAGAAAAAGAAAAATTAAAAGAAAAAGCAAAAATCAAAAAATATTTGTTAGGGCTGATAATCCGGGATCCTGGCCGGAAGCTCAAATGGTTCAATATCCTTACGCAAGTTCAGGATCCTGGCAGGTTCGAGCATCCTGAATTACAGTTATCAACTAACCCGTTTGTTTTTCCCATGTGTCTTATTAATTGTAGGGTCAAAGAAACGTGTAGACAAGCCTAAAGACTCGGACAAATGATATAGAACGTGGATTAAGTGGTCCACAACGTTCATATTGGCTTAGTTGGGAGAATCCCTAAAATATAGGACAGTTGGTTATATTATTTCAGGATGCTCGCCAGAAGCTCAAAGGATCCTGAACTACAGTTATCGATTAACCGTTACAATTGTCCACGTGTCTTAATTGATTGCAGGTATTAAGGGACGTGTAAATGATGGCTAAAGACTTGGTCAAGGCTTTATGGGACGTGTTGTAACTGACTCCAACGTTCACAAAGACTTGAAGACTCAATCCCTAGTTTTTAGCCTAGTTAGTTAATGTATTTTTGACTATTTAAACGAGCTCTAGGTCATTCATTCAGGAGGACGCACACACACACCTTTTCACGATCACAACTCTCGGCAACACTTAGAATACGAGCTCATTTCATTTGTACTAGAGACATTCATTATATAAAAGTTTTAGGAGGCAGGTACTTTGAACCGGCCCCCGAGGTTTTTTGCTAGGCTCCTTGAGGATACTCAAGGATTCCTGGATTTTCCCTTGTTACATCCTCGTGTCAATCTTCACAATTACATTTTCATCTTTATTTACATCAAACACGCTACCTCACTTACAAAGTTTGATCAACTAATTGCTTAGGCAGTTTTTGACCAAAACAATTTGGCGCCCACCGTGGGGCAAACGGTGTTTGGATTCGATTAACAGCCTTGATCTTCTTCCCCTAACCGATTCTTGAAAATGTCGACTCAACCAAAAATTACTTCGAAATCTGTTTCATCCACTAAACCGGTTGTCGACACTGGTCTC
Source organism: Deinandra increscens subsp. villosa (assembly GCA_039602395.1). NCBI lineage: Eukaryota > Viridiplantae > Streptophyta > Magnoliopsida > Asterales > Asteraceae > Deinandra > Deinandra increscens. Next base: position 9,388,704 of record JBCNJP010000007.1, on the reverse strand, counting down.
CCCCCAATGCTGAAGAAAGTGACCGGCACCGACGCTAAAAGAGTGGAATATCCTACTTTTCAAGGATCTCAAGGTACGTCCACTGACTCTGCTATTTCTAATAACGATCTGTATGTTTTGATCAGGCAGATGAAGTCTCATGTGGATGAGCAAGCCAAAACCAACGAGAAAATGATGAAGGAAATCATGGAGTTGAAGAAATCGAAGAAATCAAAGAAACCAGTAGAGGAAATCAGTCCTTTGATGCCAAAATCGTTTGGTTTCGACTCTCCGGAAATATCGGAGCAGCCGAAACAGAAGGCGAATCCCTCTACTGCTCCAAAGTCAGGTGTTGCAACGGCTACTACTGCAGGATTCTCGGGGCCTCAACGTTAGAAGATTTCCAGGACGATAGATCTGGAATACTCTGGGTACTACTCCGAGCAGCCTCAAGAATCTTACTACGGTGGATATGGAAGTCAGCAGCCGCCAATATGCTCGAGCCTGCAACCAACCGGGTTTTCAAGCCATCGGGTGCCGACAGTCTCGATACAACAACCTATATCTCAACCACAGCGGTTTGTGATGACAAACCTTCATGAGCCTTGGAGTCAGCAGTCAGCAGCACCTACTACTCAGACGCTACAGGGATCTTCGTCTCAGCCATCCCAACAATATCGGAGCCGCTTCCGAGCTGCTCAGGATCCTCAAGGATCCTTATTTTCTAATCCTACTATTTTTGCAGGCACATTCCCAGGTTCTGTTGGGTTATATAACAATTATCAAAACACGAGTACGCAGCGGAAAGAATCCTATGAATTAATCTAACTAACCGGTTTTAGAACGTGTACCTTTTAGCTCGGCAAGACTTGATTTCTTGAAGGATTTGATATAAATCCCTCTACGATCGCACACACGACACACCAATGCTATGTGCTAGCAACCGATCACGAACTCCTCTTGATGTAGGCTTGGTCGAACCACACAAGAAATCGCAAACCCCTAGGGTTTTCTTGTTGCCGAAATTTAGAGAGAGTAGAGAGAGAATTAGAGTTTTCTTTTATCTGATAAAAGCAGCAACTAAACCTTAAACCCAGAGGGTTTATTTATAGTGTTTGGATACTTGGAGAACAAGATAGGGATAGGCATAGAGCCCTAGTCGAAATCGGCCTAGAGGCTTTATCCATATCCTTCTCTCAATTGTAATCCAAATCCAACTCTCTCTAATTACAACTAACACCCCTCTGTTAACAATTAACTGTCAGTTTTTAACGAAACCTCGTTAAATGTTCGTGATAAATATTAATTAACTATTAATTAATATTAATACATTTGGTGTCGAGACGTGTGACCCCGTAGGCTTAAATACTTTCAGGACATACGCTTACTATTACATGATCATATCCCTACAGCTCCCACTTGAGCTTGCAATAGTAAAGGTAATAACATTGGTTAGCGTCTAGCAACACGCCAATGCTCCCAGAAATATTTAAGTACAGTTTCTCAAAGTGTATTTAAATGGTACAGTCATTTACTATCCCTTTGTTACCGATACCGTGTTAAATATGAATATGGATCAAGTCATTTCATACTTTAATGATTCTGTTTCTCATTCTCACAACTAACTTAAGATTACCAAATTGCAAATCGAGACACCTCTAGATTTCATTTGGGCACGGCCATGCAAACATCTTAATTAGTCCAATGAGGGGCCCAGTGGTATCTGCTTCAGCACAAAGCTGAAGGAACAAATCCTCTTGACTACACGTGTCAAGTCACATACTTCACTACACTTACTGAAAATAGCCCTTTTGTACTACCTTATTCAGGATAGTTAGACCTATATCAAGTAGGTGCAATCCATACATGCATGACCTGCTTGTATCTCAAGTCTAAGGATAAGTAAAGCAACCATTTACGAATTTCACTCAATGACGCCGATCCATAAAGTGACAATTCGTTAGTGGGTCAGTCCAGTATGCATCCAATGAATACCATGTGAGTTTGGTGGGACCATCCAAACCAATCACTCAGATTTTGTCTTAGTTTAACTATACTCCCATATAGTTAATCGACAATGGACAATTTAGAATACTTGACAAGTACTCAAGGATTAAACATGCAAATATAGGACACAACTTAACCATTAAATGAAATCAAACATATCAAATACTTTATTTCATTATATAAACAGAAATTGCTTAATGTCCTTTATCCAAATACCGAACATCAGACATACATGATTTAACCAGCCAATTTAAGTCCCATGCCCTCGGCATGCCTTTCAAGCTTCGGCCTCGACAAAGCTTTTGTGAACGGATCAGCTAAGTTAATATCTGTGTGAACTTTGAGTAATTTGATTTCACCTAGTTCGATCTGCTCACGAACATAGTGATATCTCCTGGCATAGTGTCTGGCGCCCTTCTGAACTCCAGGTTCTTTGGCGATGACTAATGCACCCGAGTTATCGCAGTACATGTCAATAGGCAAGTTACTTGTGGGGACAATGTCTAGCCCACTAATAAACTTCCTTATCCAGACAGCCTCCATTGCAGCTTCCGAAGCAGCAATGTACTCAGACTCTGTTGCAGACATAGCAACTGTGGTTTGTTTCTTGCTTTTCCAATCCACAGCGCCTCCATTCATAACGAAGACGTACCCAGACTGAGACTTCGTGTCATCTCTATCAGTCTGAAATCCAGCATCACAGTATCCGGTCACTTTGAGCTCTTGATCTGGATTTCCCCCATATACCAAAAACAAATCTCTAGTAGCCCGTAGGTACTTGAGAATGGTCTTAACAGCAGTCCAGTGACTTTCACCTGGATTCTGTTGATAACGGCTAACGATATTTTGCGCAAACGCTATATCGGGTCTAGTGCATCTTACCGCATACATTATAGAGCCTACAGCCGAAGCATAAGGGACTCTCTGCATACGCTTCACCTCATCAGGTGTAGAAGCACCTTGTTTGACCGATAGACCAAGTCCTTCCTGCATTGGTACTATACCACGCTTGGAATTCTCCATCTTGAATCGCTTCAAGATCTTATCAATATAAGCACTTTGACTTAGTCCAATCAACCGCTTAGTTCTATCTCTATAGATCTTGATTCCAAGAATGAATGCTGCTTCTCCCAAGTCTTTCATGGCAAAACACTTTCCAAGATGGGATTTTACATCTTGCAACATTGGAATGTGTTTTCCTATTATCAATATGTCATCTACATATAAGACAAGGAAAGTAACATTACTCCCACTAGCTTTGCGATATACACATGGCTCATCGGGATTCTGAACGAAACCAAACTTTTTGATTTCTTCATCAAACCGTTTATTCCAACTCCTCGATGCTTGCTTTAGTCCATAAATGGACCTTTGAAGCTTGCATACTTGGTTGGGATGTTTTGGATCAATGAACCCTTCAGGTTGATCCATATAGACTTCTTCATCCAAGTAACCATTTAAGAAGGCAGTCTTAACATCCATTTGCCATATCTCAAAGTCATAGTACGCTGCTATGGCTAAGAGAATCCTAATAGCTCTAATGCCTGCTACTGGTGAAAAGGTCTCATCATAGTCAACGCCAAAACGTTGAGTATAACCTTTCGCCACGAGACGAGCTTTATAGGTGTGTACATTTCCATCCATGTCGGTCTTCTTCTTGAAGAGCCATTTGCTCCCAACGGTTCTAGCGTTAGGAGGAAGATCAACCAGGGTCCAAACGTGGTTATCTTGCATGGATTTCATTTCCACATTCGCAGCTTCAAGCCATTTTTCAGATTCCGAATCTGATAATGCAGCTTTGAAGTTCGGAGGCTCATTGAGATCTCCTGATACGTTATCCTCGGATTCGACTAGACCAATCCATCTATCCGGATTACGTACGACCCTTTCGGATCTACGAAGTGGAATCGCAACATCATCGACTTGAGGTTCATCTCTTTGAACATTTTCCCCCCCAAGTTGATGATTGCTAGTTGTGTCAGAAGGTGACACATCTTCTAGTAGTTCTACAATTCTCCCACTGTTCTCTTGAGCTATAAAATTCTTTTCAAAGAATTCAGCATATCGAGCAACACGAACAGTGTTTTCGGAGGGATTATAGAAGTAGTAACCCATTGTTTCCTTTGGGTATCCCACGAAGATGCACTTAGTAGTCCTGGGTTGTAGTTTGTCAGGCGTATCACGCTTCACAAGTGCCTCACATCCCCAGACTCGTAAGTAAGACAACACAGGGACTTCTCCATGCCATAATTGATATGGTGTCTTTTCAACCTTCTTGGTTGGAACCATATTTAGAACGCGTACAGCGGTTTCTAGAGCAAAATCCCAAAATGATAATGGGAGAGTTGTAAGGTTCATCATCGACCTCACCATCTCTAGTAAGGTTCGATTCCTCCTCTCAGACACTCCATTATGCTGAGGAGTATAAGGAGGAGTAAGCTGTTGGACAATTCCACACGCTTTAAGATAATCCTTAAACTCTTGGCTTAGGTATTCTCCACCACGATCCGATCTAAGGATCTTGATGGTCTTACCGAGTTGATTTTCAACTTCGTTCTTGAACTCTTTGAATGTTTCAAATACCTCATGTTTATGTTTAAGCAAGTAAACATAACCATAACGGCTGAAATCATCCGTGAAAGTTACGAAGTAGCTAGCACCTTTTCTTGACACATGTCTAAATGGGCCACATACATCAGTATGGATGAGTCCAAGTAGCTCTTTTGCCCTTTGCGGCTTGTTCGGAAAGGGTTTTCTTGTCATCTTTCCTGAGATACAGGAAACGCATTGATCAAATGATTCATCATTTGATTGTATGATCCCTTCACGTTGAAGTCTTTCAATGCGATTTTTGCCAACATGGGCAAGACGACAGTGCCAAAGATAGGTTGAGTCCAAACTAGTTTTGGCTCGTTTGCTAACAGTGAACATTGAATTATTTGAAACACAACCACGCATATCAATTTCATAAATGCCATCACAAGGAATAGCATCAAAATAATGAACATTATTTTTAGAAACTGAAATACTGATATCATTAAAAACATTAATGTATCCTTGGTTTTTCAACAGAGAAACTGAAATAACACCTCTAGTGATAGAAGGTGCATAATGACAATTGTCTAATACAATGGATAACCCAGAAGGCAGAATTAAATGAAATTCTCCTATAGCTTCCACAGCTGCTGGCAAACCATTTCCAACGAACAGCTGCAAAGCCCCAGGCTTCAGTTTCCTCCTCTTTCTAAGACCCTGTAACGAATTACAGATGTGAGTTCCACAGCCGGTGTCATACACCCATGAATCACTCTTAGAAAAGGAAAATAATTCAATTGTGAAGATACCTGAAGTACTAGTCCCACTAGTATTCTTTCTCTTCTTCATCAACTCAGCTAGGTAGGTAGGACAGTTCCTCTTCCAGTGTCCGACTTCACCACAATGGTGACAGATCTGGTCCTTAGCCTGATGCTCTTTAGGGGCCGGAGGGGTTTGCTTGGCTTTAGGGATATGGGCAACAGCCTTGCCTTTACCCTTGCCATCAATCTTGCCCTTCCCCTTTTGCGGTCGTTTAGCCTTTTGGATCTTACCCCCTTTGATCATAAGAACTTGGGGTGTTTCAGTGGCCTTTTTAGGAATCGTTTTTTCATACTCGACAAGCATAGCATGAAGCTCAGGTATAGTCTTAGTCATACTATGCATGTTGTAGTTGCGCACAAAACCCTCAAAATCCTTCGTAAGCGATTTGAGGATCATGCCAACTGCAACAGCACGATTATACCCATAATTGAGCGATTCCAATTTGTCAAAGTAGCTCTTCATCTTGAGCACATGACTACTGACCGATTTACCAGTTTCAAGCTTCAAGTCGTGGAGTTCCACAACTAGGTCGAACAATTCGACACCAGCTTGTTTTTCATACATCTTTTTCAGCTCTTTGATCATATCACAAGGTGTATGAAATTCGAATTGCTTCTGAAGATCGGGAGTCATACTCGAGATCATCATGCAAGCAACCTCATCGTATCTGCTGTACTCTGCGTTGTAGAACGCTTTCTCTTGCTCAGAAGCATCAGCAGCTGGCTCGGTCGGCCAATGATGTTCAAGGACATCGGTCCTCCGTTCAACTCTAAGGACAATCCTTAGTTGACGGTACCAGTCATTGAAGTTAGATCCATTCAGCTTTTCTCTTTCAAACATTTGACGAAAAGCATGACCAACATTGTTTTGAGGAGGGTTTGTTGCCATCTACAAAACAGATTAAGTTCAAAAATCAGTATTTTCGATAATCTTTTCCTTAATAAATTTAATTACCCAATGTTTAAACACATTTAAACAATTAAGCTTTATTAAGGCTAGGATCCAATTTGACCTGCCATCATTTCATCAGTTGATCATGCTAGAAATGATGCACTCAAAAGGGTAAGTGACGATCACTAATTGTATTCCAAATACAATTCCTAGATTTTATGGGACCTACAACTTGCACCAAGTGGTTTGTAGTCATGTTTCATCCCATCTTTTGCCACGGGCCAAGGGTCTCACCGCCTAGCTCGTTTTAAGTCGTCCAGCCAAGAACGCACAAATTGTCCACCATTGTGTACCAATGAGTGGGAATTTGTCATGCAAATGCCATTTTACCATTGTGTACCAATGAGTAAGATGACATCCACAAGTGTCCTTTACAAGGTGGATGGCAAAGACTTAAGTTTGGTTTGGGTCAAAACAATTTTGATGCGTGATCAAAAAGGTTATGTGTGAAGATTCATGCACTTCTTCATCACATAATGTGTTTATAAAATTCTTCGTTTGTCTTCCAAATCAAAGGAGCTCGGTAGCTCCATTTGCAACACACAAAGAAGCGTAGGGGTGAGGTTTGCAACTTTTGCAATTAAAAACCTACCCACTTTAGGGAAGCAGAGCGACCCGACTTATACCTCTCTTAGAGTGTGTTCAAATGGGTGAGCCGGTGTTTCTTTTGACTTTTAGGACACAAATTTTATTTTATAAACAAAATCATATTTCAATAGATTATATAGGCAAATTTCGATTTTCATAAAACAAATTTGCAATAAACCTTTTATTATGTCACAATTATCAGATAATCACATAATTTTAGGGTTTCTAATTATCTAATATAATTTTAATTTAATCCTCTTTCATTTAAGTAATAACCATGAACGATTTGCATGAAACATCATGGTTTTTACTTCTTTTTAACACTTTAAAATCTTAAAGGTACAACATGTTGTTCATAACAATTATCTAATAATAACAAAAACTTGGATTTAAAATTTTAGATCACAAAAATCAAATTTTAGAGCTAAAATTAGGGTTTCCGATTCGGCAAGAGGTTTTCGATTCATTATTTGAGTTTACGATCGGAAAGCCGGGGTTTCCGATCGAAAACAGGGTTTTCGATCGGGTACTTTTCGATCGTGGACTATTCGATCGGGTCGAAAAGTCTTTCCGATCGGAACCTTTCCGATCGGATACTTTTCGATCGGCCCGGAAAGCCTTTTCGATCGGTTACTTTTCGACCAGTTCGTAAACACTTTACGATTTGGATCGAAAAGTAGGGTTTCCGGTCGGAAATCAAGGGTCTCCGCACCGGAATAGGTTTTCCGATCGGAAATCAAGGGTTTCCGATCGGGTCGAGAAGCGTTTTTCGATCAGGGACTTTTCGATCGGGTCGAAAAGTCCTATTCCATCGAATTTTTTTCGTTTTTACCAATTGCGAAACCTTTTCCAATTGTAAAACACGATTTTTAAATGAATCGAAAAGCTAGAATCTTGTTTTGGTTACCCCCCTTCCAAGTTTTATTCCCGGTAATTAATTAAAATCATAGGTGGCTCGTGATACCACTGTTGGGTTATATAACAATTATCAAAACACGAGTACGCAGCGGAAAGAATCCTATGAATTAATCTAACTAACCGGTTTTAGAACGTGTACCTTTTAGCTCGGCAAGACTTGATTTCTTGAAGGATTTGATATAAATCCCTCTACGATCGCACACACGACACACCAATGCTATGTGCTAGCAACCGATCACGAACTCCTCTTGATGTAGGCTTGGTCGAACCACACAAGAAATCGCAAACCCCTAGGGTTTTCTTGTTGCCGAAATTTAGAGAGAGTAGAGAGAGAATTAGAGTTTTCTTTTATCTGATAAAAGCAGCAACTAAACCTTAAACCCAGAGGGTTTATTTATAGTGTTTGGATACTTGGAGAACAAGATAGGGATAGGCATAGAGCCCTAGTCGAAATCGGCCTAGAGGCTTTATCCATATCCTTCTCTCAATTGTAATCCAAATCCAACTCTCTCTAATTACAACTAACACCCCTCTGTTAACAATTAACTGTCAGTTTTTAACGAAACCTCGTTAAATGTTCGTGATAAATATTAATTAACTATTAATTAATATTAATACATTTGGTGTCGAGACGTGTGACCCCGTAGGCTTAAATACTTTCCGGACATACGCTTACTATTACATGATCATATCCCTACAGGTTCATCTCAGGAGATGCATGAGGGAGACTTCATCCCCATGCAAGTGGGAACCACAACCTAGCCGACCATCCTTAGGGATGCTGAATATGGACCCTAGATCCATCTCCAAACTTCCAGTGCTGGTAACAACTTTGATAATTTTTATTCTAACCCTAACCAAGGAACTGTGTAGGATGCAGGTATCAACCCAACTATTGCTAGGGAACTTCAGAGGTTAAAGGACATGATCTCAAGTGTCCCCGGTGTTATTCGTCCAATTCCTGAAGTGCCAGTAGGCAGCCACAGAGTTTCTAGATTTGCATGGCCCATTTGCGACGTGGAGATACCAAAAAGATTTCAAACCCCCAACATGAAACTCTACGATGGGACCACAGATCCTGAGGAGCACGTGGCACAATACAGGGAACGGATGGAAATCAACCCCATTCCTGTAAACATCAAAGAAGCTTGCTTATGCAAGGGATTCGGCTCAACATTGACAGGGCCAGCCTTAAAATGGCTGCTCAGTATCCCTCCTAATACCATTACTTATTTTCCCCATTTAGTTAACTTGTTTAATAACCAGTTTTCTTGCAGCAGGAGCTTTGAGAAGCTCACAGGTGACTTGTACAGAATAGTTCAGAAGCCCAACGAATCCCTGAGGGATTATGTAGCCAGATTCGGTCGAGAAGCTCTGGATATTCCCAACCTGGATATGGCTGCTGCTGTAGAAGCTTTCAAAATGGGGATTAGAGGAGATTCCCGCTTTTATGATGATTTGGTTATGACTCCTTGCAGGAACCTTGATGAAGTTAGAACAAGGGCATTGAGGTTCATCAGGTTGGAAGATGATAAGAAGATCCAGAAAAGAGGTGATGAATCGTCAGGCAGAAGGACAGATTCTCCCGGAAAACAACAGCGAAACAAACCCTATTATCGGAATGATAATCCCAGGGTCAACGAAGTTGAAGAAGAAGACGACGAAGAAAACTTCCCAAAGGTATCTGATTATTGCTTTTCGGTTGACACAAGTGGTTTGTTATGTGCCTTGCAGGATCTAGGTGATAAAGCCAGATGGCCAAGAAAATCAGAGAAACAAGGATCATGGAAAGATAAGTCTAAATGGTGTGCCTACCACGAAGACTTTGGGCACTTAACAGATGACTGCATAGCCCTTCGGAAAGAAATCAGTTACCTGCTCAGCAAGGGGCATCTCAAAGAATTGTTTGGCAGGAAGAAAAGTAAAACTCAAGAAGCTGCTGAGCTACCTAAAAGAGCACAGTCGCCGCCAGCAGATGCTAAAGTAATCAACTTCATCTCAGGAGGATCTGACATATGCGGAGCCTCTTTCTCATCTGCAAAGAGACATGCCAAGGAGGCTAAGATGGATCAAAGCAGTCGGCCAAAGAAGAATGCGATATTGACTGAAGACAAAGTCATCTCTTTTGACGAAACTGATAAGCTGGACATCCAAGATCCTCACCACGACAGTCTGGTAATTACATTATGTATTGCTAACCATTATGTTCGCAGGATCCTGATAGACAACGGCAGTTCAGTCAACATCATTCAGTTAGACGTGCTTAAAAAGATGAGCATTCCAGAAGAAGAGATAATTCCAAGATCCTCGGTGTTAGTAGGATTCAGTGGAGAAACCAAGCATACGGTTGGAGACATCAGACTTCCCGTTTACATTGAAGGAGTCAACTCCATGCAGAAATTCTGCGTTATTGACTCTCTTCCTTGTTGCAATGTAATCTTGGGAAGGCCATGGATCCATGATATGAAAGCAGTTCCATCTACCTATCATCAATATGTGAAGCTTCCCACACCATGGGGAGTTGTAAGAATACTAAGTGATCAACAAGAAGCCAAAGACTGTTATACTTCTACTATGAAGAACACCATCAAGTCCAAGCCAGCATAGCAATTAGAGAAACCAGCACGAAGAATTCAGATGACAAGGGAACTTGAAATCAAGGAAGTTCAACTTAATCCTGAAGATCCTGAAATCAAAGTGCTGGTAGGAACCAATATTCCTAAGGATACTGATGAGCAACTCGTGAACCTCTTGAAATCCAGAATCACAACGTTTGCATGGAAACATGAAGACATGACAGGTATATCTAAAGATATTATTACTCATAAACTTGATATAGATGAATCTTTCAGGCTAATACATCAGAAAAGAAGGAAGTTCGCTCCTGAGAGAAACATCATAATCCAAGAAGAAGTTGACAGGTTGCTCAAGTCAAAAATGATTAGAGAGGTTAAATACCCTCGATGGCTGGCTAACGTGGTGGTGGTTCAAAAGAAAAATGGTAAGTGGAGGGTGTGTGTAGATTACACAGACCTAAACAAGGCCTGTCCAAAAGATCCATTTCCTCTACCACACATTGATTCTATGGTGGACGCAACTGCTGGGCATGAAATGCTAACTTTTATGGACGCATCTTCGGGCTTCCAACAAATTCAAATGGAACCATCAGACCAGGAAGACACGGCCTTCATGACACCCATAGGTATTTATTGTTATATTGTGATGCCTTTTGGTTTACGAAATGCAGGTGCCACATACCAAAGGCTAGTCAACTTGATGTTTAAAGACAAACTGGGGGACACCATGGAGTTATACATAGATGATATGGTGGTAAAATCGAAAAAAGCAAAGGACCATCCTAGAGATCTTGAAGCTGCTTTTGATATCTTGGACCAGTTCAACATGAAATTGAATCCTTCCAAGTGCCATTTCGGAGTAAGAGCCGGCAAGTTCCTAGGCTTCATGGTTACTGAAAGAGGAATAGAGGCCAGCCCTGAACAGATCCAAGCAATTATAAATTTGAAATCTCCAACGAATGTCAAGGAAGTTCAAAGATTAACTGGAAGAGTAGCAGCACTTAACAGATTCATATCAAGATCATCCGAGAAGAGCAAAGAGTTCTATGACATATTGAAAAAGAACAAAAAGTTCGAATGGGGTGAGAAACATGAAGCAGCTCTAAGCTCCCTGAAAGAATATTTGTCATCTGCTCCACAACCAGTCAAAGGCGAGCCACTATCCCTCTACCTAGCAGTTTCAGGCAGCTCAGTGAGTGTTGTGCTTGTAAAAGATCATGAAGGACAACAACATCCGGTATACTATGTAAGCAAAACGTTATTAGACGCTGAAACCAGGTATTCTTATTTAGAAAAATTGATTTTAGCTCTCATAATGGCTTCTCAAAAGTTAAGACATTACTTTGAAACTCATGTTATTTATGTAAAAACTAACTATCCTATTAAGTGTGTCTTAAGAAAACCAGAAATGTCTGGAAGAATGGCGAAATGGGCAGTTAAATTAAGTGCCTATGACATCATATATGAGCCAAGAACAGCAATCAAGTCACAAGCTCTTGCAGATTTTGTGGCTGATTTCAGCAGCGACATACTGCCAGAAGTTGAACTGGAGGTCAAGCAACTCGAAGACGCTTCAGGAAGCTGGGTCTTGTACATAGATGGAGCATCTAATGTTAGAGGAACAGGATTGGGTGTGCTACTGAAATCGCCACAGGGGGACATTATCCCTGTATCTATCCATTATGAATTCAAGGCTACTAATAATGAAACCGAATACGAAGCTTTAATTGCAGGATTACAACTTGCTAAAGATATGGGTATCCAACACATTCAAGTTTTTATTGACTCCTTGTTATTAACTAACCAATTTAATGGATCCTATGCAGTGAAAGGCGAAAGGCTAACCAAATATCTAGACCTTGTAAAACAATTAGCATTATCTTTTGAAAATTGGAGCATATCACAGGTGCCTAGAGAAGAAAACGCAGAAGCTGATGCTTTGGCAAATTTAGCATCATCATTAAGGATCCCAGAAGGTGTCAAGATTCCCATAACTCACATCCTGACACCAGCAATCGAAGAACAAGAAGTTAATAACGTCACAGCAGATAAAGATCAGGAAATGATAAACTCTCAGGATCCTCAGGAATCCTGGACTTATCCCATCAGGAGGTTTATCCAAGAAGGAGAAATTCCCAAAAACAAAAATCCCAGGCTCTTCCGAACAAAGGTAATCCCATATTCAATAATGAATGGTATCTTATACAAGAAATCTCTTGCAGGACCATATTTGAGATGCCTGGAGCAGCCCGAAGCGCTTGCAGTACTCCAGGACGTACATGAAGGTGATTGTGGCAATCACACTGGGGGCAGATCACTATTTTCCAAAGTATTGAGAACAAGATACTACTGGCCTACTATGAAGAAGGATGCAATGGCCTTTGTTCAGAAGTGTGATGCATGCCAGCGGCACGGCAACATCCTCCATCAGCCTGCTCAGCCGCTCCATTCGATATCATCTCCATGGCCGTTCATGAAATGGGGGATGGATATAGTTGGTAAGCTGCCTGTAGCACCCGGAGGAAAAGTCTTCATGCTGGCCATGACGGACTACTTTTCTAAGTGGATTGAAGCTGAAGCCTTTGTTCAAGTTAGAGAAAAGGAAGTGATTTCCTTCATTAAAAGGAACATTCTGACAAGATTTGGAATCCCATCGGAAATAGTGTGCGACAACGGGTCTCAATTTATTGGAAAAAGAACGACTAGTTTTTGTGAGGCATGGGGCATCAAGATGGTAACTTCAACTCCCATACATCCACAAGCTAATGGCCAAGCGGAATCGAGCAATAAGATTATCATCAATAATCTCAAGAAGAAGTTAGGAGACAAGAAAGGAAAATGGGCTGAAGAGCTACCTTTCGTATTGTGGGCTGACCGAACGACCTCCAAGAATGCTACTGGTCGAACACCATTTTCCTTAGTATTTGGCTCAGAAGCTGTAATACCCACTGAAATGGTGATGCCGACTGCCAGAACAAGCTGCCAAGATTTTGAAGCAAATAAGCGAGAGCTCCTTGAAGATCTTGAAACGATCGATGAAATCAGAGACCTCGCGAAATTCAGGATGGCAGCATACCAGCAAAGGATAGCCAAGTCCTACAATAGGAATCTAAGGATCAGAAGATTTCAAGTAGGGGATCTGGTACTCAGGAAAGCTTTTCAAAATACAACCAATCCAGCACATGGGAAACTTGCACCTAAATGGGAAGGTCCTTACC
>JBCNJP010000007.1:9286590-9374610 GCA_039602395.1 Deinandra increscens subsp. villosa | reverse complement strand
CACAGGAGCATTTTCAACATCATAAACATGCATTTTCATCATCAAATCTTCAAGAACACATTTTGCACCACATAACCTATTTTGGCATAGATCTTCATATTTACATGACAAGATACAGACTTTATGTTTTATCTAGCATTCCTAAGCATTATTACAGCAGCAGATGTGATTGCATGTGAGTTTTAAGCATACTTTTTAGTTAGCATACAAGAAGAAACAAAGATGGTCATGTGACTCACTTTCGGGTCTTGAATCCGAATGGAGATGTTTACTAGCTGTGATGATGGTCGGTCTTGATGGTTTTCCAGCTGGTCTTGAGCAGAGGTTCGAGATGGAGAGAAAAATGTGTGTGTTTAGTGTGGAATGGTGCAAAAATGAGGTGGTTAGGGCTTTATGAGATTTTATACCAGAGGCCAGTTTCGCTGGCTAGATTCGCTGGTTAGTTTCGTTACCGGGCGAATCTGTAGTTTCGCTGGGTAGTTTCGCTGGCCTGGCGAAAACTGATTCCTGGCCCTCAGCTTCGGCTACCGGGCGAATCTGTAGTTTCGCTCGGTAGTTTCGCTGGTTACAGAAATTGGCCAATCTTTTAACTAGACTATTTAAACAATTTGCCACATAGTTCAACAAGTAGTCATGTTTTCAGATAATAATCATGCATTCAATCATGTTGCACATAATTACAATAATCAAATAATCATGTAACACAAAAGGTCGGGTTTGGTGATCAACCAAAGGTCGTGGACGTATTCGGCCTAGTTATGCATTAGTTACTTAAGTTAACACTTATGACGTAACTAACGGAGATTGTCTAACGGAAGTTAACCTTGAAATTCTCGGATGTCACATCCTTCCCTTGTAATTGGAATTTTCGTCCCAAAAATTATTCTTGTGTTGTAGTGTTCGCAGCATCAGCTGTCGTCGCTGGGGAAAGAAAGCAAAAGTTTTAGGGTCGTCACATGATCACCAACTGATAATTAAGAAAATAAGGGTTTGTCATGACGGTGTTGCATGGTTCCTCAAGTTGGGGGTTTGTAAATCCTCAATAAACTCTGAGGTTGGGTAGGTTTTGCTATGAACGATTGGGTGTGGGGACGGTTAAACATGACGGTAATTATGTACCACAATTAAGCACTTAAAACTTTTTATATGGATGTGAGTTTGTGTGATTTCAAAAATATTGAGCAATCGTTTAGAGTGTCGAGTAACGGAAGCTAAAAAGGGTTCCTCAGTTAAAGATCTGTCTGGTTTGATCCATGAATTTACATCAGCTTCGAGGCAAGTAAATTTTAAATTTCTGTAATTAGGGTTAATTGTTTTTATGGTTTATCTTATATTTCAAGTCTTTAAATGTTTAAATTTTATTTTATATTATTTTATGATCATGATCAGATACTCGGGGTTTGAGTCTGAGGGGAAGCTTCGTAAATTCTCAAATTGTCTCAAAGTTAACATTTTTTTTAAGAGAAATAACTTTTTAGTGGTTTGGGAGGTTTGTAGAACTTGGTTGAAACTTGAGGGGCCAAATTTGAATATTTTCAAAAGGGGGTATAAATACCCATTCCCGTTTACGATCCGAACTCTCTCATCCTCTCTCGTTTACGACCTCCCCTCTCCAAAACCCTAACCACCACTGTCCTGCCGGAAAAACTATTTCCGACCATCGCCGACCTCCTCAGGGCAATCCAAGCACACCAACGCCTTCACATTTCATTTCTGACCACAAAACCCTGGTCAATCGCCTGTTTCGTCGGAGTTTTTCTTAGTGTTTGTGTGATCGGTGTTCAGCTTCTTTTTCTTCAAGATTATCATCGAATACACAAGTTTTTGTAGTCGATTTCGTGTTTGGGACACTTAAAAGGTAGTTGTAGGTGGTTGTTATGCTTAAATGATGCATTTTGATGTGTTTGCGAGATGTTGCAGGTACAACAATGGAGGTTTCTCTGTGTTTACGATCGTCGAGATCAAGAAGACGACTCTTCGGTGTTTCCGATCGGCGTTAACGATCGATGTTTACGACCGGTGTTTACGACGACGTTTACGATCCAGTTTACGATCGGACTTAGGGCTCTTTAAAGAGATTACGATTGGGCTTAAAACTACCGGATCGTAAACCTTTTATTAAATCATAAACCCAATTTATGGATCGTAATCACATGTATTGAATCGTAAACTAACTTAAAATTGTATTAAGGACATAAACACTTAATATTTTTTTAAAAAACCTTTTTTTAAAACTTAATGGTTTTAAGTTAAAATTAATTGTGTTTGTTAACTTGTGTTTCAAAATCAAATATTTTTCTTGAACATTCAAATTGAGATTTTCAGAAATTATCAAGTCAAAATTGACTCTCAATTGAACTTCAAGATGTTGATGACAAACATAAATTCATTTTGATGAATTTAAGCCTGATGCACTTGTCTCGTTGTTTCAGATGGCAGAAAACATGCTTGATGAAGAAATTCATTTTGAAAGGGATCATTGTATACCTGCATATCTTGATGACCCACCAGAGAGACACATGCAACTCTTCTATTCTTTGGTGGCTGGGCTGAATGTTTGCAAAATTAATCATGCCTTGCGGACAAGTGTGCTTATCGATGAGCAGCTTGTAAGAGAATTCTGGGGAGCAGCAAGGGCGAATGCTGACAAGACGAGGATCACAGCAACTGTTCAGAATCGTCAAATAGAGATTGTCGAAGAAGACATCCGCCAGGGATTGAACATAAATGACAGAGCTGAACACCCGATAGAGTACCCACAGGCTCGTGTTTTAGAAGGTGCTCGGCTGATGGGTTATGAAGGAAAGTTCCCTCCTATATTCAAGAAATTGTTGCCACACTACTGGAGGTGCTTGGCTCATTATATGCAGAAATCCTTTCTGGGGAAGAGGACTAGCTTTGATCAGCTGAACAAGCTACATGGGACTGCGTTTGTAGCACTTGCCTTAGACTGGAACTTTAATTTCTCCAAAATGATGCTAATAGATTGGGTTAGGAATGATGTCTTAAGTGCGAGAGATCAGTTTCTTATGACTTCAAGGTTCGTTCAAATGGTGGTGATGAAGAAGTACCCGATGATTGATGAAAGAATAGAGAAACTGGACATCAAATTCATGGATAGTGGGGTGTTTGGGCTGCAGACACAAGATCGAAAAGGAAAGAACAGCTTTCAGGGAAGAATTGAATGGACCAAAAGAGGTGCCTTTCCTGAATTTGCTAGAGAGCAGATGATAGAATCAGATCCAGAGGTTGAACCTCAACCAGATGTGCCGAATGTGAATGTGACTGTTGCTGAAGATCACGATGTGACAGCACCAGTTGCAGTAAATGTTCTGGATCAAACAGAAGGTATACCTTCAGATGAAGAAAATGTGATGGACGACATCTTTGCTGATCAAGGGAATATGGATGATGAAATCTATGGAGACTTGGAACCAATCAATCTTAAAAGATCAAGCTGAACTCATCTTCTAGTGGTGATTCCATCCCTCAAGAGTTGGATATTCAGTTCAATGTGAATGAGATGCTTGAAGAGCCTGTCCCCTTCCGTGAACCATCTTCCAGGAAGAAGACACATCCAAGAAGTATTCGGTTCAAGTTCACAAAGACTAGCTCAAGTCTGTTGATGGTCCATCCAGCTGAGTCTAGTTCTCAAAGTCAAACTACTCAAGAAGAATCAACGGTTCCAAATGTTGAAGATCAACCTGCCCAGGTTCAGACTGAAAGCCCTCCTCTGAATGAACGTAGCCCTGTTCATGAGGAAAGGCAACCTCTGGAGGTTGATAACACTGTTGTTGTACCCAGCCCTGTTAGAATAAGTGTCTCTACTGGAACAAGTCTGCCGCCAACAGTTATTCCAAGTTTCTGCTCACTTCAAACTGCTGAGCTGCCAATTGAGATGAGGATTAGTGCAGACCCTCACATAAACTTTCTGATGTCTCAGAACAGAATTAGGGAGACTGAGATAAAAGCACTCCAGGCAAAGAAAAGAAAGTTAAAAGACAAGGAGGTGGCTGACAAAAATAGGTTTAAGTACTTGTATGAGGCCTTAATGGACTTGAAAAAGAAATATAATGAATTGAAAGGAGTTGCAGTGTCAAGTGCTTCGGGTGACCCTGCTCAAAGCTCATCTCAGGCTGCGCATCGTACAGAGACTGTGAATGAAGATGATGGAGATGACACCATTGAGATGTCGGACTATGCACGAAGTGGAAGGGTCATCTCAAAAGCGCCAGAAGGTCACGACAACTGGTTCAAGGAATTTTTCCAAGGACCAGCCCCCACTCAATACGCCATTGATGTTGGTGAAAGCTCAATCGACAAAAAGGGGAGTCGTGAAGCTATTCTGTGTTGGCACTATGACTCTGAAAAGAAGTTGTTTGCTGTTATCCGTGATGGCTACAGTCCAGTGGAATATTACCGAACACGAGCTCAATTTCACTCCTGGACTGAGCCTGAGATCAGAAGCTTGTTGAGAGCTCCATATATAAACAGATGGAGTAGCACTGAAGGAGATCTAGTTCGGAACAACCAGTTGAGACACTTGGCCGAAAATTTTGTGAACTTCGATCTGAGGCAAGTGAGATGGGTTGAAACTGGAACTGACCCAGAGACTGGTGATCCAATAGGAGAAGCAAGGCGACCACCTACCAAACGCACAAGAGTGATAAACATGCTGGATGAAATTGAAGACGGTACCTTGGTCAAGAATTTTGACTGCTGGGTTTATGATCCAGCAACACATGAGGTGGTGGTTGCTAGACGCTAACCAATGTTATTACCTTTACTATTGCAAGCTCAAGTGGGAGTTGTAGGGATATGATCATGTAATAGTAAGCGTATGTCCGGAAATTATTTAAGCCTACGGGGTCACACGTCTCGACACCAAATGTATTAATATTAATTAATGGTTAATTAATATTTATCACGAACATTTAACAAGGTTTCGTTAAAAACTAACAGTTAATTGTTAACAGAGGGGTGTTAGTTGTAATTAGAGAGAATTGTAATTGGATTACAATTGAGGAAAGGTTGTGGATAAGGCCTCTAGGCCGAATTCGGCTAGGGCACTTATGCCTATCCCTTTTGCTTGTTTATCAAGTATTCTAATCCTATAAATAGACCCTCTAGGTTTAAGGATTAGCTGCTGCTTTTATCAGAAAAAAGAAAACCCAAATATCTCTCTATTCTCTCTCGAATTCGGCAACAAGAAAACCCAAGGGGGGTTTCGGTTCTTGTGTGGTTCGACCAAGCCTATATCAAGGGGAGTTCGTGATCGGTTGCTAGCACATAGCATTGGTGTGTCGTGTGTGAGATCGTAGAGGGATTTGTATTAAATCCTCCAAGAGATCAAGTCTTGCCGAGCTAAAAAGGTACACGTTCTAAAACTGGTTAGTTACATTAATTCATAGGATTCTTTCCGCTGCGTACTCGTGTGATAATTGTTATATAACCCAACAGGAATTAGGGCTTCAAATGTGTGAGATGGAGAGAGATAAAAATAAGAATCTTCAGCACAGAATGTAGAGATGGAGCTAGAGATGGAATCATGTAAGCGGATGCTGAAATCAGGGCTTCAAATGTCAACGTTGAGGTGAAAGGGATTTGAGCGCCATTTTAATTTTTGAGCGGGGGAACTAAAATTTCTAGCGGAGAAATGAAAATATAAAACGACGGAAATGAGATGACGCGCACTTAGAATCTGTACTCCGTGTTTTTTTTTTCAAATTTATGACAGAAATTTTATGACGCATAGAAATGCGCGTCATCTAACCTTAACTTTTTACAATTCTTGACAGTTTTTTTATGACACGTGTTTTTGCGCGTCATTAACACCCGCGCGTCATCGTTTGCACGTCAAGAAAGGTCATGTTTCTAGTAGTGTAATTCAACAATCTTAGAAGCATAAGAGGCCTGTTTCAAAACTATTCCATCAATTCTTTGAAGAACTTCTAAACCAAGGTAATAACTAAGACTTCCTAAATGTGTCATTTCAAACTGTGTTTCCATTTCTCTTTTAAACAAGTCTATTTCTCCTTGATCACTGCCAGTAACAAGCAAGTCATCTACATATACACATAACAACAGACTTGACTTATTCTTTTTCCTATAGTAAACAGCCTGTTCATTCTACATCTCACAAATCCTAATTCCTTTAACACCTTGTTCAACTTAGTATTCCAGGCTCTAGGAGCCTGCTTAAGCCCATACAAAGCCCTTTCAAGTCTATATACTTTATCTTTTGAACCTTTCTTTATGTATCCCTCAGGCTGTTTTACATACACATTCTCACTTAATTCTCCATTTCGAAATTTTGTCTTAACATCTAGATGACAGACCTTCCAACCCATCCTAGCTGCATAGGCTATCATCATTCTAATAGTCTCTATCCTAGCTACTGGCCGGTGCAAACACCTCCTCAAAATCCACTCCAAATTGTTGAACATAACCCTTGGCAACTAACCTAGCCTTATGCTTTGTAATTTTACCATTCTCATCTCTCTTTATCTTAAAAATCCATTTTAATCCTATTGGATTACAACCCTGAGGAAAATCAGTTAACACCCAAGTTTGATTTCTTTCTATGGCACTAATTTCTTCCTTCATAGCTTTCTTCCAATCAGAATTCTTAATTGCTTCTCTAAAGGTAACAGGTTCTTCTTTCTGAGTCAATAAAAGTTCCACTAACTCAAGCTCTTCCTGTCTTTGTTGAGTCTGTCTTATTCTATTATCTGAAACAAAATCTCTCAACCTCACATGCACTACAGTTTTTCTACTTATTCTTCTTACATGATCTCCCTCTTGACTATCATGTCCAACCTGAGCATCTAAGACATTTTCTTCCTCAGCTACATTTTCATCAACCTGTATCTCAGGAGCATTTTCTTGCTCTCCTAAAGTGTGTTCTTCCTGATCACCATTTGATTGAATAGGTTCTATAGAAATGTCTACATAAAATCTTCCCACTCTGGCCTACTTGTTTCATGTACTTCCTCTTCTCTATTCACTGTACCAAGCTTCCAGTCCCATACATTACTTTCATCATACACTATATCCCTGCTAACCACTATCTTCCCACTGTGAACATCTAGCATTCTATGTGCCTTAGATCCCTCTTCTACACCCAAGTATACCATAGCCTTACTTCTATCATCAAGTTTCTGAACTCCTACCTGCATGTTCTTTACATAACCTATGCAACCAAACACCTTCAGATAACTCAATGTAGGCTTCTTTCCTTTTACTATAGCATAAGGTGTATTATCCCCTAGTATCTTTGTTGGTAGTCTATTCATCACATAAACAGAATGTCTAACTCCCTCTGCCCACAACTCTTTTGGTAAACTAATTGCCCTTATAAAACTTCTAGTCATATTGAGAACATACCTATTTCTCCTTTCAACAATCCCATTCTGTTGAGGAGAATAGGGAGCTGTTAGCAACCTAGTTAATCCATTCTCTTCACAGTATTGCCTAAACTCATGAGAAGTGAACTCACCCCCTCTATCTGACCTTAATGCTTTTAACTTCAGACTTAACTTGAGTTCAATACTGGTTTGAAAGACTTAAAGACACTAAAGGCTTTATCCTTAGTTTTTAACATAAACACCCACATGAATCTTGAGCAATCATCAACAATAAGCATAAAGTATCTATTTCCTGCTTTTGTTGCAGGTGTTATAGGACCACACAAATCAATTGACACTAGTTCTAGTGGTACACTTGCCCTATAGGCTGACACAGAGAAAGCTTGCCTTGACTGTTTACCAACTAAACAGGCTTCACAAAGCTATGATGGTTGAGACACTTTAGGCACTCCTATCACAGGATCCTTACTAACAACTTGTTCCAAAGTCTTAAAGCCTATGTGACCAAGCCTGCCATGCCACAACCAGGCTTGATCCTCTAACGAAGTCTTAAAGCACATTGGCACACTTGTTCTAAGCCTAATCTTATATAGCCTATTAGGTGACTTCTTTACCTTCATCAACAATGACCCATCTCTTTCATATAACCACAAATGATCATTTTTCATTCTTACTTCACACCCTACCTCTGTAGCCTGTCCTAAACTTAAAAATGCTACTCCTAAGACTTGGTATGAAATACACATTGGTCAATAATCTTTGCTCTTTATTCTAATTACCTTCTAAAATAACAGAACCCTTCCCTTCAATCTTAATCCTAGACCCATCTCCAAAAGCTACATTTCCTACAATGTTTTTGTCTAAAGTAGCAAAATGAGAAAAGTTACCTGTCATATGGTTGGATGCCCCATTGTCTAAGTACCAAATCTCCTTATCATCTTCTTCTGATGCATATCTTGAAGGAAGAATCTTGAATTCATTCAGAAACACATACTCCTTCTCACCTTCTTCCTTTGATACCATTAACAAAGTGGGTTCCTCATCCTCTACCATTTGTGTAAGATTTATCTCAGGGTCCTTAGGTTCTATCTTATGACAGTCACTTGCATAATGGCCAAACTTATCACATTTAAAACACCTAATCTTACTCTTATCCTTCTTAGTCTTCTAGGAATTTTTCTGTACTTTACTAATCTTATAGCCTTCCTTTTCTTTAGTAAACAACCTATTTCCTTCCCCACTAGACTTAAAGGTTCCCGTGTTTTTGTCCCCTTTCCTGTTCTTAAACTTAGCCTCTTTATTCCTTGATTGCCACTTTGCGTAAGACAACAGCAGTTGATCCTCTTTTGTGGTATTATTCTTAGACTTAGACTTCATTCTTGTCCTCTCTTCAAATACCTTTAACCTTCCTATTGCCTCTTGTAACAATATAGTATCTAAATCTACAAACTGTTCTATAGATGCTACTATATGTATAAATCTTTCACGAACTGAATCAATAAGTTTTCTTACCAATGTTGAGTCTTGAATTAGAGAACCCAAACTGGCAAACTGAATTGACAAGGCAATCAATCTTGCTGCAAATTCATCTATGTTCTCTGATTCCTTCATTTTCAGTGCCTCATACTCACTCTTGAGTGTTTCAAGCCTAGCCTTCTTTACCCTATCAACCCCCACAGACCGAGTCTTAATGGAATTCCAGACGTCCTTTGCTGATTCCATACTTGCCACTTGCAAAATCAAGTCCTCCGGTAGTGATTGGTACATATAGGCGATTGCGGCATTATTTTTCTTTGAATCCACCTCGGCTCCTTCCTCCAGTTGAACAATCTCCCACAAGCCATGGACGTTAAAAATTGCCTTCATCTTGACCGCCCATACTGTGTAATTTGATTGCGTCAACAACGGGCACTGGAGAGGAATGGTTGTATACTCTTTGACTGATCGATTTGCTCCTCCGATTACCGCTGCACCGTCCATCATCGTTCGAACTGGAAATCGTTGAGGAGATGTATTTGGATACCTTCACGGCGAACTTGATCTTCGCGGCGACACCAGGAAACGATGAATTTTGACTAAAATCAAAGAGGATCAGCGATCCCCTTTTGAATTCGCAATTACCGAAAAGCCTTGAATCGATCAAGAAAAACAACGAGCTCCCTGAGCTCTAATACCAATTGAAGTTGGGAAACCAGAATCGAAATTGAACAACAAAGATTGAAGGAAGAGAGGAAAATCGAATTCGTATTATTAAGAACTGAACTTACCTTCACAATTAACAACCTTACTTATAAACAACTAATCCTAACGGTAATGAAAACAGATTAAGACAAGTTACAAATCAGCCCCTTACAGTTTATTAGAATTACAAAATAAGCCTAAACTTTAACAGTGAGCAGTATGCATATATGTAATATTGCTCTCTTAAATACGTATCATTACTGCCATGCACATAGGCATCATGATTGTGTTTGCGTGTATGCAACACAACATTACAATGTTTTATACATATGCAACTTGTCTGTGTTGAGTATATGCAACATTATTATTTTATATAAATTTTAATAGCAGGCTGGCTTGATATGATTTTGTATATACATATGATGCATGTGTTCAACATAATAGTTTTGCATATATGCATGCAGCATAGCTGTGATTCGTAACAAAGTGAAAACTCGAAAACATGAAAGATATAACTAACCTAAGCCTTTGAGACCTCGATCAAAATATTCATGAAGGTTTAAGCAAACATAGCAGGCATGTAATTCCCAAACCCTAATTCAAGTTCCTTAAATTTAACACTATACAACATAATCAGAGGCTAATTTGCATATAAGCAACATATATAATTTAAAGCTTACAATGATGTTTTTTAACATAACACCTGTGTTTTATAAACATATATAATTTAAAGCTTACAATGATGTTTTTTTAACTTAACACCTGTGTTTTTTAACTTACAATTTTGTTTTGAGTTGTGTTTGATTCGTTTAACACCTTGTACTCCACCATTTTCTTGGTAGTTAACATACATATCTGACTATAAGTGGCTCGTTTATCAATTTTTTTATTAATTTGTCTTTAAGTTCTCGATATAGTGACTTTTTGTGTGAATAAGGCTTTACTAAACCGATTGTTGTTCTGTATCAAACGGAAAATCAAAATAAAATAAAATTCAGGAAGTCGATTTTATCAAAACCCTAAGGCGTCGAATCGTCGCAACTTTTTTAAACTAAAGGATGATCCGTTTGTTTCGAGTAGTTACTTGGTGTTTTCTTTGCTTGCCGTTGTCGATTTTGACCTTGGATTGTCGATTTTGACTGTCGGTCTTTGATTGTAGAACCCTAACCTTCGAAATCGTTGGTTCCGTTGCGTGAGAGAGAGAGAACTGGTTGTATCATTTGATACCCTACCTTTTGTTAGTTTTAGAATTTTGACAAAACTGCCCCTGAAGTTTACTTTGTTTAAAAAACTCGCGTGAATATGAGTTTGTTTGAAAACTTACCAAAAGTAAGTGGTTTTTAGGTTTTTATGATAAAAAGGGTTTTCAAGTAAACCCAACCCTATAATATAGTATAGATTTCTTTGTATTTAGTTGGCGATTAATCAAACGCTTAGTAATTAGTTAGATTCTATTTACTTTTCGTGTCGTTATGATAAATGTAAATGAGAAAAGTAGATGTATAAGGTATCGTAAGATCTCAATTAGTATACCCAAATTGCAATAGAATATACATAAGTACTATCATAATATTGCATCTTTGTCAACATGACAGGGTGTGTTATCTATTAGTTTTTTTTTGGAACGTTCAACTAAGACTATTTACACACCAGTTGAGCCAATTCCCAGGAAAAACCACCTCCTCTAAAGGTCGGGTGGAAAACCTGTCAGGCTCAGGGATCGAACTTGTGACCTCTCAGTCCCAAGTCTCCCCTCATCACCAATACCATTGAGCCAAATGACCAATGGTTATCTATTAGTTTTTAATACGTAAGATCTCAATTAGTTTTTAATACGAGACATTAATTGAATTTTTTTATAATAATTAAATATCTTTTAGTTGATTAGTGCAATTAGTGCATACAAATTGCAATAGAATATACATAAGTACCATCATAAAAGAAAAATTGGTCTATATTAATCCCAGTTATCACCTATTGGCCGATAATAATCTCAGTTATTGTTTTTCCTCACAATAGTCCTAGTTATTAACATGTTGACCTTTATTGATCCACCATTAAGTTATGACTAACGGTGTTAAATTTTTGTTGACTAGACTTCCTAATAAAATTCTACGTGACATTTTTTTTAAAAAGCTTTTAATAAAATAAAAATAAAATAAAAATAAAAAACAAAGCCCTAATAAAAGACAAAGGCCTAATTACTTTTCTCAATATTCCGTCGAATGTGATGCTCCCACTCTATAAAACAATGTGTGAATTATTTTTTTTATTGGAATTTAATTTGTTTGTAATGGGTATTTGATAATTTTGTTTATATGTTTTCATTTTATCGGAGGCTGTTAAAAATCCGATACTTTTGTTCAGTTATGTGAATATGGACATTTACTTACATGGGTGTGATTCATGTTCGACAAATTAAATCCAATAAGAAAATTATCAAATACCCATTACAAACAAATAAAATTTTAATAAAAAAAAACTCACACCTTGTTCTATGTTCTATAGAGTGCGACATTCACGTTCGACGACGAAATATTGAGAAAAGTAATTAGGATTTTGTCTTTAATTAGGGGTTTGTTTTTTTTTTTATTTTATTAAAAGCTTTTTTTAAATAAAATGTCACGTAAGATTATACTAGGATGCCAAGTCAGCAAAAATTTAACACCGTTAGTCACAATTTAACGGCGGATTAATACAGGCCAACATTTTAATAACTGGAATTATTATGGGGAAAAACAATAACTGGGATTAGTATCGGCCAATAGATAATAACTGAGATTAATATAGACAATTTCGTTATCATAATATTGCATCTTTGTCAACGTGAGAGGGTGGGTGTTATCTATTAGTTTTTAATACGTAAGATCTCAATTAGTTTTTAATACGAGACATTAATTGATTCTTTTTATAATAATTAAATATCTTTTAGTTTATTAGCGCAATTAGTGCATACAAATTGCAATAGAATATACATAAGTACTCTCATAATATTGCATCTTTGTCAACGTGACAGGGTGTATTATCTATTCGTTTTTTTCTATTCCCACCTAATTACATTATATGTTGTATAGAGAGAGAATCATCATTTCTCCTTCATTAATTCTTCCACCAAATTAACATGAACTCCTCCGGCGTTTTCTCACTTGATGCTATAAAAAAGGCAACGGCTAATTTCGCCAACAATTCGTTAGGCGAAAGGGGGTTTGGGAAAGTTTACCGTGGCAATATCACGGGTAAACTAGTGGCGGTCAAGCGTATGACGAACATCTCCGAAGAAGGACTTATCTCCTTCCGAAAAGAGATAGATCTTATGAAGAGATTGAGAGAATTTGTGATATCCACAATTAGTGGAATCACCTCTATAAATAACATGATAAAATACACTTAAGTACAAGATTAAATACAAAATACATCTAAGCCCCTAGAGTAAAATATTATACATATTTACTTCTATTATCCCCCCTCAAGCGAGAAGGTGGTGATCCCAAGCGAAGCATATCTCGAAAAAACTCAAACTGAGGCTTCGGGAGGCTTTTAGTGAAGATATCAGCAACTTGGAGCTTGGTAGGTATAAACTGAGTGTGTAGTTTGCCGGACGTAACAAGTTCACAAATAAAGTGATAGTTGATGTCAATATGTTTTGCCCTCTTGTGCGAGACAGGATTTTGGCTAAGAAAAATCGCACTTTGATTGTCACATAGAAGAGTAGGTCGGTCTGGTGGCAATGCATGTAACTCCCGTAGTAAGTGCGTGACCCAGACAATTTCAGCAGCGGTATTGGCCATGGCTCGATATTCAGACTCACAGCTGGAGCGAGCAACCGTCGGTTGCTTTTTAGCACTCCAGGACACAAGGTTTCCGCCAAGGAAGATAGAATATCCATAGGTGGACCGTCTGGTTTCGATGCAGCGAGCCCAATCCGCATCAGAGTAGCCCAAGATGGTAGAGGATTGGGCCTTGGAAAATGTGAGACCATAATCAAGTGTGCCTTTGATGTACCGAAGGATTCGTTTGACATGCTGATAGTGTACGACGGTCGGCTGTTGCAAAAACTGACTAACTTGATTGACCGCATATGAAATATCAGGTCGAGTGATCGTTAGATACTGAAGGGCGCCAACCAAGGACCTGTAAAGAGTAGGATCAGCAAAAGGCTCACCAGTGGACGGGAAGGTTACATTTGTCGCAAGAGGAGTGGCCGTGGGTTTAGCATTAAGCATCTTGGCACGATCAAGTATGTCTTTAGCATACTTGGCTTGACTTAGGAACAGCTTGCCTTGCGAATGTGTTACTTCTAATCCAAGAAAGTAACTAAGTTTGCCGAGATCTTTGGTGGAAAACTCCGAGTTGAGTTTCTTGATAAAGGATCCAATAACCTTCTCTTGATTTCCTGTTATGATAAGATCATCGACATAGGCCAATAGGTAGATGATGCATGAGTCACGGTGGAAGACAAAGAGGGACGGATCAGCTTTGCTACACGTAAATCCATTATTCTCAATGTGCTAAGACGTGAGAACCATGCACGTGGTGCTTGTTTGAGCCCATAAAGGGCTTTGTTGAGGCGACAAACATGATTCGGAAAATTGGGGTTGACAAAGCCCGGTGGTTGTTCCATAAAAACCTGTTCCCGAAGAGTACCATGAAGGAATGCATTGTTTACATCCAATTGATGTAATTGCCACCCATTAATGACGGCTAAGGAGAGAACAATACGAATCGTGGCCGCCTTTACAACAGGGCTAAAGGTATGTGAGTAATCAAGCCCCGGAACTTGAGTGTAGCCTTGAGCAACTAACCGTGCTTTGTGTCGATCAATAGTCCCATCGGAGAGAAATTTAGTTCGAAAGAGCCACTTGGAGCCAACTACATTGGTATTTTTGGGACGCGGTACGAGAGTCCAGGTGCGATTAAGATGCCGTAGATGTCGATGTCGATGAAGAGGAGGGTGACGATGGGTCGGATGTCTCCTCCTCACTGTCATCATCACTGGGCTCAACAGGAATGTCAACATGCTCCTCAGTTGGGCCAGTAGAGTCATCAAGGCAAAGCCCACACGGTTTGTGGGCCGCTGATTTGGGCTTAGGCGACTGGGGCGCCACCGAGGGAACCGATGGAGAACCTGCGCACAAAGTGTCAACAAAGTGAGTCAAATTAAGTGAACTAAAGTGTTGTGCATTGGGCTGTTCTGAACATGGAAAGCACGTTTCATCGAAGGTAGCGTGTCGAGTGATATACACCCGTTGCGACGTAGGTTCAAGGCACCGAAACCCTTTGTATTGAGAAGCATACCCAAGAAAAATACATGGCAACGATCGAGGTGCTAATTTATGTTCCGCATAATGTCGAAGGTACGAAAAAACCCGGCATCCAAACGTACGAAAATTGTTGTAATTAGGAGAGTAGCCAAATAGAAGCTCAAACGGGGATTTGCCATCAAGAACTTTAGATGGAAGGCGATTGATAATATATACCGCGGAACTGAAAGCTTCAACCCAATAAGATTCATGCATGTTAGCATTGAACAACATCGCAAGGCCTGTCTCAACAAGGTGGCGATGTTTGCGTTCCACACGTCCATTTTGTTGGGGCGTGTACGGGCAGGATATTCTATGAAATGTCCCGTTGTCCGAGAATATTTTCTTAACTTGATTATTTATGAATTCAGTACCGCCATCACTTTGAAAAGTTTTAATTTTGGTTGAGAATTGATTATGAACAAAGGTAATAAACGTAGTCAAAACTGATGCAAACATGCCCTTTGTATGCAGCGGATATAGCCAAGTGAACCTGGAATAATCATCAACAAAGGCAACATAAAATCGATAGCCATCACGAGAGGTAACCGGTGAAGGTCCCCATAGATTACAATGTATTAAATCCAATGGATTAGAGGCCCGTTTATCATTGAGGTCAAAGGGTAACTTGTGGGCTTTCGCCATTTGACAAGGGGGACAAACAACCGGTTTTGGTAAAATAGATGTAACACGCACCAAACCCATTTTATTTAATTGTCTTATAACATCAAGGGACACATGTCCTAAGCGAGAGTGCCACAATTCAAAAGATGCTTTATTTATATTATTACTAGAAGCACTAAGGGCTTGGTGATCTTGATGAAGCACATATAACCCGTTCTCACACTTGCCTCGAGCTAGGACCTGCCGCGTGCCCCGATCCTGAACATAGAAATTCGGGTGAGAAAACAACACATCAACATCATTGTCCATGGTTAATTTATTGACCGAGAGTAATTTTTTGGTGATTTTAGGCACCACAAGCACATCTTTTAATAGGATATTGTTTACAATGTGTTTTTGTCCAATATGAGAGATGGGCAAACATTTTCCATCTCCAAAGACCACGTTATCAAGGTTATTAGAGGCAGTGAGATTGTAGAGGTTACCGGAAGAAGCGGTCATGTGATCGGTGGCCCCCGAGTCAACATACCAACTCGGATTGGAAGGATTCTGAAACGAATTGGCAATGTGAGCTTCACTGGCGGGATACGATACATGGGTGGGACAGTTTGACGCACCATGACCCGGCACCTCACAAAGTTGACAGGGATCGGACTGAGGTGCCGAGGGACGTTGCTGAGGACGATGACCGATGTTGTTATTCCGACCACCACGATAGCCCGAGTTCCTGCCTCCACGGTAGTTTCGACTGTTACGATAATGGCCGCGCCAGTTACCTCCACGTCCACCCCGATTACGGCCACCAGAGTTAGACACAAATGCTGCCGGAGGGTTGGCCGGACCTTGAAGATCACGTAAGAGAATTTCATGGCTCTCTGCCTGAGAGACCAAATCAGCAAAGGTTGGGGGTGGACGAGCAGCCCGCGCAATCGACGTAAAGCTGATGTATGCAACGCCCAATCCAGCAGTGAACCAGTAGAGTTTGTCGGAGTCCGCCACAGGATGACCAATCGCCGCTAACTGATCGGCAATGCCTTTGAACTTGCGAGCATATTCGGTGACAGAATCAACAACTTTGGGCAGGGTTCGAAGCCGATCGGTGAGGTTGTGAACCCGCTCGACGGAAGCACTGCAGAATTGCATTTCCAGGGCCACGAATATTTCACGGGCAGTGGCTAACCCAACAGTAATGGGCACGACATCCTCTGAAAGACAGGAGTTGATGATGATGACGGCGTGGCGATCATCATCGGCCCAAGTGGAGAACGCCGGATTGGGGGCGGCAGCGCCGTCGGTGGTGACAGTCTTCGGCGGAGCAGGGGACAAAATACATCTATCCACAATTAGTGGAATCACCTCTATAAATAACATGATAAAATACACTTAAGTACAAGATTAAATACAAAATACATCTAAGCCCCTAGAGTAAAATATTACACATATTTACTTCTATTAGATCTGTTAACCGCTTGTGATCAAGTCAACATCATTTCCCTGGTGGGATATTGTGACGAAGAACACGAGAAGATTCTTGTGTATGAGTTCATGCCAAATGGTTCACTCTATGATTATCTTTATGAACATAAAGAGCGCACTCTTCGCTTGACCGTGAAGCAACGACTTGAGATCTGCCTTGGAGTAGCAGAAGGTTTAAGTTACCTTCACAATGGGATCGATTATAACATCATTCATAGCGATCTCAAGACCGACAACATCCTCTTGGATGGTAATTTGGTTTCTAAGATCGCTGACTTTGGATTGTCTAGGACTCGTGACACGGGTCCATCCGCCTCACATCAAGACACCAACCATATAAAAGGTAACCATATATATAGCTAGATTTAAGATACTTTAACTAACTTTTAGCTAACTCAAATTAAACTTGTAATATAACAATTGCCCATTGAGGTTTCTAAGTGTAAATCATTGTTTCATAAAACTTGAATCTAATAATTATTTTGACCTTCAAATTAAGTTCTCACCTATTTAATTAACTACATATGTGTGAATGTTGAAGTATGTTTTCAATCTAGATTATGCTATAAGTCTTATTATTGTTGTTGTTATTATGTAATTTAATATATCACAAAATAAGTTAGTTAAAGGGCACTTGAGGAGGATTTTTCAACAACACTTTCAAAGGGTGTGTTGGTTAATCACACTTTTTTCCTCAAATGGACATCACATATGGTGGTTAAGTTGTAAAAGCTAGCTAGGATAAAAACGTTGGAGCTTTAAATCATATAACATTCAAGCATAATGTTATGTAATATCTCTTTATGACATGTATTGCATAATCAAAAACAAGTCTTCTTATCTTTGATCCATTATATATAAGTTTCTTCCAATTCTAACACCTCTACACTTAACAGGCACCGAAAATTATATAGCTCCCGAATGTTACGAACCGAATTACAAGCTAAGCCGAAAAGCAGACGTGTACGCTTTTGGTGTCGTGTTGTTAGAATTGTTATGCGAGAGGCCAAGCTGGAGGAAACTCGTACAGTTGGCACTTCCATACATCATGAGGGGAGAACTCGAAAGGTTCGCCCCTGAATACGTGGAGGCAGATATTTCCTTAAAATGTTCACGAGCTTGCGAGAATCTCATAAGGGATTGCTTGGAGAACGATGCCGATAAGCGTCCCATGATAGATGAAGTTGTGGGCAGGCTTGAATCGGCATTACAACTGCAAAACCAAAGCCAAGATGCTAACAATCAACAATCCGTTGGACTTGAACTTGCACTTACTATCCCGAAAGGGTTTGATGACCGCGTGGTTTTGTATCACACGAGTAGTGGAGTGATCGTGGAGACGCAAGATAAGTGTCTAGAAGTGAGGAAGATTCTTGATGGATATGGGAAATGTGTGGATGAAAGGGATGTTTATTTGGACTCTACATACAAGGAACAATTGAAAGATGTGTTTGGATCTAGTACTTATATGTTGCCACAAGTGTTTATCAGAGGAAAGTACATTGGGGGGTGGATAAGATTAGGAAGATTCATTGGAGTGGAGAACTAAGAAAGAAACTTGATCGGCTGCCGAAAAGAAACTACCCTTCTTCGTGCAGTACGTGTGGGAATACGAGGTTTGCATCTCTTGCGTTGTGTCCAGATTGTTGTTTTTGGAAGAAGGATGAGTATACTGATCGGCAACCTAAACTGGATTTCTTGAAATCATGTTGTTAAATGTCATCTTTACTATTGTCAAGATCTTTAGAGGTTTATGTTTTTGTTGGTTAATAAGTGGGTCATGTTTGATGTATCATGAGTTCTCAATGTTGTGACTGAAATTGGTTATTACCTTTTTTTTTCAAGTTAATTTGAATTGATTTGGAAGCATTTTATAAATTTTTATATCATAAAGGTATAGTGGTAATATTTGCCACACGAAATTCGGATAAGAGTGTAAGCCAGGCTAAAAAACTGAAATCTGAATGCCAAATATGGAAGGGTGTGAGTAAGATTATTCAACTTGTGAAACACCCCTAATTTATATAACCAATTTGAACTCGATTATGAGCAATCACTTTAGAGTTTAAAACACAAAATCCCATTCACTTGAAACACCCCAATTCCACCGGAAAGCAAAACGTCGTTGAAAGCAAAACGGACAGAGTCGCAGGTCACCATCTCTTCTCCGACGTGAAAAGAAAAGGAATTGTCCACCAGAAAAGCAAACCAGATGAGAGGGACAACATCGCATAAAGAAAAAACAAACAAAGCAAATGAGATGAGAGAAAAAAAAACATATAAAAGCAAAATTAGATGAGAAACAAAAGGAGTGTGGTTGTTAAAGAGATGCGTCCATGCCAAGACACGCGAATGGTTAGAGATCAAAAGGAGTACACGTGTATGGCCTATATTGAATCAAAAGAAACACTGCTGATCATCTCGCAATCAGAAATTTTCTAATTATACATATAACATTTAGGTGTTCAAAAGAGGATTTTTCTGAACAATTAGCAATAGAGGATTTTGCTGCAGTGGCTGATGCAGTAAGTTTAAAAGTTCTCGGTTGTGACCTGGGTTCGATTCCTGTGCGAGTCAGATATTTTCCTTTTTTTCCCTTCTTCTGTTGCCGACATTCTTTTTATATATAATAATTTTTTTTATGAAGTTAACACATGAGGTTATAGTGTTGTGGTAAATGGTTTGGTGTTAAAGTTCTTCTATGTTGAGATCCTAGGTTATAGTGTTGTGGTAAATAGTTAAATGGACCAAAGCCCAGGGACGAAAAAGGAAATTAACTACTTCTCTCTTACCTTCATCTCTTACAAGTAAAAGTTCATCGTTAATATCCGTCTCAATCTACTTCTCTTCTACTTTCATCTCTTACAAGCTAGGATATTTCAGTCAGTCTTCAATCCATCATACTTAGGTTGTGTGATGTGGTATACCTTGCGTCAGGGAGGCGTGACCCAACTCGCGTTGTGGAACATCATCCCACCCATTCGTGAGTTGTGGGCGTGACTAGTTGGTGTGAGGAAACTCACGGCTCTGAGTTACATTTGAGCTATTGCTTCCATCCAATTAAACAATTTCAACAATTTATTTAATGTTTTACTTATTTAATTAGAAACTTTATTCAAGATAAAAACTAATTTTTCTCAAATAACTTTTGCATGTTAGCCTTTTTCAAAAAAACTAAACTCATAGTCTTCTTTTAAAAAAAACGGTTGCTTGAGCCTTGAGGTTAAAGAAAACTAATTTTTCTCAAATAACGCTTTCAGCCTTGAGGTTAAAAAAAACGATTGCTTGAGCCTTGAAATTCTAAAAGAAATTGAAGGAGCTCATTAAAGGGAAAAAAGCCAAGCGGAAAGATTTTAACAACCATCGAGCAAACTTACCATGAAGTTAATTATGTTCATAAACAGTGGGGTTGATATATTATGTTCATAAACAGTTTGGTTATGCATGTTTTTGTTGTAGTTTTATTATGTATTTTACCATGAAGTTAATTAGCTCAAGTTGATGCAATTCAAGATTCTTTACCAAGGTAAAAACTTCAACTATGAAACCATTGACTTTGACCAAAATTTGATCAGGTGGGTCTTGACTAACCCAGAAAAATCCAAATTGATGCATTTCAAGAATCTTAGTGAACACTCTATTAATATTAACAAACACTACATATGCAACAATACAAACATGAAAGGGAGTGCAATTCATCTATTATTGGCAATTGCAGGAATATAAAATATCCTGTCTTGAAAAACTTATAGATGGTGTGTTGTCAACAATATAAATAGATGTATTCCAATTTTAAGTTATTTTTCAAATTTCAACTATTTACCATCTCATCTTTATATGAGGTAATTATATTGTTAAAATATTAATCTAAATATTTGAACTCAATGATATTGAATAGTATATGCATAATCATACAATCCTAACTAGTATGACCCGTTTTTGGTTTAGCTAATTTTTTTATTTAACCCATTTGATGACCTCTGTTGCCACTTAGCTAAATTTTTATTTACCTCATTTCATCAATTTACTAATACTCGATCTAAGTTGATTGATTTATAAGTATTTCAAGAATCAACCCGAGTTAAAATGTGTCCAAGATGAATTGAAGCGTTATAAGAGCTTTTTAACTAGAGAGCTGTTTTGCAAAGAACCAATGGAGAGACAAATTCAGAGACTGTTGAACATTGACATGAATCATTTATATTGTTCAAACTATGCTTTTAGACATGGTTTAGAGTTAAAGTAGAGATGAGACTTTAGAGAGTGCTGAACAGTGACTTGAATCGCTTTAATTTATTGTCCAATCTGTGCTTTTACTCTTGGTTTAGAGTTAAAAGTACTACATATGGATTAAATGTATTAATCTTTGAAAAAGATGATAAACCTACAAATAAAACATCGAATGTTATAGATTTGTAAATTGTAATTGTAAATTGTAATTTTATTTTTATTATTATTATAGGTAAATTCCGTTGTTAAAAGTGTTTACATATTTATGATTGAAATCTTTTTATTTTTCGTTATGTGTAATACACGGGTCTATAACCTAATAATAATACATTCAGTTATAAAATGATAAAACAATAACTAACCAAATATTAGGATACAACATCAGAAATAAATCTTCTTTCACCAAATATGGCCCATGTAAAATTTTCTCTATGATTTCCCAGTATACAACACAAAACAAAACGAGATGACCGGCAAATGTTCATCTTTCCTTTTTATTAATACACATATAACAAGAACAGGAAAAAAAAAAACAAAAACAGATACTTGAAAAAAGTACATACCTAGGCACATTTCTTGTGAATTATAGACGGACCACATTCGTCATATTCGTCCTTGGTAACCCACATCTAATTAACAAGAAACCATACATGTTAGTCTTGAAGAAAAAAGTTTCTGAAAGATTATAAAAAGATAGCGTTTATCGGCCTGATGATGGTTTTTTTTTTATCATTACTAAGGCATCATACAAGACTCAAGTAAACACGCAGGAAAGACGAGCAACAAGCTGCGCCGCCAGCCCTTTTTGAATGGCAAACCCTAGACGTATAAAGATAGCATAATTAATGGAAAGATCGAGGATTTTAGATTACCTGTTCGAAGACACTCTGAGATGCAAGGATTGATCCTCCGACTCAAACATCGAATTTTCGATTTGCTTGTGCATTTACTTTAATCGTCATGCTTGGAGGGACAAGAGCCGTGATTTCCTTTTTCAGACGGTCAACAATCCCAGGGAGCATGGTTGAACCACCGCTGAGCATAATGCTTGCATAAAGATTCTTCCTTATATATCTGTCACTACACTTCATGATCGACTTATAAAGAGTCTTGTGAATACCTTCAGCCTCCATTCCATTAAGATACGGGTCGAAGAGGAGCTCTGCGCAACTGAATCTCTCTGCTCCGATTGTGATGGATTGCCCATCTGGCAGTTCATAATCTATTTCGAGAGACGAGCTAGTTTTTGCTGTTTTAAGTTCTTCATCATAGTCAAGAGCCACATAGGAATGTTTTTCCTTAATGTCCCGGACAATTTCTTGTTCGACTGTGTTGGTGAAAACATAACCTCTCTCCATCAAGATCTGCATTAGGTGAAGTGTAAGATCGCGGCCAGCAAGATTCTGACGAATCACGCCTTCAGGATGTACCTCACCTTGATAAATCGGGACAAACTGTGACACACCATCTCCGATATGCATCACAATGCCTGTAAACCAATATTAGTAATGTAACATCTGACCTTCCATACCATCAATATTGTCCGCTTTGCCCACGGGGAGCTCAGGATTTGCTTTTGGTTGCCTGAGTGAAAACTTCCGAGGAGGTTACCCATCCCTGAATTGTTGCCACTCGGGCACGTTTAACTGTGGAGTTATCTTCTCATCTACAGCTAATGCGTCCAAAACGCGTTAGTGATATTTGAGACATGACATTTCTTATGGACTAGTTTTTTGAAAAGACAATAAGCATTTTTGAATGTTTGGTAAACTAATAATCACTTTTATTTTTGGCTTTTCAAAAAGCTAATAAGCTAGTTTTTAATAAGACAAGATTTTCTGGCTTTTACTGCTTATAGTTTTTTGAGTGGTGAATTACCACTATACCTTTATTTTAACTTTATACTCACCTAACCTTATACTTACTTAACCAATTTTTTTTAGTCATTTTACATATAAAAGCTAAACTAATCATTTTCTAAAAAACAACTTAATAACTTATTGCCTTTCCCCACCTCAAAAGCTAATCCAAACATTTAAAAAAAAACCCCTTCTCAAAAAGTTATAAGGCAATAAACACTTTTCTCCAAAAACACTTTTCCCCTTAAATAAGCAATCCCAAACAACCCTTATAGCTAGGAAACTCTCCTGTCCACGAACGATGTATAATTTGCCTAGGTTGTGTTACAAGTAAGCGTGTTGCTATGTTATAATTAAAACTAACCTGTTATATGCCCTGACGAATACAAAGAAAGCACGGCATGCTTGCAAAGATACATTCCAGGAAGATTGAAGGTCTCAAACATGATTTGAGTCATTTTCTCTTTGTCTACCTTGCGAGCTAGTAAGGGCTCGCTAAAAAGCACAGGGTGCTCTTCAGGAGCAACACAAAGCTCGTTATAGAAAGTGTGCTCCCAAATCTTCTCCATGTCATCCCAGTTACTCACAATACCATGTTCCACAGGTTGTTTCAAAATCATATGTCCTCCTCCTTCCAGGGCTTTGTCTCCAACTAAATCTTTGTTTTGACCCATAGAACCGACGTGATGATGTGGCCTACCCGAAATAGTCCTGAAGACTACCTTAGGAGCAACATCACCAGCTACCCCAGCCTGCTGATTTAATCAAACAATGAGTACAATAATAATTAATTAA
Source organism: Deinandra increscens subsp. villosa (assembly GCA_039602395.1). Classification (NCBI taxonomy): domain Eukaryota; kingdom Viridiplantae; phylum Streptophyta; class Magnoliopsida; order Asterales; family Asteraceae; genus Deinandra; species Deinandra increscens. The sequence goes on along the minus strand of JBCNJP010000007.1, from coordinate 9,350,778 downwards.
CCCACATGATTATATAAGTTTTTATAACAAGATTAATTAATTAAGCTAACCTTCACAAATCCAGATCCAGTGTCTATAACAAGGGGCTGGATATCCATTTAGAAAGAAACTACAACAAAAACATCAAAATATGTACATTGTGTTCAATCAGACAACAGATAACTAACTAATACCAATATTTTATATTAATGTATGTATATTAAACTTCTTATAACTATATAAGAATGCTAAGAAAGAATGTCATGTCTAGAAAAAAGAAATCGGAAATTAAATACTGTCACAAGAATGAAGAAATGATGATTTAACCTGATTAACCTGTTGTTTCAGATCCTCCTGTATGCAACCAGCTCCGGTGGCCGGAAACCAATTTGGTTGTGGATCAGGGGCAATGAAGTCAACGCTTCAGCTTATGTTTGGGGAGCGGGTTGACCAAATTTTGAGTTGCAGCAAGGTATCTATTATATAATTTGAAAAGGGTTAATAATAATAAAAAAATAGACATAAAAATTATATGTTAATACTATCTCGTTATAAGACTACCCGTAGTGGGGCGTGGCCGGGCGTCAAAGGGCTCTATAACGCCCCCTATAACGCCCACCCCCACTACGGTGGGGCATTATAGGGGCGTTATAGAGGGGGATCGGGCGGGGGGCGTTAGCCCTTTAACGCCGAGAAGAGGGGAGAAGGTGGGGAATATAGCCGTTGAACGGCTATATAACGGTTATATATATATATATATATATATTTTTTTTTTTCATTTTTTTTTAAATCTTACACAATATATATCACACATAATTTATAAAACTCACACTCATTCCTCTCATACTCTCTCATACTCTCTCAATTCTCTTCTTTTTTTTAAAAAAATGGGCTCTCCCTCTTCCTCCACTCGACTCGGTCTCTTCGACGATGAAGAAGACGAGGTTGTTTCCGCCGCAATTCAACTTTTTGACGTGCCGGTTCCACGCCCAGTTATTAAGCGGAGACACCTCGAACGTGATCGTAACGCGGCCAATGATAATCTGATGAGAGACTATTTTGGGCCCAACCCACTCTACGACGACGAGATGTTCAAGAGACGGTTTCGAATAACCAAACGGTTATTTTTGCGTATAGCTAAGGATTTGGAAGAACATTCTCCTTATTTTAGGCAACGGTTCGACGCCACTGGAAAGCTTGGGTTCACTTCTATTCAAAAGTGTACGTCGGCGATAAAAATTCTTGCGTTCGGCAACACTACGGATATCAACGATGAGTATTTGAAGATGGCCGAGAAGACGACGAGAGACACGGTGGAGGAATTTTGCAAAGGCCTTGCCGACTTGTACACGACGCGGTATTTGAGAAAACCAACCTGGAACGACATGCAAAAGCTATACGATCACCACGAAGAAGTTCATGGTTTACCGGGCATGATTGGAAGTATAGATTGCATGCATTGGACTTGGGATAATTGTCCAACCGAATGGCGAGGACATCACACGAGGGGTGACCAGAAAGGTCCATCCGTTATTCTGCAGGCCGTATGCTCAAACGATCGTTGGATTTGGTACGCCAAATCTGGTGTCGCGGGGTCTCTTAATGACATCAACGTCTTGGAAGGTTCTTCTGTGATTGAGGATTACGTATCTGATAAGATGGTGAAGATCGGATTTTACGCGAATGGAACCTACTACCAACATGGATATGTCTTGGGTGACGGGATATATCCGGAGTACTCGATGATTGTGAAGACATTCAAAGACCCAATTGATGAGAAACGGCGATATTTCAAGAGGGTTCAAGAAGCGGCTAGGAAGGACGTCGAGTGTTGTTTTGGAAATCTTAAAAAAAAATGGCACTTTCTTAAAAATCCTTGTCGATTGTGGACGAAGGATAAGATGGAGGATTGTATGCGCGCAATTATCCTCATGCATAACATGAACAAAGAGGATAAGGGTCATGCGATATGTGCCGACTTTCGCCCCGAACATATCCAAGTGATGCCACCTGCGACGAATGAGAAGCGACTTGAAAACTACGCGATGTTGCGTTCTAGAGAGATACACAACTGTCTAAAAGCGGATTTGGTTGAACACACTTGGACCTTTAGGCCAATTGATTACGTGCCCGAACCGGTTGTGCAACAAGAAGAAGAGAGTGACGGTGAAGAAAACGAAGAAGGCTACGACGATGTCCAATCCGATGATTAGTTTTTTTTTAATCTAAAATGAAGTGTGTGTAGAATTTGATTTCAATTTTCTATGATATCAAAAGGCTGTGAATATTATTATGTTCATTACAAGAAAAATGTTACATATAAATGGTTGAATGCAAGAGTAAATCTTTGTTGACTAATTGATGTCTCCTTGATATCTTTAACTATAACTCTCCTTGTCATCTTTGACTGAAACATATGACCAATAAATATAGTTTAGTAACCAATAGGAAAAGAGACGGTAATTTGCACACTCCTTCTAGTTTGAGCGTGTAGGTCACGAACGCCTAACTTGTCAAGAAGAAAGTTCAGTCGTTGTGAGCCCAAAGCCTTGGTAAACAGGTTGGCGATTTGGGCTTTAGTATCAATATCCTTTGGTTGTATTTCCCATGATTCCACTCGTTTATGATCAAAGAAGCAATCCATCTTCACGTGCTTAGTGCGTTCTTGATACATAGGATTGTTAACGATGTGTCTAGCCACTTGGTTGTCGTAAATATAGAGTTTTTTAGACTTCAGTTAGTCCGAGTTCACTCAATAGCCAATGCATCCATGATGTTTCACTAACTGTGGTTGCTATCAATTGATATTTTGCTTCAGCCGAGGAGTGAGAGACCGCGGATTGTGTCTTGGATTTCCGTGAGATTAGAAATCTCCCTAGTTGTAACAAATAACTGCTTCTTGACTTTCTTGATCAATAAGGGCATCAAAGCCAATCTGAGTCGGAGTATGTAACAAGATTTATGCCACTTTCTTTTGATAATAAAATTCCTTGTCCCTGAGTCATATTTAGGTATCTCAGGACCCTTGTGGCTGCCTCCATGTGACTTTATCGCATGTCGGATACGAATTGGCTTAAAATATACGCAGTAAATAATGTTTAGTCGGGTGGCTTGCAAATAAAGTAGCCGCCCTACTGATGTTAGTCCAATGTGTTGTCGTTATTGTTATTAATTTGTCATTTTTATTTTATATAACGGTTGGATTACATTGCATTTACACGATTTTTGTGTTCTGAGGTACCAGGAGCTAAACATGTGAAATCTGGGTCTTTATGAAGAAGCAGAAGCTGATTGGTACAGTGGTCGAGAAATGAGCGGGAACGAGTGAAGACTTGGAAGAAATAAAGAAAAGTTTCTGAGATCTAAATCGGGGCGGTACGCCAGGAATGAAGAAATTAGGGCGGTACGCCCTAAAGTTTAGAAATCAGCCGAAGTTACAAACTCGGGCGGTACGCCCAGGATTCCATTATTTGGGGCGGTACGCCCCGAATCAGTCGACAGAAGAAAAATTAGGGTTTGCTATTTAAACTTGTTTGTTAAGTTATTTTTCATTATTATTCTTCTTCAAGAACGACTAGAGCTTTAGGGTTTCGACTTTTCACCATTGTTTTGGAGACTTTGAAGAATTCTAATCATTCGGTACAGTTTTTCAATGCAATTTTCATTCATAACCATGTTTTCATCGTTAGCCATGTCCGGCTAATCACCTATAACTGCTTTTGGTGATTGGTTGGTAAAATCGTTTTATTCCTAACCGATTAGTTATTAGTTGTTTCGGAATCCTTGCAACCGTTGAGCACCTGCATGCTAAATTTGTATAACCTAACTAGTAACTTAGGGTTTTAGGGGTCCACTGTCATGATCTAGCACTTTCTTGCGGCAGAAACTAAGCAGCCCTTTAGAACTTTAAGGTATTAGGTCAATTAGGCAATTGGGGGGTATGTCTATGTGTCACTAGTAATTAATTAGGTTTTGTCTAGATCGGTAGCCAACCAGGATCCAAAAGTGGTTAGATTTCTCACATTTGATAGTTTAAGTAATTTCCTAGTTCAAGTTAGTAATTTTTAGTTAATGTGCAACACAATTGTGTTGCATATATGCAACACGAGGGGGGGGGGGTGGGTGGGGGTGGCGGGTGCGGCAGGGGTGGGGGTGGCGCGGGTACGGGGTTGTATATATGAAATGTAATTAGTAATTATGTTGCATATATGCAACACGGGGCCGGGGGGCCGAGGCTGGTTGGTTGAGGTTACGTTGTATATACGGAACACACTTGTGTTGCATATATGCAACACCGGGAGGTGGGGGTGGGGGTGGGGGTGGAGAGTTGAGTGGAAATATGATGGGGTGTTGTAAATATATGAAACATAAGGGGGTGTGGTATTGATAATATTGAAAACTAAATATTAAATTACTTTATTAATCCTCATTTAAGTGGTTTTTAGGTTTTTAGGTTAAGGAGAAGTTTTCAAATTATCTTTACCCTTGACATAAATATCCTCTATCTTTATTTAAAAGATTTATCATGTGTCATCCTCGTATTGCTTTCCAGAAAAAAATTATTTTTTTTTACCTTAACCCTACCCAACACATATACATTAAACAAAATATATAGAATTCCCATTCTCAAATCCTAAGAGGTTCAATTATTAATCTTCCATGGCTCTCTTTTAATTCTCTTTACGAATAAACATTACATAATATATGGCCTAAACTCGATGCCTTCAACGACAATTCTTCCAAAACTCCCGCCCCATAATCGTACCTTGAGTGTCGAATGATCTCTCAACCTTTCTAATGGTTTACTCAACATCACCTCCATCCAACCATCCTTCCTTTCTTCCATCCAATACTCCATTCCACCATTTTTCATATCAAGTCCTTTGGTTCCTGGTTCTTCAGGATTAACCTTGGGCTTTATTAATGTTGGCCTAATATTCCTCTTCATATGTACAAGAACGTTACCTAGAAGACGGTGACCCAATCCATACTCTGCCGTAAACGAATGATTACCATCGAGCTTTTTGTTGTGCTCAAATTTGAACACAAGATAGCATGCGTACAGATTCTGAGGTGAGAACATTGGTAACTCAAGTGTACATGTGAAACTATAGGAAGACGCAGATCCGAGAATTAACACCTCAGGAAACCTGGTTTATGTGTAAATATTACTCGTATATATATAATTTTGGAAAAATGGATTTTAATAATACAAGTTTTAACTTGTTGGCGGATAATAATACGAGTTTTGAAATTTCCTGATAATAATACGAGTTTTATGGGTGTTGGATTCTAATGATACACCCTTAGTTTTTTACTAACGGTGTTAATCAGTTGCCTACGTGGCAGTTAACATGGACTGTTTTCCTCCTACGTAGCACCTGACGTGGCACCTGCCACGTAGGCAACAGACTAACACCGTTAGTAAAAAACTAACGGTGTATCATTAGAATCGAATACCCACAAAACTCGTATTATTGTGAGGAAATTTCAAAAGTCATATTATTATACGCCAACAAGGTAAAACTTGTATTATTAAAATCCATTTTCCTATAATTTTTAGGACAAAGAATCAAAGATAGATATGTACATCTTTATTAACTGAAAAAAAAAACTGTAGGGATTGAGAACCTGGATTCGTATACGGATAGAGTATCCAAGCGTTCGTATTCAACGTGATCACGTAAGATTTCTGTGGCTGGTAGCATTGAACATATTCCGTCGTTTGTCATGCAAACCGAAAACCACCGTTAACAATTTAAATCGTGAGTATAATAAGTATTGGATGAGGCTGACACTTGGATGTAAATATATATAAAGGATGACCGAATGAAAACCAATTGGTTTTTGAATTTTTAAGAACCATTCTGAGTCACTAGTTATATATCAGGAAATCCCTCATGAATTTGAGTGGCCTCTCCTGAAAATTAGTGGCTCAAAATGGTTCTTAAAAGTTTTCAAAACAAAAAGTTTTCAAATGAACCTAACCCTAAATATATAAAACAAATTATCTATGTAGGTTAGGTTCAAATGAGAACTTTTTCTTTTGAGAACTAAATCTCAACCACTAATTTTAAATGGAGACCACTATATTCATGGGGGGTTTTTCATATATATAAACCAGTGGCTTAGAATGGTTCTTTTTAGTTATCAAACCCAATTAGTTCTTAAATGATATTCTCCTTATCTATGTAACTTCATATGATTAATTATGAAGACGATGAGCAAGGAGAAGATGATCGATGGTATTTCCAATACTCACCTTTAACTGTATACAGCGTTGATAGGGATTTGGAAACTTTTGCTTCCAATAATCAGGGCCAAGTGTATCCTTTTCACATGGCATAGGTAGACTTCTCATTCTTTCCGTCTCTTCATGCTCTATCTTTAAATATAAAGGAAGTTAAAGTAGTCATTGCATTTAATAGGCAATATAAATCGGGGCATAAATTGCACACACACGTACAAGTTTTGATTTTATTATATTAGACTGATTTCATACGAATATATTGCTTGAGTTAAGGGGGTATATATGAAAGGAAACGTCAATATGGGACTAGCCTACTTGATAGAGACTTTTTCGTCTTAGATGTAGAGTCTGGGTTTAAACCCAGGTGACGGTAATTTAGTTTGGGGAGTAGCTTAGGAGTAAGAATATGATAGATTTGTCGTTAAAAAAAAAATGAAAGGGCACACACAGACTAATAAACATTGGCGTAGCTTAGTAGAGTTGGGGGGGGGGGGGGGGGGGGCGACCGCCTCTCCGGTTTTTTCGTCTAATAGTACTAATTTTCACGATTTCTTTCCACAAAATTTATATATATAGAGAGAATCGCCCATTGGATTATCATTCCATGACTTATCGCCTCCGTAAAATTCTAGTTTAAGCTTCGCCAATGCTAATAAAGTACTTATTTCTTATAATTAAGATTCATTAGCACATAATTATCTTCTAGCAGCAAGAAATTCGTTTTTTCAATCCACTAACAAGAAATACATCATATGAAGGTGCATTGAAAACTTACCTGCATTTTTAGAGTAGCTTCAAGCTCTTTCTTCACAACTTCCATTAGAGGTCGTTGTTCTCTATTTTGAAGGCATTTATACGCGATTGCTGAATATTTTCTCAAGGAGCAGGGGCTTATTTGTGCCCTTAAATTAGAATCAATAAGACCATCTAGTTTACCGTTAGTGTAATATTCTTTTGCTACGTCTGCAATTAACAATATGCCATCCTTGTCTCTGATGTAGCACAACCTCCCACAAAGAATTTCGAATAGCACCATACCAAAAGAATAAACGTCTGATTTCGTGGAGACGAACCCAGACCGAATGTATTCTGGTTCCACATAGCTTAGTGTGCCACAGGGTTGGGAAATAATCATACTTGTATCCAAACCAGAAAGAGTCAACTTGGACAATCCAAGGTCAGATATTTTGGCTACCCACTTGTGATCTAGCAAAATATTAGAACTCTTTATATCCCTATGGATTATGGTTTTATGCTCTCCAAGATGATTGTGAAGGTGATCCAGCCCGCGAGCAGCATCAACAACAGTTTTGAGTCTTTCCAGCCAAGTAAGAGAGTAATTTTCTTTGCCGGGCCTAATATATCGATCCAAGCTTCCATTTTGTGCAAACTCATAAACAATAATCTTCTCTTTTCCCTCGTCACAATACCCAACAAGATTGATGATATTTTCATGTTGTCGACCGGAGAGGAGTTGGATCTCGGTCAAGAACTCCTTTAGCCCTTGTCCAAGTTGCTCATTTAACCTCTTCACAGCAACCTTGATGTATATTCCGTTGGTGAAGAGTTCGCCTTCATACACCGGGCCATATCCACCTTTTCCGATAATCTTTCCGAAGTATTTGGTTGCAGCCTTTATCTCTGCGAATGATATCTTGAGGTGTTCCCACTTTTTCATTCCTGACATGATGATATCTGGGATTGGTTTTGATTGAATGGGCTGTAGATTGGTGGAGAAGGATAATATGAAAGGCCGGATAATTAGGAAGAAGACTTTTCGAACCAAGAAAATTCAAGTACCATCTTTGAAGCTCACCACATGCACATGCATGTAATGATCCCACATGGGCTCTACATGCCATTACGGATTATAATGTCAAGTTTATTTAAATTTTTATTGTATGAACGCCCGAAAAGCACTAGGTGTCGATTTGCTTCCACGGTTGACTTTTAGAATCCGATGTTAATTTTCTTTAATAAAAAGAAGAAATTATTTTTAATTAGCTAGAAATCTACAGTAGTTGCATACTACCATCACCCACTCTTTTTCAAACTAACAATACTTCTCATTCACACGTCTGAAATATTAATCGATGGTTGTCTTCTTTGATTATTGACGATTAATGATCATTTTTATTTTTGAAGGTGGTATATGATATTCATTTGTTAGCATCAAACAACTATTAGCCTATGTGTAGTGGACGTTGGAGTTAGGGGGTGGGGTCCATAACGCCTCATAGCGCCCAGTCACATTACTCAAGGGCGTTATAGCGCCCAAACCTTCATTTGCTTAAGTGTTTGAAACGCATTTTCCTGAGCAGGACGCCACTCGAAGGGTTTACCTTTCCGCGTTAAGGCATGTTGGATATCAGAGGGGAACAAAACAAAACAGGAAGATAATGGGTCGAATGCTTCTTCTTATTTATCACCAAATGCTTGAACAAGTACAATCAAATGATTAAAGAAGAAAATGAACAGAAGCAATTTCGACTGGTTGATATCTAAATGACAAAAGAAAGTAAACTTAAATAGGAAAAGTCTTCAACAGAAAGCTCCTTTATTCTCTGGGTCTTCCATAATACTCGGTCTTCTTTACTTACCAAGTCATGCACACGTGAATAACATGCCCCATGAACCCGGTCCATGCATGGTATGTGCCACATCATCCTACACTCTCCCCCTGATGTGGACACACTTTGACTCCGATCAACTCTTTCATTTCTTCAAACTTAACTCTTGGGAGAGCCTTGGTGAGCATGTCTGCCTTTTGCAGCTTCCCATCTACATGTTCCACAAAGATCAAATTTCGTTCCACACACTCCCTGATGAAATGATACTTTGTGTCTATATGTTTGCTGCGACCATGAAACACCGGATTCTTCATCAAGGCTATTGCACCTTCATTGTCCACTTTGAGTTTAACACATTGGGGTTCTAATCCACTGATCTCACTGATCAAATTTCTTAACCAGATGGCTTGGCGGGCTGCATCAGTAGCTGCCATAAATTCAGCCTCACAAGAAGAAAGTGCTACAGTACGTTGTTTTTGAGATGACCACGTAATTGCATTGTCTGAATAATAGAAGATGGTACCAGTTGTCCCTCTTCTATCAATGATATCATTCCCATAACTGCTATCACTATAGCCAACTAGCTTGCCATCTCCCCCTGCTCCATATTTCAACCCATTAAAGATGGTCCCTTTAATGTATCTCAAGATGTGCTTGACTGCAGCTAGGTGACTTTCTTTTGGGGCTTCCATAAATCGGCTTACAACCCCGACTGAGTAACATAAGTCAGGCTGAGTATGTACCAAATACCTTAGACTCCCAATCAATTGTCTATAGTAGGTAGGATCGACTGCTGCTCCCTCGCCTTCCTTTGTCAAAGACAACCTGTGTTCCATAGGATATTGACTTGGGTTGCACCTTTCCATTCTTGCCAACTTGAGTATCTTTTTAGCATAAGCTGACTGCATGAGAGTGATCTCTCCCTTTTCTTGCTTCACTTCAATGCCCAAGTAATATGAGAGTAAACCCATATCACTCATGTCAAATGATGCCTTCATCTTTTCTTTAAACATCTCCACATCTTTCTCCCTGGAACCTGTTAGTATTATATCATCTACATAGACACCCAAAAGTAATACCGAACCTGACTTTTTGATCATGTAAACTGCTGGCTCGTGTGTGCATTTGCTAAATCCAAGTTCCTTTAATGTTTTATCCAGCTTATAGTTCCATGCTCGTGGCGCCTGTTTTAGGCCATAGAGGGCTTTATGGAGCTTGTAGACATGGTTCTCTTTACCTTTTACTTCAAACCCGTCTGGCTGACATACATAGACCTCCTCTTGAAGTTCCCCATTCAGAAATGCTGACTTGACATCCAAGTGATGAACAAGCCAACCATTCGTTGCAGCCATAGCTAAAATTACCCGCACAGTCTCCATTCTAGCCACAGGAGCAAAAGCATCATCGAAGTCAACTCCTTTAAGCTGAACGTAGCCTTTAGCCACCAAACGAGCTTTGTGTCTTATCACCTTTCCATTGGCATCTTTTTTCAGTTTGAAAACCCACTTCAACCCAATCGCCTTTTGGTTATTTGGCAATGGAGTTAAAGACCACGTTTTATTCTTTTCTATGGCATCAAGCTCCACACGCATAGCTTTCACCCAATCTCTATCTGTGGCAGCGTCTCTATAGGATAATGGCTCCTCACCGATTAATAATAGCTCACCCTCTCGAACATATAGATCACGAGTTTGTTCCTCATTTAATGTTTTTGTTCTCTGATGCACATCTCCCATATCTCGAAAACCTTTAAATGGAGATTCATCTTCAAAAGGAACCGTAACATGCATTCTGCCCTCACCATGTGCACTTTTGTCACTTTCTCCATGTTCACTTTTGTCATTTTGTGAGCTACTACACGTAATGGGTGTGCCTGCAAAAGAATAATGTGGTGAATTTAAAACATTAGTATGTAATGGGGTTGAGTAGTTCCCATCGTGGATCCCACTACTACTTTGACCATGTGCACCTCCTACTTCATGCATATATGTAGCCCATGTACTACTTGATGGTGACTCATCTCTTACACCTTTTTCCCATTTCCAGCTTTTGTCTTCTTGGAAAACCACATCACGTGATATAACCAGTTTACTAGTCTTAGGATTTAACAATCTATAAGCCTTGCTATTTTGTTCCTTTCCAAGATAGACCATAGGGGTACTTCGGTCTTCAAGCTTTTTCTGATGTCCAGACATAACTTTTACATGAGCAAGGCACCCAAAAATCTTCAAGTATTGAAGATTTGGTTTTGTCTTTTTCCAACTTTCATATGGAGTTGTATCTTTTACAGCCTTCGTGGGAATTCTATTTAGAATATACACAGTATGCCTCACTGCTTCTCCCCATAATGTCTCAGGCACATTCTTCGCCTTCAAAAAGGATCTGGTCATCCCAAGAACCGTTCTATTTTTCCGCTCTACAACCCCATTTTGTTGTGGGGTGTAGGGAGCAGTTGTTTGTCTCCTTATACCCTTTTCTTGACAAAACTCTTTGAAAGCTTGAGAATTAAATTCACCCCCCAGATCAGTTCTCAAGGTTTTTACCTTATATTCACTTTCTCTTTCAACTTTTGATTTAAAAATCTTAAAATAAGACAGTGCCTCATCTTTTGATTTTAGTAGGTACACCCACATGTATCTACTAAAATCATCCACTATTAATAGAAAATAAGAGTTACCTCCTTTGGATTGTGGTGTGATCGGTCCACAGAGGTCAGCATGTAGGAGTTCAAGAGGCTTCGAAGCTCTCCACTGGGCCTCGTGAGGGAAACTTTTTCTGGTTTGCTTTGCCACCAAGCAGCCTTCACACACCTGCCTTGGATGACTCAAACATGGTATTCCAGTCGCCAATCCCTTCCTTCCTAAAGCCTCAATTATTTGAAAATTTGCGTGCCCCAGACGAGCGTGCCATATCCAAGCATCTTCATCTAAACTAGCCTTCAAACATACCGGTTTATCAAGCGTGAGCATAATCTTGTACAATCTGTTGGCTGCTCTTTGAACCTTCATGACCAGTTCCTCTTGGTCATTATATAACTTCAAGTGATCACCACGTATTAAGGCATTGTACCCTACTTCAGCTAGCTGACCAAGACTTAGTATATTGCTTGTAAGTGCAGGGATATAATACACATTCTCAATCATAAGTTGGTCACCAGTTTTGCCTATAAATAAAAGTGTACCTTTTCCTTCTATGGAAACCCTTGAACCATCTCCAAAACGTACATAACCTGTCACACTTTGGTTTAGCTCTACAAATGCATCCTTTCGTCCTGTCATGTGGTTACTAGCCCCGTTGTCTAGATACCACATGTCCCTGCTAGCATCCACTCTCTCTTCAAGCATTTTAGGATTCAACCTTTCTTCATGCAGAAGTGCAACACACTGTTCTTCCTCTCCATACACACTTAGGAATAGACTTGGCTCATCATCCTGATCCTTGGTAAGATGAACCTCGTGTTCTTCTTTCTTTTCCCCTTTACACTCAGATGCATAATGTCCAAAATTCTGACAATTATAGCATCTCACATGCTTCTTGTCTCGCGGCTTCTGGTTCCATCCACCGGCTTCACGGGAGGTGTTAGAGCTTCCACGACCTCCTCTACCACGAGATGAGCCTCTTCCTCTTGACCCACTTCTACCCCCTCTATCAGTTGTTATGCCTTTACCACGACTTGAGCTAGATTTTTGATTGGATTTTCCCTGAGATTGAGTTTCCACCTTGGTAAACAACAAAGAGGTCTCCCCACTGGATGCCCCTTTCCTTAACTTCAACCTATCCTCATAGGCTTTCAATCTCCCTATGGCTTCCTCAAAAGGCATGGTCTCAACCTCCGAATATTGCTCCATAGAAGCAACCAAATGAATAAACTTTTCTGTCACTGTATCGAAAAGCTTTCTAACCAATTCTTCATCTTCTAAGACCGCACCCACACTGTTATATTTCGAGATCATTCCCGACAGTTTGCCTGCATACTCGTCAATCGTCTCTCCCTCCTTCATTCTGAGTGACTCGAACTCACTCTTTAGAGTGTGTTGCCTTGCTTTCTGAACGCGCTCTGCCCCTATGTATCTCGTCTTTAGAGAATCCCAGACCTCCTTCGCGGTCTTCTTCTTTGCCACTTGCAGCAGGATCTCTTCGGGTATTGCTTGGAAAATGAAAGCTCTAGCCATCTTACTTTTCTTTTCATCCACAGCCGCACCGACTTCTGGTTGAATGGCTTCCCACACACCTTGTGCATCCATGAGAGCTTCCATTTTAATCGCCCAAGTTGTGTAGTTCATTGAGGTGAGCATAGGGCATTGGAACGGGAACGAACTCTTCTCCTGAGTGTTTGAGGTTGTGACTACCGACATGGGTTCAAATCGAGGGTATTTAGGCATGCAAGTTTAAAAGGATCTGGTATAGAGGCTCTGATACCAAAATGTTGGATATCAGAGGGGAACAAAACAAAACAGGAAGATAATGGGTCGAATGCTTCTTCTTATTTATCACCAAATGCTTGAACAAGTACAATCAAATGATTAAAGAAGAAAATGAACAGAAGCAATTTCGACTGGTTGATATCTAAATGACAAAAGAAAGTAAACTTAAATAGGAAAAGTCTTCAACAGAAAGCTCCTTTATTCTCTGGGTCTTCCATAATACTCGGTCTTCTTTACTTACCAAGTCATGCACACGTGAATAACATGCCCCATGAACCCGGTCCATGCATGGTATGTGCCACATCATCCTACAAGGCAGTGAGTGACGACACGACCATTCGAGAGAAATTTGAAATGAAACGCCGATAATAGCCCGCTAATCTGAGGAACGGGCGGATTTCGGTAGGTGTAGTAGAGGCACACCAACTTTTAACAACAAGAATTTTAGCAGGGTTAACATGGATGCCTTTGTCGTTGACGGTGTGCCCTAAAAACTGAACCTTTTTAGCCAAAATTCACACGATCGGGATGTCTTCGATTCCCCTTTCCTTTTCTCTAACTTCCATGACGTGAGCCAGGAATGCCGGGTACTCCTTGCGTAAGTACTTCTGGGCCTTTATGGAAGACATAAGTCTTAGCCCACTAGATGGTTTATCGTCGTGAATAATCAGGACCTGGCCATCTAGGCGAGGGATGCGAATGAGCTTATCAAAACAAACGAGTTCAGCACGATGACGGGACAACCAATCCATACCAACCATGACATAAAAGCTTCCAAGACACATAGGGATAATATCAATAGGGAAGATGTGGTCCTCGAAGTTCAACTTGCAAATCACATAATTAAGGAAGGGCAATCGGATTTCCAACTGTGATCTCAACAAAAAAGGGATAATTGTTAGGAATAGAACAATCCAATGTAACCAAGTCAAGTATTAGAAGAAACATAACCAAAAGAAAGACGAAGAAAGGAAAGATAGAATCTGTGAAATCCACAGATTCTAAGTGTTCACCGTTCTTTAACTTCACATAACGGTTTCACAGAGCGAGTGGGAAATCTACAAAGCCTCTTCACAGAGCTCTGTGATCTACTCTGTGAAATCCTTTTTCACATATAAGTGAACCTTGAACACAAACACTTCTAATGGGAATTAAGAAATATCTTCAAGAAGAAAATCTTGAAGGAGTTCGAGATCATCAGAAGATATTTTGAAAAGACAAAATGAATAAATGACACAAGACTTTCTATACAAGGAAAGAGCTCACCAACTTTATGAAAGTGGTTGAAAGTGCAGTGAATTAAATACTTTATTAAATTCAATCACTCACCTTTATACCTTTTTCAGCCTATATATAGAAAGTCATTGTCATCTATTAAACTAAGACAAACGCAAAGAAATATATGAATATTCTTCAACCAAGATAGATCATTACTCTTGTAGACAGATATTTATGAATCACACATACACATCATAAACTCTTGTAACCATTCTTTACAAAGAGATATATACAAAAAATCTTTATATGAATTGTGTGTCTTCCTATTGATTTTTATTTACGTAACGTTATATTATAATCGTTTAAAATCAATAGAGTCAACTCTAATTAGAGCTCCCTTTGGAACCTAACAATTGGTATCAGAGTAGATTGAATAAACTCATATTCAAGATATTCTAGATCTTGCTCTCAAGTTTTATTAATTTCTATTTCTATTTCCTTCATTCATCTATTAAAATCTTAAAATGTCTGGAAGAAACTGGAACAATGCCAAATCCTTGGGGTCATTAGCTAAGCCTCTTATGCTTGCAAGAGAGGAATATCCACAATGAAAAATAAGAATTCTCAACTTCCTAAAAGAATTTGACAGCTCTTTGTTAGACTGTATAACCGATGGACCACATTACCCCACTGTTGTCATCCCTGAAATTGCAGAAACTAAAACATCACCAAGCATTCTTGCTCGAACCATGTCCAAATCGATAAAATGGTGGAGCAGTGATGATAAGGCAAAAGAAGCAAATGAGGATAAAACCAAAATCGCCTTAGTTATGGCTCTTCCTCATAATATCTTTTGTCAAGTGGACTGTAACACGTCTGCAAAGGGCATATGGGATGCCCTTGAAAAATTATTTGATGGAGGTGAACAAATGAAAAGAAACAAAAGGACCAAAGCCTTAGATGAGTACGAGTCTTTCAAATCTCAAACAAATGAAACTCTTGAAAATGTTTATAACATGTTTACCATCATAATATTCATATTCAAACCGAATCCCGGTTAGTTACATCTTCCCCGTTACATAACGTTTCTCCATTATGAATTTGCACATCTTGTTAGATCTTATAACAATTTTCATATATGCAGTAACTCATCATTGTCCCCTCTAGATATCCTCTACTAACTATACGTATATGGCATACGTAAAACGAGATGTTACATCATGTCCCAATCCTCTTAATCTTCATAATCATCCCCACCATATACGAATGTTCCTTGGTTGACCGATGGGTTTGTCTTTGTGGGAATGGGTTTTGTCGTTGATTGACTTGTGGGTTTATTGGGGGGAAGTCACTGCCACCTTGAACCGGAGGTTGTTGGGGAGGTGGTGGTGGTGTGTCACATCTTTGGTGAAGTGGGCAGTAGTGAATATCTTATTCTTCTTCATGTTTGGTTGTTCAGGTTAGCCATTTTAATTAGCTCAATAATGTTGATTTTATTTGTTGGTTTTGATTACAGACCGATGGAGAACTTGATTAGCTCTTGCGGTCTGTTTAATTTCCGCATCAAAGATTAACAAAAAAGAATTCCATGTAAACCGAATATGCATGCACAACTGTTGTCACCAGCGTACGCAACACACCTAGAGTATTAATGACAAATAAAAAGTAAAAATGAAAGAAATTAACTACTAAACTATACTAAAGCACCTTGCGCACTAACTCCCGGCACCGACTCCATGTTGATGTGGTTGTCGCGGTCCACTAAAAAACAAGCTAACCCACTTAATAGATAGGGTAATCAACGGTATATTTAATTAATCGATTAATTAGAAAAAGATTGAATTTTTATGAACTAACAAAAAGCAAACTCTTAGGGTTTTAAACAATGTTTGGAGAAGATGATCCTATCCGGGTTCAGGTAACAAAATACCACTTGATCCTAATCGTTTAACTAAGACATGCTTAAGGGGGTCTCTCTGAAAGCAACATCTCTACTTGAAAGGTAGGGGTATGGTTTGCCTACATCCCACCCTCCCCAGACCCTACTAATAGTACCAATCTGCTATGCGTGGGACTTTACTGGATTCGGTTGTTGTTGTTGTTGTATCTGTTATACCCTGAATTTTGATCTGGTTTCTTACTAATGATCTCCGACAGGTTTGTTGGGTTATATAACAATTATCAAAATCACGAGTACGCAGCGGAAAGAATCCTATGAATTAATCTAATTAACCGGTATTAGAATGTGTACCTTTTTAGCTCGGCAAGACTTGATCACTTGGAGGATTTGAAGTAAATCCCTCTACGATCGCACACACGACACACCAATGCTATGTGCTAGCAACCAATCACGAACTCCTCTTGATGTAGGCTTGGTCGAACCACACAAGAACCGAAACCTCCCTTGGGTTTTTCTTGTTGCCGAATTCAAGAGGAAGGAGAGAGAGATTTAGGGTTTTTTTCTTTATCTCATAAAGCAGCAACTAATCCTTAAACCCAGAGGGTCTATTTATAGGATTAGAATACTTGATAAACAAGTAAAAGGATAGGCATAGGAGCCCTAGTCGAAATCCACTAGAGGCCCTATCCAAAGCCTTCTCTCAATTGTAATCCAATTACAACTCTCTCTCTTAATTACAACTAACACCCCTGTTAACAATTAACTTGTCAGTTTTTAACGAAACTTCGTTAAACGTTCGTGATAAATATTAATTAACCATTAATTAATATTAATACATTTGGTGTCGAGACGTGTGACCCCGTAGGCTTAAATAACTTCCAGACATACGCTTACTATTACATGATCATATCCCAACAGCTCCCACTTGAGCTTGCAATAGTAAAGGTAATAACATTGGTTAGCGTCTAGCAACACGCCAATGCTCCCAGAAATATTTAAGTACAGTTTCTCAAAGTGTATTTAAATGGTACAGTCATTTACTATCCCTTTGTTACCGATACCGTGTTAAATATGAATATGGATCAAGTCATTTCATACTTTAACGATTCTGTTTCTCATTCTCACAACTAACTTAAGATTACCAAATTGCAAATCGAGACATCTCTAGATTTCATTTGGGCACGGCCATGCAAACATCTTAATTAGTCCAATGAGGGGCCCAGTGGTATCTGCTTCAGCACAAAGCTGAAGGAACAAATCCTCTTGACTACACGTGTCAAGTCACATACTTCACTACACTTAATGAAAATAGCCCTTTTGTACTACCTTATTCAGGATAGTTAGACCTATATCAAGTAGGTGCAATCCATACATGCATGACCTGCTTGTATCTCAAGTCTAAGGATAAAATAAAGCAACCATTTACGAATTTCACTCAATGACGCCGATCCATAAAGTGATAATTCGTTAGTGGGTCAGTCCAGTATGCATCCAATGAATACCATGTGAGTTTGGTGGGACCATCCAAACCAATCACTCAGATTTTGTCTTAGTTTAACTATACTCCCATATAGTTAATCGACAATGGACAATTTAGAATACTTGACAAGTACTCAAGGATTAAACATGCAAATATAGGACACAACTTAACCATTAAATGAAATCAGACATATCAAATACTTTATTTCATTATATAAACAGAAATTGTTTAACATCCCTTATCCAAATACCGAACATCAGACATACATGATTTAACTAGCCAATTTAAGTCCCATGCCCTCGGCATGCCTTTCAAGCTTCGGCCTCGACAAAGCTTTCGTGAAAGGATCAGCTAAGTTAATATCTGTGTGAACTTTGAGTAATTTGATTTCACCAAGTTCGATCTGCTCACGAACATAGTGATATCTCCTGGCATAGTGTCTGGCGCCCTTCTGAACTCCGGGTTCTTTGGCGATGACTAATGCACCCGAGTTATCGCAGTACATGTCGATAGGCATGTTACTTGTAGGGACAATGTCTAGCCCACTAATAAACTTCCTTATCCAGACAGCCTCCATTGCAGCTTCCGAAGCAGCAATGTACTCAGACTCTGTTGCAGACATAGCAACTGTGGTTTGTTTCTTGCTTTTCCAATCCACAGCGCCTCCATTCATAACGAAGACGTACCCAGACTGAGACTTCGTGTCATCTCTATCAGTCTGAAATCCAGCATCACAGTATCCGGTCACTTTGAGCTCTTGATCTGGATTTCCCCCATTTACCAAAAACAAATCTCTAGTAGCCCGTAGGTACTTGAGAATGGTCTTAACAACAGTCCAGTGACTTTCACCTGGATTCTGTTGATAACGGCTAACGATATTCTGCGCGAACGCTATATCAGGTCTAGTGCATCTCACCGCATACATTATAGAGCCTACAGCCGAAGCATAAGGGACTCTCTGCATACGCTTCACCTCATCAGGTGTAGAAGCACCTTGTTTGACCGACAGACCAAGTCCTTCCTGCATAGGTACAATACCACGCTTGGAATTCTCCATCTTGAATCGCTTCAAGATCTTATCAATATAAGCACTTTGACTTAGTCCAATCAACCGCTTAGTTCTATCTCTATAGATCTTGATTCCAAGAATGAATGCTGCTTCTCCCAAGTCTTTCATAGCAAAACACTTTCCAAGGTGGGATTTTACATCTTGCAACATTGGAATGTGTTTTCCTATAATCAATATGTCATCTACATATAAGACAAGGAAAGTAACATTACTCCCACTAGCTTTGCGATATACACATGGCTCATCGGGATTCTGAACGAAACCAAACCTTTTGATTTCTTCATCAAACCGCTTATTCCAACTCCTCGATGCTTGCTTTAGTCCATAAATGGACCTTTGAAGCTTGCATACTTGGTTGGGATGTTTTGGATCAATGAACCCTTCAGGTTGATCCATATAGACTTCTTCATCCAAGTAACCATTTAAGAAGGCAGTCTTAACATCCATTTGCCATATCTCAAAGTCATAGTACGCTGCTATGGCTAAGAGAATCCTAATAGCTCTAATGTCTGCTACTGGTGAAAAGGTCTCATCATAGTCAACGCCAAAACGTTGAGTATAACCTTTCGCCACGAGACGAGCTTTATAGGTGTGTACATTTCCATCCATGTCGGTCTTCTTCTTGAAGAGCCATTTGCTCCCAACGGTTCTAGCGTTAGGAGGAAGATCAACCAGGGTCCAAACGTGGTTATCTTGCATGGATTTCATTTCCACATTCGCAGCTTCAAGCCATTTGTCAGATTCCGGATCTGATAATGCAGCTTTGAAGTTCGGAGGCTCATTGAGATCTCCTGATACGATATCCTCGGATTCGACTAGACCAATCCATCTATCCGGTTCACGTACGACCCTTTCGGATCTACGAAGTGGAATCGCAACATCATCGACTTGAGGTTCATCTCTTTGAACATTTCCCCCCCCAAGTTGATGATTGCTAGTTGTTTCAGAAGGTGACACATCTTCTAGTAGTTCTACAATTCTCCCACTGTTCTCTTGAGCTATAAAATTCTTTTCAAAGAATTCAGCATATCGAGCAACACGAACAGTGTTTTCGGAGGGATTATAGAAGTAGTAACCCATTGTTTCCTTTGGGTATCCTACGAAGATGCACTTAGTAGTCCTGGGTTGTAATTTGTCAGGCGTATCACGCTTCACAAGTGCCTCACATCCCCAGACTCTTAAGTAAGACAACACAGGGACTTCTCCATGCCATAATTGATATGGTGTCTTGTCAACCTTCTTGGTTGGAACCATATTTAGAACGCGTGCAGCGGTTTCTAGAGCAAAATCCCAAAATGATAATGGGAGAGTTGTAAGGTTCATCATCGACCTCACCATTTCTAGTAAGGTACGATTCCTCCTCTCAGACACTCCATTATGCTGAGGTGTATAAGGAGGAGTAAGCTGTTGGACAATTCCACACGCTTTAAGATAATCCTTAAACTCTTGGCTTAGGTATTCTCCACCACGATCCGATCTAAGGATCTTGATGGTCTTACCGAGTTGATTTTCAACTTCGTTCTTGAACTCTTTGAATGTTTCAAATACCTCATGTTTATGTTTAA
This sequence comes from Deinandra increscens subsp. villosa, assembly GCA_039602395.1. Classification (NCBI taxonomy): domain Eukaryota; kingdom Viridiplantae; phylum Streptophyta; class Magnoliopsida; order Asterales; family Asteraceae; genus Deinandra; species Deinandra increscens. Next base: position 9,330,323 of record JBCNJP010000007.1, on the reverse strand, counting down.
GCAAGTAAACATAACCATAACGGCTGAAATCATCCGTGAAAGTTACGAAGTAGCTAGCACCTTTTCTTGACACATGTCTAAATGGGCCACATACATCAGTATGGATGAGTCCAAGTAGCTCTTTTGCCCTTTGCGGCTTGTTCGGAAAGGGTTTTCTTGTCATCTTTCCTGAGATACAGGAAACGCATTGATCAAATGATTCATCATTTGATTGTAAGATCCCTTCACATTGAAGTCTTTCAATGCGATTTTTGCCAACATGGGCAAGACGACAGTGCCAAAGATAGGTAGAGTCCAAAACAGTTTTGGCTCGTTTGCTAACTGTGAACATTGAATTATTTGAAACACAACTACGCATATCAATTTCATAAATACCATCACAAGGAATAGCATCAAAATAATGAACATTATTTTTAGAAACTGAAATACTGATATCATTAAAAACATTAATGTATCCTTGGTTTTTCAACAGAGAAACTGAAATAACACCTCTAGTGATAGAAGGTGCATAATGACAATTGTCTAATACAATACATAACCCAGAAGGAAGAATTAAATGAAATTCTCCTATAGCTTCCACAGCTGCTGGCAAACCATTTCCAACGAACAGCTGCAAAGCCCCAGGCTTCAGTTTCCTCCTCTTTCTAAGACCCTGTAACGAATTACAGATGTGAGTTCCACAGCCGGTGTCATACACCCATGAATCACTCTTAGAAAAGGAAAATAATTCAATTATGAAGATACCTGAAGTACTAGTCCCACTAGTATTCTTTCTCTTCTTCATCAACTCAGCTAGGTAGGTAGGACAGTTCCTCTTCCAGTGTCCGACTTCACCACAATGGTGACAGATCTGGTCCTTAGCCTGATGCTCTTTAGGGGCCGGAGGGGTTTGCTTGGCTTTAGGGATATGGGCAACAGCCTTGCCTTTACCCTTGCCATCAATCTTGCCCTTCCCCTTTTTCGGTCGTTTAGCCTTTTGGATCTTACCCCCCTTGATCATAAGAACTTGGGGTGTTTCAATGGCCTTTTTAGGAATCGTTTTTTCATACTCGACAAGCATAGCATGAAGCTCAGGTATAGTCTTAGTCATACTATGCATGTTGTAGTTGCGCACAAAACCCTCAAAATCCTTCGTAAGCGATTTGAGGATCATGCCAACTGCAACAGCACGATTATACCCATAATTGAGCGATTCCAATTTGTCAAAGTAGCTCTTCATCTTGAGCACATGACTACTGACCGATTTACCAGTTTCAAGCTTCAAGTCGTGGAGTTCCACAACTAGGTCGAACAATTCGACACCAGCTTGTTTTTCATACATCTTTTTCAGCTCTTTGATCATATCACAAGGTGTATGAAATTCGTATTGCTTCTGAAGATCAGGAGTCATACTCGAGATCATCATACAAGCAACCTCATCGTATCTGCTGTACTCTGCGTTGTAGAACACTTTCTCTTGCTCAGAAGCATCAGCAGCTGGCTCGGTCGGCCAATGATGTTCAAGGACATCGGTCCTCCGTTCAACTCTAAGGACAATCCTCAGTTGACGGTACCAGTCATTGAAGTTAGATCCATTCAGCTTTTCTCTTTCAAACATTTGACGAAAAGCATGACCAACATTGTTTTGAGGAGGGTTTGTTGCCATCTACAAAACAGATTAAGTTCAAAAATCAGTATTTTTGATAATCTTTTCCTTAATAAATTTAATTACCCAATGTTTAAACATTTTAAACAATTAAGCTTATTAAGGCTAGGATCCAATTGACATGCCATCATTTCATCAGTTGATCTGCTAGAAATGATGCATTCAAATGGTAAGTGACGATCACTAATTGTATTCCAAATACAATTCCTAGATTTTATGGGACCTACAACTTGCACCAAGTGATTTGTAGTCATGTTTCATCCCATCTTTTGCCACGGGCCAAGGGTCTCACCGCCTAGCTCGTTTTAAGTCGTCCAGCCATGAACGCACAAATTGTCCACCATTGTGTACCAATGAGTGGGAATTTGTCATGCAAATGCCATTTTACCATTGTGTACCAATGAGTATGATGACACTCACAAGTGTCCTTTACAAGGTGGATGGCAAAGACTTAAGTTTAAATGGGTCAAAGCAATTTTGATGTGTTATCAAAAAAGTTATGTGTGAAGGCTCATGCACACCTTTACCACATAATGTGTTTATAAAATTCTTAGTTTGTCTTCCAAATCAAAAGAGCTCGGTAGCTCCATTTGCAACACACAAAGAAGCGTAGGGGTGAGGTTTGCAACTTTTGCAATTAAAAACCTACCCACTTTAGGGAAGCAGAGCGACCCGACTTATACCTCTCTTAGAGTGTGTTCAAATGGGTGAGCCGGTGTTTCTTTTGACTTTTAGGACACAAATTTTATTTTATAAACAAAATCATATTTCAATAGTTCTTTTAGCAAATTTCGATTTTCATAAAACAAATTTGCAATAAACCTTTTATTATGTCACAATTATCAGATAATCACATAATCTTAGGGTTTCTAATTATCACATATAATTTTAATTAAATCCTCTTTGATTTAAGTAATAACCATGAACGATTTGCATGAAACATCATGGTTTTTACTTCTTTTTAACACTTTAAAGTTTAAAGGTACAACATGTTGTTCATAACAATTATCTAATAATGATAAAAACTTGGATTTATAATTTTAGATCACAAAAATCAAATTTTTTAGAGCTAAAAATTAGGGTTTCCGATTCGTCAAGAGGTTTTCGATCCATAATTAGAGTTTACGATCGGAAAGCAGGGGTTTCCGATCGAAACAGGGTTTTCGAGTGGGTCGGAAAAGCCTTTCCGATCGGAACCTTTCCGATCGGACACTTTTCGATCGGGTCGAAAAGCCTTTCCGATCAGAACCTTTCCGATCGGGCACTTTTCGAATGGGTACTTTTCGATCAGTTCGTAAACCCTTTACGATTTGGATCGAGAAGTAGGGTTTCCGGTCGGAAAACAAGGGTCTCCGCACCGGAATAGGTTTTCCGATCGGAAATCAAGGGTTTCCGATCCGGAATAAGGCTTTCCGATCGGAAAACAAGGGTTTCCGATCGGGTCGAGAAGTGGTTTTTCGATCAGGGACTTTTCGATCGGGTCGAAAAGTCCTATTCCATCGAATTTTTTCCGTTTTTACCAATTGCGAAACCTTTTCCAATTGTAAAACACGATTTTTAAATGAATCGAAAAGCTAGAATCTTGTTTTGGTTACCCCCCCCTTCCAAGTTTTATTCCCGGTAATTAATTAAAATCATAGGTGGCTCGTGATACCACTGTTGGGTTATATAACAATTATCAAAATCACGAGTACGCAGCGGAAAGAATCCTATGAATTAATCTAATTAACCGGTATTAGAATGTGTACCTTTTTAGCTCGGCAAGACTTGATCACTTGGAGGATTTGAAGTAAATCCCTCTACGATCGCACACACGACACACCAATGCTATGTGCTAGCAACCGATCACGAACTCCTCTTGATGTAGGCTTGGTCGAACCACACAAGAACCGAAACCTCCCTTGGGTTTTTCTTGTTGCCGAATTCAAGAGGAAGGAGAGAGAGATTTAGGGTTTTTTTCTTTATCTCATAAAGCAGCAACTAATCCTTAAACCCAGAGGGTCTATTTATAGGATTAGAATACTTGATAAACAAGTAAAAGGATAGGCATAGGAGCCCTAGTCGAAATCCACTAGAGGCCCTATCCAAAGCCTTCTCTCAATTGTAATCCAATTACAACTCTCTCTCTTAATTACAACTAACACCCCTGTTAACATTTAACTTGTCAGTTTTTAACGAAACTTCGTTAAACGTTCGTGATAAATATTAATTAACCATTAATTAATATTAATACCTTTGGTGTCGAGACGTGTGACCCCGTAGGCTTAAATAACTTCCAGACATACGCTTACTATTACATGATCATATCCCAACAAGGTTAATGTCCCTGGATGTCAAACATGCAGGGAAGGCGTCTTCGGTAACCAGACCCATGATGTTTACTTATAATTTACTTAGTTATTGTCCCAGGATGCAATGTGTCCTGGATCGGTTTATTTATCTAACCCCAGCATGCACGGATACCCTGCATGCTAGGTAAGCATTACTAATCTTTCTCTTTGATTCCGTGTGTTTAAGCCAGGAACAAAAGGAAGATAACGATCACTTAGACTTTGTCAAGCTCGAGAGCACGTATGAAAAATGAAGACCCGCCGTTAAACTCGGTCAAATAACGGCCATAAGTGGTTGAAAGAAGATCCCAGGAATCACGGAATGTTAGTTAGGTTATCCATGTATTTATACGCGGCGTAGGCTTCATTTTTTACTCTCTCGATCACCTATATTCACACTACCACATAGCTTTCAAGCCGCAAACACTTATACTCGATACTTTAACTTGGGAATAAATAGGCAACGTGTGTTATCGTTGTCGAGGGGGTTTTTTATGCCGGCAATCCTTGATGTTCAAGGATTAAGGGCTTTTCCCCCTTTTAAATTTCGTTGTCTTTAGTTGCATTCAGGGAAGTTATTGTTTGTATTTCCATACGTTTCCATCTAACCTTGGATTTTTGCTTACAAACTTGATTTTCGAAAACTTACATCCAGGGCACCATACCTCACAAACTAATTTGGTTACTTAATTTACTTGCTTAATTTTTGACCAAAACAGTATCCTTAAGGGGGACTGTGCAAAGGATTCGCCTATGATAACATGAGTTCTAACTAAAGGGGTTATAACGTGCACCTTACCAGATTCATTCATAATTAAGGGTTGTGACATGTGAAACTTTTACAAAAACTAGATCAGACTTAGTTTACCCACTAAACCAATCTTAGGATGCATAAACAACCAAGGACAATCAACAAAATTGAAAACCCTACACCCGAAGAGAATCACAGGTGATTTAGCTACTCATATTCATTGCAAAATCAAAATCACTAACCGAATTGAACAATTGAAACTGGTAATCCAGATGTGTCCTTGAGCCAAAATTCATCTCCAAAAGTGTCAAAAACGGTTAGGAAGAGCTTCTAATTCGTAACTCTAACTTTAACTTAAATACTAAGTTTAAAATTCTGGAACATCAAATTTTCATGGAGAAGATTGCAAATTGCGATCCTAGGGATTGATTGAGTTTTTCTGATTTATTTCCCAGCTTGCGGTCCATTTTTTCAAGCTGGATTCCTGCACATGTCGTGAAGGTCACCCTACAATATTTGGCTCCCCAACTTTGATTTTTCATTTTCTTTTGCGTTCACACACAATCTTATTTATTTCTTGTTTGTCTCATTTGTTTTTCCACTTTAGCGTCTCAAAAAGCAAAGCCACGAGAAGCTCACGTGAATGCATTTAATCCAAATGCAATTTTCATATGTGATATCCATATTTTATGAACCTGCACCATGAGCATTAAGTGTATTTAATTTTTTAGAACATTCATTAATTTTTAATTTTTAAAATGAACATGTAATAATTTATAATAAAAAATAGATATGACTTTAGATTTGTCGGTTGGCGCGTGTTTAATTTAATTGCATCACTTTCTTTGTAACATACTAAATACCAATAATGAAATAAACCACTAGGACTTGTCCTAGTGGTTACCCCCTTGGCTCTTAGGGCTTTGGTTACTATGTGACCCAGGTTCTAATCCAAGGGGAGGCAGTTTTACCCCATGTTGTCCCAGGAGGGGGTTTCTGCCAAAAGAAAAGCTTCAGGAGGGGGTGTCTTGGTTCTCACGGAGGTCCGAGTAATCGACCTTGGACATAGCCCCGCAAGGGTAGGTTTACACGTGAGACCAAAGTCGCCTGATCGATGCCGTTCCAAAAAAAAAAACCAATAATGAAATAAAGTACTATCATTTATAGACATATCGGTGTATTTTTAATAGAGTTAATATGGAATAAAGTGTATCTAAACATCACTCATCATGTACCAACACGCAAAAAAAGAATCGGTCCACGATAGCCTCTGGAAATTAAGTTCTTATTAGCGTAACCGTCATCAAAAGTAATGGTCCGATCCAAGATCCTGAGCCGATTTCAGATCTGCAAAGTCAATCCACCAGGTTTTTTGAACAAGTCTTGAGTTGTGAGTGTGTTTGGGGAAATGTGATAAAGTGACGAGTTCAATTGTGATAAATGGCGTTATTCAATTAGATTGGATTGAAGCAAGAACTCTTAGCCTAGTGGTTAACAAGGAGGTGATAAGGCTTACCTGGAAGTCTGGAGTTCTATTCGGCTTTAGAAAAGAAAAAAAAGGCAACTGGATTGAAATAAAAAAATCAGAAATCAAAATGACAAAAAAGAAATTTAAGTCAAGGAAAAAAAGTCAAATTGACGAAATTAGATAAATTTAGTTTTCAACGGATTTCAAATAAAGTTCGATTAAGCTTTGGAAAATGAATTTGGTTTGGTTGACTTTTAAAAAATTCGACGTATTCGATTTATTTTAGATTTCTGTGAGCTTTTCTATTAGTACAGATCTGTGTCTTCTTCTCTCTTTTTTTTCTTTCAAAAATTATGTGATATCAGTCTTACTTTTGCCTGATGTGATTTGGTAAATGTAGATTTATCGACCTTTCAAGTTTCATGCATGTGTAGGTAGGAAGAAGATATTGATAGAGAAATAAAACAAGTCAGCAAGGTCTATAAAAAATGGCAGACGTTCAGCCCTTGGTTTTTGACTGTGGAACCGGAACTGTGAAGGTTAGTAATATATACCTCCAAGATAGTTTATGCGTGTTATTTGTTTTGTGACTGAGTGAAATGTTGTTTGATAAATCTGCAGGCTGGGTTTGCAGGTCATGATAAACCCATAAACCCAATACGGTCTTTCCTACTATTGTAGGTAGACCGCGCTACTCTCCTAGCATGGGACACAACTATGTCCTTGTAGGAGACGAAGCGCGGTCTAGAAGAGATGTCTTGACGTTGAAGCATCCGGTTGAGCGTGGTATGGTCAGCGACTGGGACGACATGGAAAAGATCTGGCATCACATCTTTTATACCGAGCTTGGTGTTGATCTTGAAGACCAGCCTGTGCTTCTTAGCGAGGTACCGTTGAATCCGAAAGCCAATAGAGAGAAGACCGCTGAAATCATGTTTGAGACCTTCAATGTTCCTGCCATGTATCTTGCCATGGACGGCGTTCTTTCCATATATGCGAGTGGTCGCACGACTGGTTAACCTTTTATTGCTCTCTCTCTCTTTTTTTTTCTTTTCTGAAAGCTAAATTTGGATCACTGACGGATATATTACACTACCCACCCGACCATCTCCAATCCCCATCAGGAGGAAACTCACCACTAATGAGAAAACCCCTTGGCCCAATTTGTAACCCCATTTTCTATTCTTTTTGTTACAATTGGGACTTGAACCCAAGATCACATGATAAATGGTCATACACCTTTGCCACTAGGCTAAGCAAGTGGTTGTCTCTTATTGCTCTTTTGATCGCATCTTTAATAACATTGCCTAATACTGATAGCTTCTTAGAGGTGTTATATATAAAAAAAGGCAGTTATTAGAAGGAAGTGACGGGTCAACAGGCAACAAGCTGGGCCACAACCCCCTTTTGAATAGCAAAACCAATCATATTAAAGACAAAGACTTGAGCCTTAGGGGGGCGACAAATTACTATGCACGACCCGTTGAACCATATTCAGAAATTCAACCGCCTCTAGGGCAAAGAACCTAAATGTATCAAAAGCAAAGGGGATAAACACGTGTTGATTTAATTAAATTCTGACAATATTTTTACTGCTAGGTATCGTGCTGGAGTCTGGAGACGGTGTGTCACATGTTGTCCCGGTTAACGAAGGCTATGCACTTCCTGCAGCGATCCAGTGTCTTGATCTAGGAGGGCGTGATCTTACGGATTCCCTGATGAAGATCTTGACCGAAAGAGGTTACATGTTCACCACGGGTGCTGAACGGGAAATCATCCGTGACGTGAAAGAAAAGCTTGCATATGTGGCTCTCGACTATGAGCAAGAGCTTGAAACGGCAAGAAGAAGTAGCTCATCTAGTGAAAAGAATTATGAATTACCCGATGGAGAGGTTATTACAATCGGAGCAGAGAGATTTCGTTGTGCAGAGTTACTGTTTCGTCCGTCTTTGATCGGAATGGAAGCGGATGGCATTCATGAGATGACCTACAAGTCGATCATGAAAAGTGATGTTGACATAAGGAAGGATCTTTATGCAAACATTGTGCTCGGTGGTGGTTCGACGATGTTCCCTGGTTTTGCTCACCGTATGAGTAACGAAATCACGGCTCTCGCCCCGGCTTGCATGAAAATCAAAGTGGTGTCACCGCCTGAAAGAAAACATGGTGTTTGGATCGGAGGATCAATCCTTGCATCACTGAATACCTTTCTGATAACGGTTTGTCAGGCCGTTTCAAATCCCCAACTAGATTGATTTGTAGTAGTGGTAAGTCAGGGTTATCGAACCAAGGGAATATGTGGAAATTGACTAGTCGATTAACTAAGTTAACTAAATTTACTGATTACCTAAAATTAACTAAGGTTGCCACTTGGCTGTTTTGGTTGATTGAGTGATTTAACTAACAAATTAACTAACTTTAACCTAAAAACTTAATTGAATTCAAATGAGACGAATCTAACCACTTCTGGATCCTGGTTGGCTACCGATCTAGAAAAACCTAATTCCTTAACCGTGACACATAGACATGCCCCCCAATTGCTTCCTTGACCTAATAATCTAGTTTCCTAATGGGCTGATTAGTCCTGCCGCAAGAAAGTGCTAGATCAATAAACAGTGGACCACTAAAACCCTAGATTACTAGTTGATTTTAACAATTCCGCATGTAGGTATTCAACGGTAGCAAGTATTCCGGAATAACTAGTTAAACAATAGGTTAATCATAGAACGAATCCACCAACCAATCACCAAAAGTGGTTAGTGGTGGATTAGCCGGACATGGCTAATGAAACAAACAAACACATAATGAAAGATTGCATTAAACTAACGTACCGAATGATTCAAATCTCTCAAAAAGCTCCAAAACAAAGTGAAATTCGCAAACCCTAAGCCTCTGGTCGCACAATGAAGATTGATTCTCAAAATAACTTAACAAACAAGTTTAAATATGAAACCCTAATTTTTTCTGCCGACTGAATTGGGGCGTACCGCCCCAAAGTGTGAAACTCTGGGCGTACCGCCCGGATTCAATCTTCCGGCTGCGCCTCTAAACTTTAGGGCGTACCGCCCTGACTTCTTCTCTTCTGGGCGTACTGCCCTGATTTGAATCTCAGGAACTTTCTTCAATTTTCTTCTAAGTCTTCACTCGTTCCCGGTTTTTCTCGAACTTTGTACCGACAGCTTCCAGCTTCTCTCGTAACTGCTTCAATTTAACTTATTAAGCATCCGGTACCTCAAAACATAAACCCGTGAAAATGCAACATAATCCAACCATTATTGTTATTAAATAAGACAATATAAACATAATAATGACGACACATTGGACTAACATCACTTCCAAGAGGTAATTAAGATTTTAGAACACATTTTGTGCGTATTTTATTTCACTTATTAATAAAGGCTTACTTTTCTTTTTTCCTTTTTGTGAATCAGATGTTCGTTAGTAAGGGTGATTACAAAGAGTCTGGTGCATTTATCATCCACACGGAATTATCGAAGAGTTTGTCGTGATGTTTCTTTGTCTTAAACTTTACATTTTCATCATTTCAAAACAGAATATCTACTGCTTGTATCATCATTTGTCAATAAACATTCACCCTTTGTTGTAATCACAACCAGAGATTTCATATTATGTGTGTTTATACAAGAGAGATGACAGAACGTAAATGAATAAACTAAATTATTAATAAACATTAAGCAAAAAAAGAAAAAACAGAAACCGAAACAACATAAACAAATACTTGATAAATATTAACCCCACAACGTACCTACCTAGACACATTTACGATGAACTATAGAAGGTCCAGATTCGTTATATTCATCCTTTGTAGTCCAATTCTAGATAAGAAAACAAACATGCATGTTAGTCTTAAAAAAATCACCATATGAATGAAGATGTTGATCATCCGGATATATATATAGGGTGAGGTTCATTGTAGACACCCCCATAAGTGTAGACAGGTAGACATCCTATTTCACATGTGAAATTACTTTATTTCACATGTGTTTTCACATGTGAAATTTTCTGAACAATGAAAAAAAGGGAAAAAAAGAAAAAAGGAATTAATCATAACCATTAGATCAAGAGATCTAATGGTGAAAAAAAGTGTCTACCTGTCTACACTTATGAAGGTGTCTACAATGAACTTTTCACTATATATATATATATATATATATATATATATATATATATAGGAAAAGGATCATTGGAAAACCTTTTAACTATTGGAAAACCTGGAAAACCTATCTGAACCAATCATATCATTTCTTTTATTTTTATCTTTTTCTTTTATTTAAAGGGTAATATAGTAACTTGTCATATTCTATTTTAGTAAATTATTTTTTTTATTTCATTTAACTGATTTAGCTAATTTCATGGGATTTGTTATGTTATTATCTTCTCCATCTTCCCCATAAACCCTAATCAATAATCATACGTGAGATTCGCAAAATCAAATATTAGGAAGAAATCAAAACTTCCACTTGCTCCTTTACGGCTAAACCAAAAGAAGAATCCAAAATTGGGTGATAAACCCAATTCAATTAAAGCTCCAAAACGGCACCGCCGATTGCCGCATGCTCGCAACGGGACATCGACATCTCGGTGTCATTGCTCCATCATCCGGGCTGCACCGTGTGACCGCTATAGGACAACCACCACCATGGTTGTCACATCATACCGTCATCTCTTCGTCGTCGTCGTCTTCCGGTTGCAAGTGTTTCGCCAAGTCGTCGTCTTCCGGTCAAGAAAAAAAACGATTATATAGGTGGATTATGAAAAAAAAATCCAGAGTTGCAGCGATGAAGACAACAATTTTTATTATATAGGTGAATATTACATTGATGTAACATATTGTTTCTATTAATTTTGTAAACTTTATTTTTGTTACATTGATGTAACATCTTGTTTCTGTTAATGTTACTTTGTGACGTGTTTTATGTTATAGTGTTTTTATCGTGCTATAACGTGTTTTTGTTACAGTGGAGTAACAACGTATTTGATTACTTATTGTCACAGTGTTTTTATGTTACAATGGTGTAACAACGTATTTGATTACTTATTGTCACACAGTTTTTATGTTATAGTGGTGTAACAAAAATCCCATGTAACAAAACACCGTTTTTAGGGGTCTCGATATTTTTGTTACAACGCTGTAACAATCGTCACCTGGTATTAACTTGATTATCGAACTTTATTTTTGTTACATTGATGTAACATCTTGTTTCTGTTAATGTTACTTGTGACGTGGTTTATGTTATAGTGTTTTTATCGTGCTATAACGCGTTTTTGTTACAGTGGAGTAACAACGTATTTGATTCTTATTGTCACAGTGTTTTTATGTTACAATGGTGTAACAACGTGTTTGATTACTTATTGTCACACAGTTTTATGTTATAGTGGTGTAACAAAAATCTAATGTAACAAAACACTGTTTTTAGGGGTCTCGATTTTTTTGTTACAACGATGTAACAATCGTCACCTGGTATTAACTTGATTATCGAACTTTTTTTTTCTTTCTAAATTTGGTTTGTTTTTTTTTTTCCTTGTAGTTGTTGCCTACAAATTGGAAATTAAAAGATGGAAGAGAGAGAAAGAGACATAGATATTTTAGGAATTAGTTAATAGGAGAGAGAAAATTAAATTTTAACATTTATTAATAAAAATATTAAATGTCTATTATGCCCTTCATTAAAAACATAAATTGACAATCTTGCCCTTATTTGATCTTAACCATTGAATTAAAATCAATGGTTAAGAAAGGGTTTTCCAGGTTTTCCAGAAAAAATTAGTTTTCTACGGATCCTCACCCTATATATATATATATATATATATATATATATATATATATATATATATATATATATATATAATTTAGTTTACCTGTTGAAAGGTACTGAGAGATGCAAGGATTGATCCTCCGATCCAAACACCATATTTCCGATCTGCTTGTGCGTTTACTTTAATCCTCATGCTCGAAGGGGCGAGTGTGCTGATTTCTTGGTTCAAACGGTCAGCAATACCAGGGAGCATGGTTGAACCACCACTGAGCACAATGTTTTCATAAAGATCCTTCTGTATCTCAACATCACTACTCTTGATGACCGACTTATACAGAGTCTTGTGAATACCTTCGACGTCCATTCCATTCATATATGGGTCGAACAGAAGCTCTGCGCAACGAAATCTCTCTGCTCCGACTGAGACGAACTGTCCATCTGGCAGTTGATAATCTTTTTCAAAAGATGATTTGAGTTGTTCAGTTTCGAGTTCTCTCTCATAGTTAAGAGCCACAAATGATAGTTTTTCCTTAATGTCCCGGACAATTTCGTGTTCTACGGTGTTGGTGAAGACGTAACCTCTTTCCAACAGCATCTTTGTTAGGTAAAGTGTAACATCACAACCCGCAAGATTGTGACGAATCACGCCTTGAGGAAGTACATTACCTTCATAAACTGGGACAACCTGTGACACACCATCACCAATATCCAGCACAATACCTGTAAGATAACAAATATAGTATCATCATATGTAAAGGATGGATCGATTTAACCTAGCTAACCTTTTGTTTCAGATCCTCTTGTATGCAACCTCCGGTGGCCGGAGGTAAAGAAGTCAACCCTTCAGCTTATGGTGGGGGAGCGGGTTGACCAAGTTTCGAGAAACATGCAGCAAGCTAGGTATGTATTATATACAACTTGAATAATTAAGTTTATTAATATTAGAGTTAATTTCTGTTTGAGTTCATGAAGTTTGCTAAGTCTAACTATTTGGGTACCAACTTCAATTATTATCAATTGATGTCCTCTGGCTTTCAGTTTATAACGATTTGAGCCCTTTTGTATAACAGAGTTAGATTTTTCTGTTAAATTCTAAGGCATTTCAGTCATTTCAAATATAAAATATTGTTTATGTAAATTAGGAAAACTAGAGGACTATTTATGCAAAAAGTTCAAAAAATTAATCAAAAAAGTTATTAAAACGTGGATTTTATTCTTTCATCATTTCATTTCATGTATCAATTTGAGGACATAACAAAAAAAAAAAAAAAAAAAAACTCACAAAAGCGCCCCAACAAGAAACAACGTCGTCGACGATACAAATTTTCCACCGGTGCCCCCGACATGACCGTGACACACCCAATACATCTACTAGTCTATATCTATATCTATCTATACTATTATATATACAAAAAGATCAACGCTGACGTGACATCACCACAACCCTCCTCTAGATTATTTTCCCGCCTAAAATGTGGTTTGTTTGGTCTGCTTATAAAAAACACGCGCGGGTAAAAAACGACCCATTTCAACACTTTTATTGTTAGGAAATTAATTCCAAAATTAGCAACTTGCTAATAGTTCAGGGGGTCAATTTGTATATTTGCTTAAACTTTTGTTAACGGTAGGAATTAGGTCGTTATAAGCTGATTTCATTTCTGTTTTATGTATTCTTCTTCCCGAGTTCATTCAATAAGATTTTCACTTTCTCTTTCAAATTTGTGTGTGATATGTGTGTATGATCTTGGTGTTTTGCTTTGATTTGGTATCAGAGCACGAGGTTGGTCACACACACTGTAATCTTTGACGAGTGATTGAGTCAAATTGGGCGATTCTGAAGAAAGGGGATCGCAGATCCTCATCAAATTGATTCAAGATTCATCGTCTCCTGATCTCGTCTCCTAGAAGATCTCCCCATCGGTCCAATTCACCCACAGTCAGGTCATCAATGGCGGATCCAAATGCTAGTGGAAATCGTCAAACTGTAAGGGATAACTATACTACAATTCCACTTCAATGTCCTGTTTTAACTCAAACAAATTACTCTATTTGGGCTATCAAGATGAAAGCCATATTTAGTGTACATGGTTTGTGGGAGGTTGTTGTTCCTGCAGAAGGGGCAGAAATTGATCAAAAGAAAAATAGTGCAGCAATTGCCTATTTGTTTCAATCTCTACCAGAAGATCTTATACTGCAGGTTGCTGAAAATGAGACAGCAAAAGGAATCTGGGATGCCATTAATACCAGGTTTATAGGTGTTGATAGGGTGAAGAAGGCAAGGCTTCAAACCTTGAAGAGTGAGTATGAAGCTATGAGGATGAAAGAAAATGAGGGTATAAATGAATTCTCAGGGAGATTAAGTGCAATTGCCACTAGATCATCAAACCTGGGATCACCTATTACTGATGCAGTCTTGGTAAGAAAACTTCTAGATAGTGTAACTGAGAAATATGTTCATATAGTTGCTTCTATTGAACAGTTTGTAGACTTGGATTCTGTTGCATATCAAGAGATTGTGGGCAGGCTAAAAGCCTTTGAAGAAATGATTGGTTCAATGGTAAAAGCCAGTAGTGTCAAGGAAGAACAACTTCTCTTGTCTTATGCAGAATGGGAGGCAAGATACAAGGGATCTCAGAATAAACAAAGGAAGTGGGACAAAAATCCTAAGAATGGAAAAGGAGCAGGGGAAGGAAACAAGAACAGTTTCAAGGGCAAAGGAAGTACTAGTGGGAGTAAGTCATCATTTAAAGGTAAAAAGGATAAAAGTAACATCAAATGTTTTAAATGTGACAAGTTAGGACACTATGCTAGTGATTGCCCTCAGAAGAAGGTAAAGAATGAAGATGAAGTCAATTTATCTCAAGTAGAAGATGGTGAAGACCCAGAATTGCTTCTCATTTCAGAAGAAGAAGAGACAGAAGAGTCTGTTTTCTTGAATGAAATGAGAGTGATTCCCTCAAAGTACACTGCAGTAGAAAGCAAGGAGATGTGGTACTTGGATAATGGAGCATCCAACCATATGACAGGTAACCTTTCTTTCTTTTCTTATCTTAATAAAAGTATAAGTGGAAGTGTAAGATTTGGAGATGGTTCAAGGGTAACCATAAAAGGGAAGGGGTCTGTCATACTTGAGAATGTGTCACAGGAACAAAGGATTCTGACCAATGTCTATTATATACCACACTTGAAGAGTAGTATATTAAGTCTTGGTCAAGCAACAGAAAATGGATGTGAAGTGAAAATGAAAGGAGAACATCTTTGGATGTTTGATAAGAAAGGAGAGTTGCTGATGAGAGTGAAAAGGTCTCCAAATAGGCTGTACAAAGCAAGTTTAGGAATTGGATCTCCAACTTGTTTCTTAGTTAAAGTTGATGATTTAGCATGGCTTTGGCATGGAAGACTTGGCCATATAAGCTTTCACACCTTAGAGAATATGACTAAAAATGAGTTGATTTTAGGAGTTCCAAAGGTTAAAACAGATCATCATTTATGTGATGCCTGTTTGGCAGGAAAAAAAACTAGGCATAGTTTTCCTAAGGAGACCAAGTTTAGAACAAATGCACCTTTAGAAATGATCTCTATGGATCTGTGTGGACCCATAAGCCCTGAGACCAGTGCTAGAAACATATATTTTATGCTTCTAGTTGATGACTTCTCAAGGTATATGTGGGTATATATGTTAGGATATAAAGATCAAGCACTTGAAATATTCAAGAAATTCAAAAATACTGTGGAAGGGAGATTTAATAGAAAGATAAAGTCATTGAGATCAGATAGAGGTGGTGAATTTGTTTCTAAGGAATTTGATCAATTCTGTAATGAAAGTGGAATAACCAGATTATTGACTGCACCTTACTCTCCACAGCAGAATGGTGCTATGGAAAGAAGGAACAGAACAATAATGGATATGACTAGAAGTTGTATGAAGGCAATGAATGTTAGTGATAAACTTTGGGCAGAAAGGGTCAGACATGCTGTTTATCTTCTAAACAGACTTCCAACAAAGAGTGTTGAAGGTAAGACTCCTTATGAAGCTATCAGAGGGAAAAAGCCAAATTTATCACATTTGAGAGTCTTTGGTTGCATTGGTCATGTAAAGACTGTGAAACCAGGAATCAAGAAGTTACAGGATAGAAGTACACCTATGATGTACTTAGGGGTTCAAAAAGGAACAAAAGCTCATAGGATGTTTGATGTTGAAAAGGGAAAAATTGTGATCAGCAGAGATGTAGTCTTTGAAGAGGATAGGAAGTGGAGTGACTTAAGGAAGACTGAGAGTAGAAGTAATCAAGATTCAGGGGGTGTAGGTTTTACAACCTCAGGAGTTTCAGAGTTCTTTGAAGGAAATGAAGATGGTGAAGGTCCACATGAATCTGATAGTGATAATGCAGAAGAGGAAGAATTGCATCAACCATCTACTGCTCAAGTTCAACCAGATGTTGGCACATCAACTACTGGTGTGAGAAGGTCAGGGAGAGTCACTATTGTTCCTAACAAGTTAAATGACTATGTTTTGGATAACAGGTTGAGAATGAGTCAACAAAGACAGGAAGAATTGGAGCTAGTAGAATTACTTCTTGCAGAAGAAAGTGAACCAGTGAACTATCATGAAGCTAAAGGACATGATAGGTGGAAGAAAGCTATGCAGGAAGAGATTAATTCTATTGAAAAGAAAAAACATGGAAATTGGTTGACTGTCCAAGAGGATGCAAGCCCATAGGAGTGAAGTGGTTGTTCAAAGTCAAAAAGGATGCAAAGGGAGAAGTAACCAAGTATAAATCCAGACTTGTAGCAAAGGGATATGTTCAAGAATATGGCATTGATTATGAAGAAGTATATGCTCCAGTAGCAAGGATTGATACCATCATATTGTTATTAGCCTATGCTGCAAGAATGAAATGGAAGATCTATCATTTAGATGTTAAAACAGCTTTCTTGCATGGAGAATTGAAGGAAGATGTATATGTGCAGCAGCCAGAGGGATTTGTGGTAAAGGGCAGTGAACAGAAAGTGTATAAACTTGAAAAAGCCTTATATGGATTGAAGCAGGCTCCTAGAGCCTGGAATCAGAAATTGAACAAAGTGTTGAAGGAGCTTGGTTTCACTAGGTGCAAGCATGGAAATTCAGTTTATACAAGGGTAAAAGGTAATTCAAGTATTATTGTTGCTGTTTATGTTGATGATTTGATGGTTACAGGTTCAAGTCATGAAGAAATCAAGTTGTTCAAAGAGCAGATGAAGGAGAACTTTGACATGACAGATTTAGGACTTCTCAATTATTACTTGGGAATTGAAGTGTCACAGCTGGAAGATGAGATTCAGATAAAACAAACTGCTTATGCTGAGAAGATAGTTAAGCTTGCTGGTCTAGAAGATGCCAATGATGCCAGAATTCCTATGGAACCAGGTTTGAAGCTAAGGAAGGAAGAGGGTGGTGAGGCTGTGGATGCTACAAACTACAGAAGGTTAATTATTGGTTCTCTCAGGTACTTGACACAAACAAGACCAGATATCACATTTGCAGTGTCATATGCAAGCAGATTTATGCAGGAACCCAGAAGTGAACATTTGAAGGCTGTGAAGAATATTATAAGGTATGTGAAAGGGACTTTACAACATGGGTTGAGATATAAAACCGGTGACTGTCAAACAGGGCTTGTAGGCTACAGTGATAGTACTCACAGCATGGGAAGTGAGGATGGAAGGAGCACTTCTGGAAATGTGTTTTTCTACAATGGATCTATTATTTCTTGGTTTTCTCAAAAGCAGAAAACTGTAGCTTTGTCTTCTTGTGAGGCAGAGTTTATAGCTGCTACATTAGCTGCCTGTCAAGCTATTTGGCTAACAGGATTGTTGACTGAGTTGACAGGGCAGGAGCAAGATATAGCAGTGTTATTTGTGGATAACAAATCTGCTATAGCCCTTATGAGGAATCTTGTATTCCATGGCAGGTCTAAACACATCAATCTAAGATTTCATTTTATTAGAGAATGCATAGAGGAAGATAAGGTTGATGTTCAGTTCATTAGGAGCAGTGAGCAAACTGCAGATGGGTTAACTAAACCTTTAGGAAGAACCAGATTTGTTGTGATGAAGAAACAGTTGAAGATGTTTACTTCAACAGGGAGTTAATCAATCTGTTGAGATGGGAGTTTTACACATTAGTACAAATAAGTTCATTGAACCTCTATTGTGCAATGATGTAGGCTATCATCTTGCTGATTCTGATTGATTTCCTTGAAAGAGAAAGCTTGGGAATGGTTTGGAATTAAGGGGGTGTTTGTTAGGAAATCAATTCCAAAATTAGCAACTTGCTAATAGTTCAGGGGGTCAATGTGTATATTTGCTTAAACTTTTGTTAACGGTAGGAATTAGGTCGTTATAAGCTGATTTCATTTCTGTTTTATGTATTCTTCTTCCCGAGTTCATTCAATAAGATTTTCACTTTCTCTTTCAAATTTGTGTGTGATATGTGTGTATGATCTTGGTGTTTTGCTTTGATTTATGTTATAACCCTAGAGACGACCTTCCGGTTCAGCATTCGCGTCCAAAACTCCTCTGCCACGATTCACAGGTGATTCGTCTTCACTGTCATCAATCTCTCGATCATCCTCCTCTCGCTCTCCAACAAACGATCACCAATGTTCTTGATCATCGATTATTGAAAAGTATGTTTTACGATCATTAACTCATCTCTGATTAACCGATATCGACTCGTTCGACCATTCGAGATGGTTTAATGACTAAGTGGAATTATAAACACTTTCTCGAGTGTTTACTGCGAATTACAGTCAAGAAACAATATTCGGATGAGAAAACAGTGCGATTGTGACGGAAACCGGACACGTGCTCGGTGTCGACCCAAGTTTGACCCTGATCTTCTTCCCTTCATTTCCTTATGTCAAATCGATGGTTCCTAAGGCTGTTTTATGGTCGCAAACAACCGTGGTCTTGACGCCTCTGGTGGTGGTTGTGGTCCAGTAAGGGCCGATCGGCGACGACTCTTACGTGTAGACCAACTCAGCCTCGAACTCCAATTAACCACGGTAAGAATTTCCGATTATGGTTCGGTTGTTGGGAAATTTTTAGGGTTTTCAGCTTGTTAACTTTTGCTAACCTCTGATTCTTACATGCATGCTTAGATCTGCGATGATGAAACAACTTTGGAAGAGTTTATGGACCAAAATCACCCTTTTCGCAGTGGTGGTGAGGCTGTCGGCGACAACCATGGGCTCCGGCCACCAGATAGTGACTTTTGATGGTGGGTGACTGACTTTTGGAGTAGAGATGGTTTTAGAGATAATTTGTGGACCTATTTGTAGTTTTTGGCTGATTTTGTCTTCAGTTCAATATATACCGAGACTTATGTTAATTAAACGTTAACAATTAACTAAATATAAATATGCATATACATATTAAATCGGTTTAGAGGATTTTCGTATTAAAACCGGTTGATGACTTAAGATTGAGTTAGATTGAAAAATCTTTCAATACAGGCCATACGGTTGTATCGAGGTCGAGGGCATATAACTGTGCCGAGCAATAACTGTTTATCATCATGATTGACAGAATTAATACGATCGTATCCGAGTTAAGTCATGCGGCTGTATTCGAACATTTAGCCGTATCTGGACTTAATATTCAAACGTATAGAGTTATTGGACGTAGTGAAGAACCCGGCCTAACCTGTATTGATATTGTGATAATTTAAAAGTACCTATAACTGTTTAGGTCACAAGAGATTGAGACTGTCACACCCCTAATTAACCACTAACGGAGTTTATACCGTTAAGGGGTGCGAGCAAACCAGGACCACAACCATTAGTTACAAATACTAAACGAATCAGAGTAAAGTCCAAACATTCATCATAAACGGTTTAAAAGTTTGCAGCGGAAAAGAAAACATGAGTATCTTAGCACTAACCACGTGCTTAAATTACAAAACATAATTTGTTGTTCAATTCCCAAATTTAAGTTCAAAATGAAATAAGTAACTTCGGGTGCCATGGCAACCTCCGGTGGATACTCCTCAGCGATCTGCAAAAGTGAAAACCACACAAGTGTCAACCTAACGGTTGGTGAGTTCACAGTGGGCATGTCATGCAGCGGCCCGGTCTCATAAGCGTATGTATCAACATATAAATAGGTAATAGTTTTGCAAACAATGCCAAGTGCTGAATTATCGAATATGTACTAGTTAAGTAAAGATTAAAGCGGTAAACCGATATCGCGGGTAGCTAATCCGGTTTCCATGCACTAAGGAAGTTCGTACCAAAGCTGACATAACAGAGTTCGGCATTTGCCGATGGTTTGTGCCTCCAGTCGTGTTCCTCATGGGACCCACAACTAAAATAGGCTGATATTGAACTTCGTTCGGCCTCCAACCGGTTGGCTACATATTTGTGTACCGCGGAGCAGGGTTTGTCAAACCCTCAGTAGATCTACCCAACATCCCCTCGCTTCGCAAATTAATGGTACTAAATTGTTGAGGACTTTTAAGTTTTAAGGCATCCTTAGAAATCATGTGATATCATTTGGTTTAGACTTTAACCTACACTAGTCATATTAAAACCGTTTATTCTGGATTTCATTTGAAATCCCAAAAGAGTTTAAGTGTCAAAATGGTCGTTCCGGATTTCATTTGAAATCCCAAATGAGTTTAAGTATTAAATAGTTGGTTGCGGATTTCATTTGAAACCCCAAGGTTGGACAGTTGCAAGTGCTTCCCATAAAACGTTCCAACTTCCATAACGGATATTCCATTTGGCAATACCTCAAAATGTCAGCGTCGTTTTCCGTTAAGTAAATTCGTTGTGACCCAAACGGGCTCACAATTATAGGGTTAGTGAAACTCACCTTAGGTTGCTCAGCTTACACTTCAAATAATCCAATTATGATTGCTAACGAAGACCTAATAATCACATTAATGTCTTAGGTGTTAGGTTGTGTCTAAACTTTAACTACGTCACTATGGCCCATAACATAGCACGTTGGAACTACGACTCGACATACCGACACACGACACCGATGGTTGATCATAAACGAGGGTTCACATTACTCAGAAATCAAAGCATGTTTCATTATTGCATAATCATGTAAGTCATGGCATAACATTCAAATAAGTTGCACAAGTTTGGGTTTAGGTCTGGCACAGTTTCGCTACACAGTTTCGCTACACCGTTTCGCTATATGCATGGGCAGCACTTTCGCTAGGGAATGCCCGATGACACAGTTTCGCTGGCTAGATTCGCCCGAAACTGGTTTGAACTTTCGTTCATATAAGGCACAGTTTCGCTAGATAGTTTCGCTCGAAACTGATGGCACAGTTTCGCTATCTAGTTTCGCTCGAAACTGATTTGAACTTTCGTTCAGGAGTCTATGGTTGTTTCGCTCGGTAGTTTCGTTCGAGCAATACACTTAGTTTCACAGGAGACACTATAGTTTCGCTGTATAGTGTCGCTGGATGAATATTCAAACAGTTTGCGAAACTACAATTTCGCCTAACGAATCCGTTAGTTTCGCTGGTCGCAGAAAACTCGTAAATCAGTCAAAAAATCAATCTAACAGCTTCCATACTTCATATAATTCAGTATCTAGCATGCATAAACATTTACCAACATCAAACAAGCAAATTTAACACCTTAAACATGGATTTTCACCATCAAATCTCCAAGAACACTTTTAAGCATAAAATGACCTAACTAGCATGAATCTTCATTATGGCATGATTTTACACGTAAAGTTTCAGTCTTTATGCTAGATCTAACATTCCTAAGCATCATATCAGAAGATCAAACGATTTCATGAAGATCTAAGCATGCTTTTTAAGAAAACACATAGAAATGCAAGAAAATGGTTTTGGGGACTCACGGTTTGGTTTCCAAGCTCGATGGATGATTTTCAAGGCTGAGATCGCGGTGATTCTTGGTGGTTCAAGGCTGACCAGAAATGGTTCACGAGAGAGAGAGAGAGAGGATGGAGAGTGTGTGTGTGTGTTTTGTGGTGGAGTCATGCAAGTGGAAGAATTAGGATTATTTTTGGTTTATATATTAAGGCTTTGGTGGGCTTTCATTGGGATTTGGGCCCTAATGATTAGTCCATCATTAGCCCATGATTAACATGTATGCATACACTTAATTACTAAGCTAGGCAATTTGACAATTTATCACATAAATACACATTTAAGCAATTTGTCATGCTAATAATAATAAATACGTAAATACACAATTTAAGCGATTTGTCACATAATTCAACAAGTAAACAAATAGTCATGCTTTTGATAATAATCATGCATTTAAATCACGTTGCACATAATTCCACATAGCGGTAATAAATAAATAAATAAATAAACACATGTGGACGGGTTTGGTGATCAACCAAAGGTCGTGGACGTATTCGGCCTAGTTAAGCATTAGTTACCTAGTTAATACCTATAACGTAACTAACGGGGATTGTCTAACGGAAGTTAACCTTGGAATTCTCGGATGTCACAGAGACTCAGAAGCTTGGCGTTAACTAGAGCAAGTTTAGATACCTGAGTCCGACAAGAACTTTAGCTATTGACGTATTTTAGCTCGAATTATATGTAATTGACAAGTAGGAAGTGATGAGATGTAGACACTCATGTGGAAGCTAGAGTTGAGATGCACACGTTTAGTTTGTTACGCGACACAATTCAATTTTAGAGTTAACTTGGGACCAATGAGATAGAATGTAAAGCCATGTACAAATTTGTATACTTTATTACTTGAGATTATTCAGAGTCAACTTATTGAAGGATGCCCGATGACCATGGACCGAGTGATCAAGGATGGACGACTCTACAGTCGGTCGCCGGACGACCATAGTCGTACGACCTAAAAGAATGTGAAATTTTGATTTTTTTATTTCAAGGTCATCGACGACCCCGACAATGGTGGCGGACAGTCGTCGACGACTGTTGCAGACGTTGTCGGAGGACCTGAAATTAAGGGGTCATGTCAGAAAAATGATGGTTGTTGACGTCCATTGGGGGTACGTGGCAATCTGAGATTGGCTCTGAGAACGAACGTGCGACCGTTGAGGACGGTAGTGGGCGGCCGTTGGGATGGGACTATATTCAGGACAATAAAATTCAAAGGGCTATTTTGGTCTCCATGTTGATCAAAGATGTTATTTTCGTCTTTTTCCCTAGTTTTAATTTGTTTTTATCATGTATTCTGTATAGATCTGACATGCTATTCCTCTCGTGACCATATCCCGGATTAGGGTGGCAAAGGGTGTCGCCAAGCCAAGAAACACACTTTGACCATATTAACGGTTAATTAGAGTTAATAATCATGCCTCTGTTCTCAGCCTTGGTTTCTTCTTCTAAGAGCTGCGTGTCATAAGGATGACTACTTTATTATTTTTTTATTTTTTATTATTTTTTCTACTTTTGAATTCTATTTCTTAGTTATTAGAAAATTAGAAATTGGTCGAAATTGAAATTGATTTGTATTATCCTTTCTATTTGATTATCTTTTCTATTTGATTATCTTTATATAATAGATTTCATTTCATTTTTTTATGAATATGTCCATTTTTCTCTTTTTTGAACATCTTTTATCCATACAGAATCCAAGATTGTATTCCCGGACCAATAAAAAATACTAATAATAGCCTATTTTTATTCAATCGTCGAGATTGAACAAGTCAATTCAATCAAATAAGTTTTTTAGTAAAGATTCAAATTGATAAAAAAATGAGTTCAAAAGTCAACTTGAAGGTTCATTATAAAATGAATAATTGGCCGTCCGTAGTCTAATCAATTTGAAATAGACCCTTAATTTTATAAAAGAATTCTTCTGTTTTCTGAATTCTAAAAAAAGGAATAGAGAAAAAGAGACAAATTTTTTTATTTATTTCTTTTTTTGAGTATATTTTCACTCAAATTTTGGCGGTGGGGATCAAGTCTTATTTTCCCCATCAACCTTTACAATAATGAACAATTTTTCTTTTTCTCGGTAAGGGCAGATATAATATTTTTAGTTCAAATTAATGAAGTGTTGAAACTAATTGATGCCATGTTCAAAATTTTTGGACAGCTTTTTTTGTCTTTCTTTTGCTTATGATCTTTTATTTCTTTTACCAAGTTTCTTCAGTTGGTGGCATTCATCCGTGTCATGACCCCTATCAAAGTGGAAATCGTAGTATTTTCTCATGTTTCGATTTGTCGTATTGTTACACATATATCGTCCTTCGTTTGTTGAACTGCCGATTGGCATCTTCCGACTGCAGTACATTTTTCAGAGTCTTTGTGAGATTTGGGAAATCATACATCTTTTCTTTGTGATTCGAGGAACCTGACCGATGCCGACCCAGGTGTATGAGTGTTGGTCTATACCTACCTGTCTCGGCCTAACTTGGTTTAAGGGTTTGTTCTATCAAGTGTAGCTAGTCGACCTGGTGAGGTTCGACCCGAGTAGATTAGTGGTTAGTCGGCCTTTGGAGGGTCGACCTCCCTATTTGTGGTAGGTGGACCTTGAGTCAGTCGACCTGGTCTTGCTTTACTTGTTATCAGTTGACTTGTCGTCTAGTGACTTGTTAGTCGACCTTGACTTGGTCGACCAGCCACTCGATCTGCGGTCAATCGACCTGGTCTTGAGTGACATGTCGGTCGACCTTGGCTTGGTCGACATGTCACTCGGCCTGTTGTCAGTCGACCTGGCCTTGAGTGACTTGTCAGTCGACCATGGCTTGGTCGACCTGTCACTCAACCTATTTTGTCTGAGGTGGAGTGCATGTTCACCATATGTGTATTGTGATGTCACTCGACCTAGACATACGTCATCAGTACTGCTTCTCAGGCTACAATCTTGATCAAAAGGCCCGTAAGTATAAGTGATGGCACAAAAAACACAAAATACCTTGTGATTTTATGTGTATTTATAAAGTCTGCAATATTTAGGCTCTTAATTTGATGGTGACGAGCATTTTTAAGCTAATGCACCACATACATTTATGATATAAACACTAATAAAATTAAGAGGGTCATAATCATATCACTTGAAGTTAATATAAAGAAAAAAAGCAAATAACCAATTTCGATCAGTTACATGTAGAAATCAAGAAACATGGACCGATCGACTTATTAACCAACAAAACATAACACACGAAAAGATATGATCTTGACACTAGCAAAGAGGACAGTTAACATGACTTCAAGAAATCTAGTTTAGGTTGTTGATCCGTATTCTCATCCCTTTTCCAATAACAACAATCTGGACACAACTTAAGAGATGCGAACCTCGTATTCCCACACGTACGGCATGAAGATGGGTAATCTCTTTTTGGAAGCCGATCAAGTTTGGTTCTTAGTTCTCTACTCCAATTAAGCTTCCTAATCTCATCCACGCCTCCAATGTACTTCCCTCCAATAAACACTTGTGGCAACATATATGTACTCGATCCAAAAATATCTTTCAATTGTTCTTTATATGTAGAGTCCAAATAAACATCCCTTTCATCCACACATTTTCCAAATCCATCTAGAATCTTCCTCACTTCTTGACACACATCTTGCGTCTCCACGATCACGCCACTACTTGTGTGATATAGAACCACGCGATCATTAAATTCTTTCGGAATAGTAAGAGCAAGTTCAGGTGCAACGGATTGTTGATTATTAGCATCTTCCTTCTTTTGGTTTTGCAGTTCTAGTGCTGATTTCAGCATGCCCACGACTTCATCCATCATAGGACGCTTATCCGCGTCGTTGTCCAAGCAATCCCTTAAGAGATTTTCACAAACGCGTGAACAGTCAGGAGAAATATCAGCCCGCACATGCTCAGGGGTGAACTTTTCAAGTTCTCTTCTCATGACGAATGGAAGTGCCAGTTGGACCACTCTGTCCCAACTTTTTCTCTCGCTTAACACTTCTAACAACACAATACCAAACGCGTATACGTCTGCTTTTCGGCTTGGCTTGTAATTGTGTTCATAGCATTCAGGAGCTATACAATGTTCAGTACCTGTTAAATGTAAGACGTGTCAAAAATTGGCAATTGTGTTCATATATATATATATATATATATATATATATATATATATATATATATATATATGGAAAAGATAAATTGGAACCCACCTTGAGTTGGAGAATCGTTGGAACCCGGTCAAAAACGCGGTAAAAAATGTTTTTTTTTTCTGAATTTTTTTATGGTGGTTCTTTATGTTATAAACTACCCTTAAATGAAAAAAAATCAAAAAACCGCCTAGTAGATTTTCAGTTACGAAAAAAGTTACATCTGTAACTTTTATGCATATATTTGCAGTTACGCAAAAGTTACATGTGTAACCTAGACATTTTTGATATTTTAAAAAAAAAATCTAGTAGGCGGTTTTTTGATTTTTTTTTATTTAAGAGTAGTTTATAACATAAACTACCACCATAAAAAAATTAAGAGAAAAAAACATTTTTTTAACCGCGTTTTTGACCGGGTTCCAACGATTCTCCAACTCAAAGTGGGTTCCAAAATAACCCAACCATATATATATATATATATATATATATATATATATATATATATATATATATGGGGAGAGGATCATTTGAGAACCAATTGGTTTTGAGAATTTTTGAGAACCATTCTCAGCCACAAGTTATATATAAGGAAATCCCCCCCCCCCCATGAATTTGATTGCTCCCCATTTGAAAATTAGTGGCCCAAAATGGTTTTCAAAAGTTCTCAAAAGAAAAAGTTCTCATTTGAACCTAACCCTATATATATATATATATATATATATATATATATATATATATATATATATAGGGAGAGGATCATTTGAGAACCAATTGGGTTTGAGAACTAAAAAGAACTAATTTGAGCCACAAGTTTATTAGATGTATCCCCCCTCCCATGAATTGTAGTGTTCCCCCCCCCCCCCCCCCTGAAATTTGTGGTTGAGATTTAGTTCTCAAAAGTTCTCAAAACAAAAAGTTCTCATTTGAACCTAACCCTATATATATATATATATATATATATATATATATATATATATATATAGGGAGAGGATCATTTGAGAACCAATTTGATTTGAGAACTAAAAAGAACTAATTTGAGCCACAAGTTTCTTTACATGTATCCCCCCTCCCATGAATTGTAGTGGTCCCCCTGAAATGTGTGGTTGAGATTTAGTTCTCAAAAGTATCAAAACAAAAAGTTCTCATTTGAACCTAACCCTATATATATATATATATATATATATATATATATGGGTGAGGTTCATTGTAGACACTTTCGCATGTGAAATAGCTCTTTTTCACATGTGAAAGTTTCTAATTAATGAGAAAAAAGAAAAAAAAGAAAAGAGAAAATTAATCACAACCATTAGATCAAGAGATCTAATGGTGAAAAAGGGTGTCTACCTGTCTACACTTATGGGGGTGTCTACAATGAACTTTTCACTATATATATATATATATATAGGTTTAGGGTAAAATACATCCAGCAAAAACGCTACATCCATTGCGGATTCATCTGGGGCGTCCATCAAGATCATCCAACAGCCAGGATCTATGGTGTTTCCGCCTATGGTGTTTTTTCCCCCACCAAAAACACCATAGGCGGAAACACCATAGATCCTGGTTGTTGGATGATCTTGATGGACGCCCCAGATGAATCCGCAATGGATGTAGCGTTTTTGTTGGATGTAGGATAACTCGACTCTATATATATATATATAGTGAAAAGTTCATTGTAGACACCCCCATAAGTGTAGACAGGTAGACACCCTTTTTCACAATTAGATCTCTTGATCTAATGGTTGTGATTAATTTTCTTTTTTCTTTTTTTCTTTTTCTCATTAATTAGAAACTTTCACATGTGAAAAAGAGCTATTTCACATGCGAAGGTGTCTACAATGAACCTCACCCTATATATGAAGAGATAAAATGAAAACCTCTTTGAGTTTGGTGGAAAAAAAAACAAAAAAGCGTCGAGAGAATTTTTAAAGATCATTTCCACGCTTATATTTTTTATTCACATCTAGATTATATCTAACTAGATTTGGACCATTAATTTCTTAAATGAATAGTGAAAATTATTTCCTAGATCTCGCACACAAATGTCCTTTTCACTTATATATGTATATGCCAGATAAAAAGTAAGTAATTCAATGTTATGACAGTTGCAGTTTATAGTTAATTACATTCGATTGGTTACAATCGGTATACCTTTTAAATAGGCGGTGACTTGTTGAGAGGAGGATGGACCAGATTTACGTGTCCTGGACAATCCAAAGTCTGCAATCTTAGGAACCAAATTAGCATCCAATAGGATGTTGTCACTCTTGAAATCGCTATGAATGATGTTATAACCCAAGCCAAAATGAAGGTATCTTAGACCCTCTGCTGCTCCTAGGCAGATCTCAAGTCGTTGCTTCACGGTCAAGTGAGGAGTACTGCGGTCTTTGTGGTCGCGAAGATAATCACAAAGTGAACCATTTGGCATGAGTTCATACACCATAATCCTCTCATCTTCTTCAACACAAAATCCCACAAGGGAAATGATGTTGACATGATGACAATCGGTCACCAAATCTATCTCTTTTTCGAAGGCGATATCTCCTTCTTCAGAGATGGTTCCCGTCAAACGCTTCACGGCCACTTCTTTCTCGGAGATATTACCGCGGTAGACTGTCGCGTACCCCCCTTTTCCTATTATGTTAATATCAGCAAAATTAGAAGTTGCCGATTTTATATCATCGAGTGAGAATACAACGCCGGTGGAGTTCATGTTAATTAGTTTTGTGGTAGAATGACTGAGAAACGATGAGCTCGGTGCTCTCCCTTTCTATCTTTCTGTTGTCTGTTGTTTATGTAGAAGAAGAAGAATAATTATTAGGTGGAAAAAGTCAAAGTTGAGAACGAGAAGGCAGGCGAGAAGGTGGCAGATACTAATTATTAATACATAACACATGCTATGCTGTCACTTAATTAATTTGACAAAGATGCAAATAATATATTATCCATATTCTATTGCAAGTAGTATGTATATATGTATTACTATTAATTAAGCTAACTAAATAAAAAAATATTTTATTATTATATATGCAACTTCTTAAACGTCCCGTGTAAAAAAACTAAGGGGAGGCAGTATGAGGAGGTTACCGGGACGCGGTTCCAAGGGAGCTGCATGGCTCCATCCGGTTCACCATACCGCGTGATGCGGTACCGCTTGTTGGCTTCTCTTTTGCGGTTCGACATGGCTTCCGGAAGCCCGCCTGAGCCGGGCCAAACTATCCATTAAAACCTTTTTTTTTCTTTCTTTCCTTCTATGTGGCTTCTCCAAGCCACACCACAACCATACCATGTGGTGTGGCTTGACATGGGTCCAAAAATCTTGCATTTTGAGTTGGCAATCATTGATTGGTTAGTGAGCATGGCTTCACCAAGCCATGCCACAAGGCTTCAAGTAGTCATGCCCACCAACCAATCATCATCGGCCATGTCAAATTTGGTGTTTTTGAAACCATGCCAAGCCACACCACATGGTATGGTTGTGGTGTGGCTTGGAGAAGCCACCGAAAATTTAGTTTTTTTTTTTTTTAACAACTTTTATAAAAAAACAAACCACTAATATTAGGAAATTAAACGATACAATACTTGAAATAAAAAAAAAGGCGACTACAATTTAAAAAAAAAAACAACTTAAAGTTGCAATCCCATCCGTATTCCTTCGCGATTTCTCTTTTTTGTTCAAAAACAAGCGGTAGGAATTGAGGATCAACATCATTATGCGGTTTCATAAATATCTCGAGATCACGTGCTTTTTTCTCTTGTCGTTCACGTGCTTGTTTGAACTCGATCACTCGACGTTGAGCCTCCATTGTTGTTTTCACCGCATCGTACATCGCTTGCTTCTTTCCAAAGGTTTCGTCCCGAAGCTTTGCCTTAAGCTCCCTTTCTTTGATCCAATTGGTTTGAAAATCCGACATCATTTCCAACGCCTTTTCCGATGCCGAACTCCTTGCGGTGGACGAAGAGTCGCCCAACTTCTTTTTCCCTTTATTTTTTTGGGTATGTAGGGGTCGAGTCTTCATTTAGATCGGGCAATTGAGTCGACCCAACATCATTTGAAGTTGTGTAGTCCCCCGACTCGGACGTCTTCGTCCTTTTACCCGTTTCCGGTATTTCAACATGTACATTCTCAACCGGAGCCCACTTGGGATGGTCTTTTATCTCGACCCAACACGCCAAATGAGAAAACCCATTTTTCTCGTATATTTGATTATACAAGTTTTGGGCTTTCATCAAAACGTCCGCATCCGCACTCCCACTTGCCCAAGTTTTAGTCTATTACAAAAAAAAAAATAATAAACAAGTTAATATATATATATATATATATATATATATATATTTACATACATATATCGAGTAAAAAAAAAGTTTTTTTTTACCGATTGAATGTAGAGACCATTGAAGTTAGACAACTTCGTGTTCAACTTCTTCCACTTTGAGCTAAGTTGGTCCCTAGTTCGCCCACTAGGTGCACCCATCAAACCGTCGAAGTGTACAATAACTTTACCCCAAAACGAATCGCGGGATTGTTTATCGCCTCTTTTCCCATCTTCGCTACAATGAATATAAGCTTTTGTCAAGTTAAGCTCTTCCTCCGACGTCCAAGTTTTACATTTTGCTCTCCCGGGAAATTTAGCTTCCGTCTTCGTAATTACTTGGACGTCTTCGTCCATCACCTCGATATCCTCTTCTTCAACCGCATGTTCTTCCTCTTCTTCTCCTCCTTCTTCTTCAACTTCTTCTTCGGACTCGGAATCGATTTGACGACGTGGCTCTCGAAATTGCTTGTTTTGGTACATGACGTTAGACGGGTATTGGGAAGAATGTGGGGGAAATAACTCCCCTTGAGCCCCATAACGTCCGGATAGGAGATCGATTAACGAATGTTGAGAAGGGTGTGGTGTGAAAAAAGCCGGTTGTGATTGTGGTGGAGGATTTGCGTTGGAGGGTTGACCGGTATTACGAACCTTCGGTTTGTATTTTTTGGTGGGAGCGGTGGATTTTTTCGTGGTAGCGGGTGATTTCTTCTTTGATCGATCCATGGTGAGTAGAATATAAAATATGTGAAAGAGGGAGAAGATAGGTGAAGAAGATGGTGTAAAAATGTTATAAAATGGGTAGAATTTATAGTTGTAAATTTGTAAAAAAGAAAAAAAAATAAAAATAAATAAGTAGCCGTTGGAAGGCAACGGTCAAAAGCCCAACGTTCATTTTTACCCGGCTCTCCTCGGTTCCATCTTGCCGCTAGACCAAAAAAATCCGGAGCCCCACATAAGAACCGCCTAGGGCGGTATGGTTGCCCGTGGGAACCGCCCGACTCCAAAGGAACCGCGAGGCGGTAACCACCACCATACCGTCCCCCCTAAGAGACTTTTCAAACAAGAATCGAGGTTAAATAAAAGATATTTGATGAAGGATCACACGATGTGTCTTGAGAACAACCCAAATAAATCGTTGAAGCATTCATGGGGTTGAAACCCAAATATGTTTGATATATCTTTAATCCTAATAAAACACTAAAATGGGTGCCACATGTCTTATTTCTAGGAGGTCCACATCAGCATTGCCACATGTCACAACCACATTCAAAGATCAATTTATTAGATTATCAATTAAGTATAAATACCAATTTTGTCAAAACTAAATTTCCATTTAAAAAAATTGACAAACTTAATGTGAATTTGATAAATTTACTCAATAATTTAATAATTTTAATAAAACTAATTAAGAATTTGTGAAACATAATAAATTTGATTATTTTAACTTTTTTTATATGTATCTAAAATAAACCCAACCCGTGTAATACACGGGTTACTAACCTAGTATATATATATATATATATATATATATATATATATATATATATATATCTAATCTAATCTAAATCTAATCTAAATCTAAGGCTGTGTTTGGCACACTAACTGAAAAGCTAGCTGCTAGCTGATAGCTAGCAGCTAGCTTAGCTGATAAATTATAAGCTAGCTGATAAAAAATAACGTTTGGTAAAAACTAGCTGATAAGCTAGCTGAAAAATATAAAATGACATAAAAGTACATGTCATAAATATAAATAAAGATATTTATTTATAAGTTAGGGAAGGGTAAAACTGGAAATACTATAAAAGCTAGTTGAAACGCTACTACAACTAGCTTTTCAAAAGCTAGCTTTTTGACGTTACCAAACGGGGCTTTTAAAAAAAGCTAGCTTATTAAAAAAAAGCTCCGTTTGGTAACGTCAAAAAGCTAGCTTATAAGCTAGCTGATAAGCTAGCTTATGGCGCGCCAAACACAACCTAAATCTAAATCTAAACTATATAATAAACAAAAAGTTTGATGATACTATTATTAGTAAAAATGGACACTTGTCATCACCAAAAAATTTTGGATTCAATTAAAATTTTAAATAAATAATTATCCAAATACTAAATTTCCATATTAGGTTTATTTAGTTTAAACTTTTAATAAGTAATTATCCAATAAAAATTGATTAAAATACAAATATTTATATTAAAGTTAGTAATTATCCAAATACTAATTTTAAATATTAATGTTAATATTTTATTCAAGATAATATTTTTACTTCATATATATTATATTTTATTAAAATATATTATATTTTATTAAAATAATATACTTTATTGTATATACTTTAATATATTAATATATATGTAATGCTTCTAATACTTTATTCATGTAATATTTTAATTAAATATTATACATGTAATATAAAATATTTTATTCTATTTAATTTTATATTTTTTTACTTTAATTAAGTTTAAATTAAAATTTACTAAGTATTTTACTTCAATATAATAAACAAAATCTTTATATTCTGTGACTAGATTTCTTTTTATTTTTAACTTCAAAAATCCGGTTACCCGGGGTCTTATCATAGCAAACGATGTTACTCACGACATGTTACAACCTCAGTCCGTGCAAGTAATCAAGACCATCTGTGTTGCACATCCATCCAGAGGAAACTCACTGTCTAAATACCCTGACCCTCCTATAATTATTGATAAATTTTTAGATAGTTATAAAAATACATAATTATCGTAGATTATGATTATATATTTTTTTAACTCAGCCGTGTAATACATGGGGATAAAAAAACTAGTAATATATATATATATATATATATATATATATGTATGTATATATATATAGAGGAAGGATAAAATGAAAACCTCTCCGAGTTTGGAAAACCGTGAAAACCAAGCTAAAAAAATCGATTTTTGTTCCGATTTTTTTTATGGTGATTCTCTAAGTTAAAAAAACCCCCTTTACGCAAAAAAAAAAAAAAAACTCCTAGTCAAATTTTTTTAAAAAAATTTGTTATAACCGAGGTTACATATGTAACAGTACCCTGTTACATATGTAACCTCGGTTATAAAATATTTTTTTAAAAAAATTTTACTAGGCGTTTTTTTTGAATAAAGGGGGTCTTTTTAACTTAGAGAATCACCATAAAAAAATCGGAACAAAAATCGAATTTTTTAGCTTGGTTTTCACGGTTTTCCAAACTCGGAGAGGTTTTCATATATACAGTGTTGCAGAAATCGTGATTAATCGGTGATTAATCGCTTGGTGGTCCCCCACCGTCTACGATTAATGGTTTAACGGTTCAGTTAGTCATTGACGGTCAACATCGGTCCTTGGCGGTCCTTAGCGGTCTTGGCAGTCTTGGTGGCCTTGACGGTTAGCCAATTTTTTAATAAAGAAAAACTTAATAAATTCTCAAATATATATTTCTAACGTTTATTAGAAGAGAATGTCAGAAGTCGAAAAAACCTAACATCGCAGCTCTACCTTTTCATAATCAAGCACCTCAGAGTGAACTTTTTGATGAAGATTTCGAGTCCGAGGATGAGGTGGTAATGTTTGAAGATGAGTATGAGTCAGATAGAGTTCAAATATTGGTAATCACTCTGAGAATGTTAAAAGAAGATGACAATTTAAGTATGAAAACGTGTTTGTTTTTTTAGATTAGTAAACGTATTCGACTTTAATACTGTAGTGTTTGACTTAAACAATTATATAAATACTAGTTTATTACTTTTTAAGGTTATTGACTTATTAACTAAACTAGGATATTGTCATGTTGGAATATGTACATGCTTATATATATATATATATATATATATATATATATATATATATATATATATATATATATAATATAGAGTTGAGTTAGGCTACATCAATGAAATTCCCTACATCACTACATCAACCTTCTTTTTCACAAAAAACACCAAAAAACACTTTCTAACAATTTTTTTTTTTTGAAAACACTATACCTCTAATCGCTATGTTAGCTTCCTAGAACACTCTTTTTTTTAAAAATTTTTGTGGTGTTTTTTTTGTGTTTTTTTTTCGGTTTTTTTTCTTCAAAAAAAACACCAAAAAAAATACTTTTTGTTAATTAATTTTTTTTTCTAAAAACACCATTCTTCTAGACGCACCAAAACACATTTTTTTGTATTTTTTGGCGGAAAATTGGATTTTAATAATATGAGTTTTAACTCATTGGCGGATAATAATATGAGTTTCAAAGTTGGCGGACAATAATACCAATTAATGAGGTGGGTGTCAATAATGAAATGCCGTTAGTTGAACCCTAACGGTGTTAGTGATTTGCTGACGTGGCACTCAATGAGGGACTCTTTTTGTAATTCTTAAAAATGAAGGGGCTTATACAATTTACAAAACTCATTTTATACAATTTATAAAACATACCCTATATTTTTAGAAATTACAAAAAGAGTCCCTCATTGAGTGCCACGTCAGCAAATCACTAACACCGTTAGGGTTCAACTAACGGCATTTCATTATTGACACCCACCTCATTAATTGGTATTATTGTCCGCCAATTTTGAAACTCATATTATTATCTGCCAATGAGTTAAAACTCATATTATTAAAATCCAATTCTTTTTTGGCGTTTTTTTAAATAATAAAAACGCCATAAAAATTAAAAAAAAAGGTGTTCCAGAAAGAATATACATCGATTTGACTTATGATGTTTTTTAAATTTTTTTTTAAAAAGAAAGTGTTTATTTTTTTGAAAAAAGGGGGTTGATGTAGATGATGTAGGGATTTTGGTTGATGTATTTTACCTCAAATCTCTCTCTCTCTCTCTCTCTCTTATATATATATATATATATATATATATATATATAATCAATGATTAATCGGAGACCCTAAATTATTATTTTATATATATATATATATATATATATATAAAATAATAATTTAGGGTCTCCGATTAATCATTGATTAATCACGATTAATCCGATTAATCGCTTAACATCAGTTGACTGTCGAGCTACCGCCAAGCGATTTCTGCAACCTTGTATATATATATATATATATATATATATATATATATATATATATATATATATATATAGGAAGAAGATCAATGGAAAACCCATTATTTTTCAGAAAACTTGGAAAACACTATCCAACCAATCACAAAATTCCATGGATTTTTATTTTTTATTTTATAATAAGGGTAAGATTGTAACTTACCATATTCTATTTTAGTAAAGATTTTTTTTAATTTAATGATAGTAACTACTATCCTATAATCATGGATTTTTTTTCCTGTACGTTGTTTTTTCTTCCTCTAACCCTAATCCATAACAATTGAACTCCATAATCATCCATCTGCGACCTCCATTTTTTTCATTAAGTTCAAACATAATCTTCTTTCCCCCCACATAGATTTCTTCATCAATCTCGATCCGTCATCCGTATTATACTCCTATTTTGATCCATAATCAATTTCGTACATTGAAATTTCGATCCCCATCATGGTTTCTTCTTCACATTAGCTGTTATGGAATCTGCGGATATTACCGGACTTCAGCATGAAGGTTTGAAATTATCAATTCCGTAATTTTTACAATGATGTAACAATTCATCATCATCAGGTCACAGTCTCTGTAACAACAATTACACATGTTATATGTTACATCGCTGTAACAACAATTCATCATCTTCAGGTCATCAGGTCACAGTATATAAGAACAACAATTACAAGGGTGTAACAATTTGGTATACGTTGATTGTATGTCAGTGTTCTTATGTTACATTGTATGTAATCAGTAGACTATGTTACATACGTGTAACAAAGTTGTCGATTTTACTGAGTCATGGATGTAACAAAGTAGGTGTAATATATATAATATATTACACATGTGTAAAAG
The DNA here is from genome assembly GCA_039602395.1 of Deinandra increscens subsp. villosa. Taxonomy (NCBI): domain Eukaryota; kingdom Viridiplantae; phylum Streptophyta; class Magnoliopsida; order Asterales; family Asteraceae; genus Deinandra; species Deinandra increscens. Next base: position 9,294,101 of record JBCNJP010000007.1, on the reverse strand, counting down.
ATATATTACACAATTGTAACAAAATTTGTATACATTGATTAGTTTACTATATTACATCTTTTGTTTCTTGTAAAGATGTTACATAGGGGGAACAAATTGGTACGGGTTTCATGTTTCTCTTATCAGTTTAGTATATTATATCTTTATTTTTTGGAAAAGGTACATGAAGTTATTTGTTACAACTATGTAACAATCGTTAGGCTGGTAAAAATAGGTTTCATGTTACATGGGTGTAACAAATTGGTACATGTTTCATGTTGCTTATCATCGTTTTTTTTCTTTTGTAAAAATAGGTTTGTTTTTTTTTTCTTCTAAATTTTGACCTGGAAATTTAAAATTAAATGAGAGAGAGAGAGAGATAAAGATTTTAGGAAATAAGAGATAGGAGAGAGAAAATTAATTTAAACATTTATTAATAAAATTTTGGTATGTCTATTATGCCCTTCATTAAATGACACATTTTACAATCTTGACCTTATTTAATCTCAACCATCAATCTTTAAATCAATGGTTAAAAGAAGGTTTTCCAAAAAGGTGGGGTTTTATATATTTTTATATATGAATAACATTAATTTAATAATTTATCAATGAAAAATTGGATTTAAGCAATCCTAACTATTGATCATTGGCCGGTAATAATCATAACGGGAAATAATGTTGCTGACAAACCCAACTATTAACCATATTTAATGACGTAGCCTATTATACTTTAACATATTCTAACTGAGTATGTATCCTCATCATTAACCCCAAATTCAAGCCTTAATACGTTTGATCCCAAATTCGATCAAAGCCCTATCCTGTTTGACCCCCAATTCTCCACCACCATAGTGTCCGGCCGTTACCATCGCCACAACCATAAACCGCCGCCAACCACCTCCATAGCATCATCCACTCATCATCTCAATCGAGCCGACTTCCACTTCCCCGTTTCTTCTTCAAGAAGCGGGGACGAATTTCTTCTTCAAGCGACGAAGACGGAGACGTATAGCAGATTGAAGTTTCAATGGATAACGCCTCGAAATTCCATAGACCATCGATGAAATCATGGTGAAAATGCCCAAAAAAGGCACCCCGAGCTGTAACACCCCGACCGATGACGGATACGTACACATTTAGACTATGTTAAAGTATAACATGCCACGTCACTAAAAAGGCAAGCCATGTAGGATGCCACATCTGCTTTGACTAACGGGGGTTAAATTATTTAACGGTAGGATTATTATAAAAATATGGTTAATAGTTGGGAATCACAACAACAATATTTCTAGTTGGGATTATTCCCGGCGAATGGTCAATAGTTAGGATTATTTAAATCCAATTTTTCTTTTTCAATTTCCTGATTCAAGATATGAACTCAAACTGTCTAAGATCCGGTGTTTCTCCTTCCTTTGCTTCTTCAACAAAAATGGTGGAGTGAACGTGTGTTAATTTACAATATTACTCTCCGTTTAAATATGAATCTAAGAGAAAGTTACATGGAGTTAATGAGGTGGATGAAATGACAAGATTTTAAAACTTCAAGGAGGTTAAGGATTTTTTTATATATAAAAACTTACAAACCACAGTGACGAAATTGGCTATTAACTCCTCATTAGCATTTTAAATTAATCACTATATATATAAAGGCCAAAAGATAACGAGAGGAAAAGAAGGGGCACAACTTAGTGGAGAGCCGCCTGGGGGCTCTGCGGTTTTTCACAAACATTTTTACAAACTCTAAGATACTTGTTGGAACTCGAAAAGTCTGCAATATATGCTTGTTATTGAACAAACTCTACGAACAATATATATATATATTTTTTAAAATGGCGATTTCATTAAGACAAAAGGGCAGCCGACGAAGCAAGGAGCTTCAACCGGCCCCGAAACAAAACAAACAGAACATTAAAAAGCAAACTTACACCAATCCGACCAACCTAGACTCCACTCTTTTGCTCTATAATTAATCCAAAACAAACTCAAAGTCTTAATTTCGGCAAACACTCCTTGGATGGTCGGTTTCTTTCCTTTAAAGATCACCTCGTTACGGGTCTTCCATATCACCCATGTCGCCGCCCTGATTATAACATCCAACAGATTGCGCCTGTTAGGGTCACTCCCAACACCACCGGACTCCAATAACAGATCATTAACATCAAAAACAAACAAGTTAGGAGAGTTGGTCCATTGGGCCACAAGAGACCAGACCCAAGCAGCCCAGCAACAGCCCGTAAACAAGTGGGTTTCATCTTCATCAGCTTCATTGTAGAGGGAGCAGGAGGTCCGATCTAACACCACACCCCTCCTAACCAACCCAACCTTTGAGGCAATTCTCTTGATGACAACTCTCAAAAAAAATATATTAGCTTTGGCCGGAACAAGAGAATTCCAACTCACAGGAGTAGCAGGCACGCATCCACCACTTTCTCTCAGCAAGAGCCTAATACTTTTGGCGGAAAAGATCCCAGAACCATTCCCTTTCCAAACCCACCTATCCCCATCCAAACACATCAGCTCATTCATCCTAACCTCTTTTAACAGGAGAGCATTTTCCATTTTAACAATATTATTCCACACACCACTAAAACCCCTCCGCAATGGAACGAGACCCCTCCTGCCTCCACCGCCATGGATAGCTTCTATAACCCTCCTCCAAAGTCTATCCGGCTCATTGAAATACCTCCATAGCCACTTCGCAATCAAACCCATATTCATCTCACCTAGGGGAACAATTCCCAGCCCACCCTCTTCAATGGGTTTGAACAAAACCTCTTTTTTGATCCAATGAATCGGGTTCTTTTTCTCCGTCCCACCCCATAAAAATTTAAATCTAATCGATTCCAACTTCCGAATAATCTTTTTAGGCACCACAAATAAGGAGAAGAAATAAAGAGGAACACTGTCTAGCACTAATTTTACCAAGACCAACCGACCCGCAAAGGACAAATTACGGCTTTTCCAAACAAAAAGCTTGGACTCCACCGCCTCGACCACCGATTTCCAACTCGAACACCTGTTAAATTAATTTCCCACCACTAATCCCACGTGATTCTCAATTAATACCAAATAGAGAGCACTTGTTCACATTCACCTTAAGACCTGACGTGAAGTAGAAGGCCCTAAGGAGCCTGCTGAGATTAAGAGCATTCCTCTCCGACCATTCACCAATGACGAGAGCATCATCCGCGAAAAGAACCGAAGACACAACAGGCCCTCCGCACCCAATCTGCACCCCTGAAAACAGCCCCATCAACATCGCTCTATCCAACATCCAAGGTAGCGCTTCCATGACGATAAGGAAGAGGAACGGGGAGAGAGGGTCTCCTTGTCGGAGACCGCGAGAGCATTGGAATTCACAAGACGGGGAACCATTAAGGAGGACCGACGCCCTCGAAGAAAGAAGGCAGCCTTTGACCCACATACACCACCTCTCTAAGAAATTCATTTGGGCCATAATAGATAAAAGGAACTCCCATTCCACCGAGTCGTAAGCTTTCTCGAAATCGATTTTCATTAGCATCATCTTGTACTTCTTGCGTCTACTCCATGAAACGAGTTCATTAACTATGAGTGGGCCATCGATGATATTCCTCTTAGCGATAAATGCCATTTGGTTGTCCTTCACTAACTTGTCAATGACACATTTAATACGGTTAGCCATAACCTTAGAGATAATTTTCGTAATGCACCCCACTAGGCTTATAGGACGGAAATCATTAAAGGACTAGGGGTCCCTCTTCTTAGGGACAAGATGGATGAACGGCGAGCCACACCCCTTTTCAATCTTCCCCGACACATAAAAATTCTGCAAAATACGGTACCAATCTTCCTCAAACCAATCCCAGAAGCATTTAAAAAAGCCGAATGTAAAACCGTCCGGCCCCGGAGTTTTATCACTCCCACACATCCACACCGCATCTTTAATCTCCTCTTTCGTAAAGGGAACCACAAGCGAATTCTTGTCCAGGTCCGAGAGCCTTTTAATACCATCACATCTAATCTCCAGTCTATCCTCCCCTTTACTAGTAAACCGATCTTTAAAATGACCCCACGCAGCCTTCTTAAGCACCTCCGGGTTTTCTTCCCAAACATCGTTAACTAGCAACCCATTGATCCTTCCTTTCGCCAGTTTTGTTTTACAACCCCATGGAAAAACCCAGTATTAGCGTCTCCATCAAGACACCGTTTGCAACTATTACAATGATTTACTGGCCGTTCACAAAGTGTAATGATTTTCTTATGGGATATTAGTTGACACTATGATGAAAACATTAACAACTATGTGTCAAACTTCATTTTCCGATTGGGGGAGATACAAATGAATATACTGATGCTGTATTTGACCTCATGTTTCAATTTTTAACTTTTTTGTTATGTTGTTTTTTTCTCAGATTGGGGGAGATACAAATGAATATACTGATGCTGATTTTGATGAAATTCGTGAGGAATGGACAACTTATGTGTCAAACTTCATTTTCCGGTAGTAGCTAGTGTCATATGTTTGTAAAACTTAGTGGCCTACTCTTAATTACTAGTAATTAGCTTTTGTAGTGGATTGTATGCGAATGAAACGCATTGTTTAAACGTCATTTATATGAAATGCAATATTTTGGTGAATGCGCTTGTATTTTGTAATATTAGCAGGTTTAATGGAAAAAACAGAAATTATATACAATTTTTTTTTTGAAAAAAATAAAATCATGACGCGCAGCATGCGTGTCATAAACTGAGGACAGAATAAGAATGTCAACAATAGAAATCGATGACACTTATATGATGACACGCAAATGGTTGTCATAAAAGAGTGTCATGAATGCCCGTCATGAATGAGTGTCGTAAATTAATGACACGCAATTGCGCGTCGTAAAAATTTATGACCCTGGATACAATGACAGGCTTTTGCGCGTCATCTTATGTCATTTATGACGCGCATTGCGCGTCATTAAAGGGGTTTTTTGTAGTAGTGCATACAGTAGAATGTCAATACTTTATTTACAACATACCCCTTTGCTATTAAGACTTCGGACTGGGCTTTGTTTCTAACATACACTTTGAGCATTTTCATGAGTCTTTCAAAAGAATACATCCATCTCATATACACATACCCATCAAGAATAGCTTCTTCAGATAAATGAAAATTTAGATGAACCATTATGTCGTAAAATGCTAGAGGATATATCAATTACAAATTACATAATATCTTTACCATTTCATTATCTGCTTATACATGTTCACATATACTGATTATGCATAAGTGTTTTTATTAAAGGGTAAAAGGTCAAAAATTGTCGATGAAACATCCACATGGGTAATAATATGTGTGACAATTTGATTGGTTATTTGCTAATGAGTGGAAAATCAAAAGACACATCGAAAGTAAGAGAAGACATGGAAAAAAATGGGGATTAAACATGTTGTGTGATGAACCACAAAATCTCACCGCATGTAAATGAGAGATTACGATTCAACTAGGAACAAGCTAATCTAAGAAGAATAATCGATGAATCAATGGATTTCTTAATATCACAAGTATTTTGGTACAAATGAGGAAAACACACAGTATATGTGTGATTTTCCGGAATCAGAAGTTACATTGCTAGTGAATGAATGAGCTATATATAGAATTATTGAAGTCGCATCTTCGTAAGTTGGCTGGATGCACTTGCATCTTGTTCATCCGCAACTGCATCGCCTCCGACTTATTATTTGTATGACACCTGCTCTCGAGGTCTTCACCATCGGAAATGTTAATGTTGAGCCATTTGCATGTCCGGTCTTGACCTATCCTCATCATTGTGCATTACTGAATCTCGGAGGCTTTGTCGTTTCTTCTTCTTCTTCATTAAACAATATACTCTCGCTCCATATATGCTTGCTACTCAAGAATCGTTTATGGCCAACAAAAGTTGTCTTACTGGTTACATGACATGACGACGTGTCTTTAATTTGTTACAAGTAGGACATGCTTTATATCCTTGACCACTCCATCCAGACATATAGATATGGGCAAAATAATCATTTACAATCCATAATAGCGTCACATGCATCTTGAATATAGTGTTGGTTAAAACATCTCTCATTTGGACTCGCTCAACCCACAAAAAACAAACTTTTGGTTAATAACTTTGACATAAACATATACCTTGTGATATTTTATCATGTTTTTGGTACCTTAAGGAATATAGTGAGAGCTACAAGTGCAATGTTTATAGCTATTCTACCAAGCGTGTATGGATATCCACTACAAGAAATATGATTTTTGGTGGCAAAATTTTGTTTACCTATGGTGGCGATAAATGGCCACAGCGAACCTAGGTGGCGACAAGTCGCCACCATAGCCCTAGCCAGTAAATGGCTAAGTAAACTTAATCTGGAAGGTTAAGTCGGAAACAACTTATCCGGATGAAGTAGTTGATTCGGATGAACACATTACGATTACCACCAAGTTGTATATGTAAAATAATATTAGGTGGTAACTACGAAGCTACGGCTTACTGGTTACCCTCTTGGCTCTTTGGGCTCTGTCCGCTATGCGACCCGAGTTCAAATCCAAGGAGAAACAGTTTTACTCCAAGTGATCTGATCAGGAGGGAGTTTCTGCCTATTAGGTGGTAAAAGTCAATGTTGAGAACGAGATGGTAGCGGATACTAATTAATACATACACATGCTGCCACTTAATAAATTCGACAAATATGCATTATTATCTATATTCTATTACAAGTAGTATGTATGTATATATTAAGCTAACTAAATAAAAAGATATTTATTATTACATTATTAGCAACTTAAATGTCTCAGGATGAACACATTACGATTACGACCAAGTTGTATATGTAAAATAATAGGTGGTAAAAGTCAATGTTAAGAAAGAGATGGTGGTGGATACTAATTAATACATAACACATGCTGCCACTTAATTAATTCGACAAAGATGAAATATTATCTGTATTCTATTACAAGTAGTATGTATGTATTAAGCTAACTAAATAAAAAGATATTTGATTATTATATAAGCAACTTAAATGTCCAATGGAAAACAACGTGTAAACTTTGGTTTTGGTTTGTTCCAACTAATTATATATCATTAGCAGATGCGATGACAAACATCATTAGCAACCCACGATTTTTTTCATGAGGTTCGGAAATCTTTTTCGTTCGATCGTTCACCCCTATCTACAAATTTCTTTTAGACCGGTTCGATTCGGCTCGGGTCGGGTCATGTAACATGACAAAAAAACAACTTAAAATATAAAAACGCATAACAAAAGTGATATCGTACGTCCTCTAGTCGCCGCCACCTCGCCGGATCTCCAGTCGATCGCTGCTCTCCTACGTGATCCAGTGATTTTCGTGCTCACCTACGGAACGGATGACCTTCCATATTTCTGGGGATTTTTTTTAGTTTTAGGTATATTATAATTAATTGGGTATGCGTTACTGAGTTTGGCTAATTGGGTATAAGTAATTGGGTTAAAACCATAAATATTATTGGGCTATAGTGTTGAAAACTTGAATCATATTTTAAAAC
>JBCNJP010000007.1:9259138-9286090 GCA_039602395.1 Deinandra increscens subsp. villosa | reverse complement strand
ACCATACCCCCTCCCCTAAGAGACTTTTCAAACAAGAATCGAGGTTAAATAAAAGATATTTGATGAAGGATCAGACGATGTGTCTTGAGAACAACCCAAATTAATCGTTGAAGCATTCATGGGGTTGAAACCCAAATATGTTTGATATATCTTTAATCCTAATAAAGCACTAAAATGGGTGCCACATGTCTTATTTCTAGGAGGTCCACATCAGCATTGCCACATGTCACAACCACATTCAAAGATCAATTTATTAGATTATCAATTAAGTATAATTACCAATTTTGTCAAAACTAAATTTCCATTTAAAAAAAATTGACAAACTTAATGTGAATTTGATAAATTTACTCAATAATTTAATAATTTTAATAAAACTAATTAAGAATTTGTGAAACATAATAAATTTGATTATTTTAACTTTTTTTATATGTATCTAAAATAAACCCAACCCGTGTAATACACGGGTTACTAACCTAGTATATATATATATATATATCTAATCTAAATCTAATCTAAATCTAAGGCTGTGTTTGGCGCACTAACTGAAAAACTAGCTACTAGCTGATAAGCTAGCTGATAGCTGATAAGCTAGCTGTTAGCTGATAAATTATAAGCTAGCTGATAAGCTAGCTGATAAAAAATAACGTTTGATAAAAACTAGCTGATAAGCTAGCTGAAAAATATAAAATGACATAAAAGTACATGTCATAAATATAAATAAAGATATTTATTTATAAGTTAGGGAAGGGTAAAACTGGAAATACTATAAAAGCTAGTTGAAACGCTACTCCAACTAGCTTTTGAAAAGCTAGCTTATGGCACGCCAAACACAACCTAAATCTAAACTATATAATAAACAAAAAGTTTGATAATACTATAATTAGTAAAAATGGACACTTGTCATCACCACAAAATTTTGGATTCAATTAAAAATTTAATTAAATATTTATCCAAATACTAAATTTCCATATTAGATTTATTTAGTTTAAACTTTTAATAAGTAATTATCCAATAAAAATTGATTAAAATACAAATATTACCCTATATATCAATTCTAAAAGCTGAGGTGTTCACTGGAAACTAACTATTGCTTCCAGGTTGGCATTTTCTTTGATTGCCACGTGGCAGTTTTTTGTTTATATATTTTTTTCTTTTACCGTTCTCTTTATCTATTATCAATTACCTTCTCTGTTAAGTATTCCGGTGTGATGCTTTGGCGCAGTGGTTTGTTTGTTGGTTTCTTCTTTATAGGCGGAGGTTCTATTCCCGAGACCATCATTTTTTTCCCCTTTCGTTTTTGCCCGTTTCGTCTGTTTCCGTTTGGGCTGTGCTTATGACTGACGTGTCCCACTATCAGATATACGTGTTAAAGTGGCAGTGCTTATGACTGACGTGTCCCACTATCAGATACACGTGTTAAAGTTTACCAGCTATGTCCGCTACTCACTCTTACCCACAATTACAATTGTCTCATTAAAATTCTGCTCACATCTAGCTTTCTCTAAATTTTGACGATCGGTGGCATTTCTCTCTCTAAATTTTCCGGTTGCAATTCATCATATCTCTCTCAAATCATTGCTCTCCATCTCTAGAATCACTCTCTCTCTCTCAATTGTTCTTCATGAACACCTCTGGGATTGAATTATAAAAAGAGGGGTTTTCACAAACCCTAACTTCTAACGGTGGCCTGACCACAAATCGGCGCCGATGTTCATGACTGAGAGAGAGAGAGAAAGAGAGATCGGTGTTAGTGAGAAAGAGAATGTGGAGAAGAAACATGAATGTGAGAGAGATATCGACAGAAAAGTCGCTTAAATGTTCCGGTGAAATTGCCCTGTCGCCGCCACTTATGTGGCTGTTGGGTGGCTGTCGTTTGTGAATGGCTGTGATGGTGGAGTTGCCGGCGAGGCGTAACTATTGTGTTTAACGCAGCCGCACTCCGGTCTGAGCCTTTTTTCTTCGTTTGCGATGGTTACTTTGTATCGGATCTTTTTCCGGCGATGGTAGTCATTGCCATTGTTACTACCTTATATTACCCTATATATCAATTCCAAAAGCTGAGGTGTTCACTGGAAACTAACTGTAGTTGTCAGGTTGGCATTTTCTTTAATATCAATTGACAATGCTTAAGTGTCGTTGCCGGCGATGGTGGTCTTGCCAGAGGTTTTCTTCTTATTCGTTGGGTTAGGCGGTGCCCACTCTTGCTTACTGCTTCCTATACAAACAAGTGTATATCCTACTTGAAGATTTGATATCTTCGATCTGAAATGCGCTGTTGTAACCGTAAAGTTTATTTCAGGAAGTGATTACATTTTTTTGCTCATTCTACGCGTGGCTATGATGATTTCATTCTTTTTCTCTGTTCTTGACATTGATGGTTGTGGTGAGCGAGAGGCGTAAGAGCTTGGTTTATTGCAGCCCTCACCATGACCCATGTCAATTTTATGATGAACAGCTTAAATCTGAGCCTTATGTGCGCTCTTTGTTTATTCATGATTTATGTTTTGTTATTACCTTTTGTTTTATTCACCTTTTGATTGCTCTAATATGCAGATTGACTGTAAGGCGTTTGTTTTCCATCTGACTTAATTGTAAGAGTGTCTTCATCACTTAGATATTTAGAACACATTATAAATCAACCAATATGTAATTATCGCACATATAGAAATCTGATGTCACCTATTTATTTCCTTATTCATGCTTTAGTAGCAGTAATGCTAGCTTTCATATTGCTTTGCTTATTCAGTTTCCTTATGTCTTTAATTATTGTTGTTATTGCATTGCAGGTTACTATAGTTGGCCTTGAAGCTGCAGGTATGGTATTTTTACACTATGTTAAGATCATGTGGTAGATTTTTATTATATTTTATTTCTTTACTATGTTAAGATCATGTGGTACCTTTGTATAAATTTGTCTTCAGCTATGCAACTGTTTCTTTTTGTATCTTTTCGTTATTTATTTTCTTTTTATAATGGTATCCGTTCTTTCTCTTATTGCATATTTGTATTACTCAATTTTCAGGTTCAGGTATATGTTTCTTCCTGGTGTCATTATTTTTCCTATGAGTCATTTGTAGTCTATTGGTGCATTGTTGTAATGGTTCCAAGTTTTAATTGTAATTCTCATTTGTATGTGTTTTATTGCATGTGTAAAGAATATACATCTTCTTAGGATTACGATTGTAACATCCCTATATTTCTCACTTCTGGCCAGCATCACGCTTCCGGTCAGCCAAGCGCTTGACGAGTCCTTCATCAAACTTCCTGTCAGTCACTCTCTTTCTTTTCTTTTAACAATCAAGCTCGAATTGTATTCCAAAGGTAAAGTTTCGTCGATATTTGCTTTTTCAGACTTTTATCTTCTGATTTTGAAAGGTTGTTTGATTCTTATGTTTGTTTATTCTCGATTCCGTTGTTGCTGACTATTTGAAAGGTTTTGCATTTAGGTCACCTTAATTGGTTGAGTAACAACTCTGGTCATGTAACCAATAGCGCAGAACCAATAAATTTAATTTAACATCATATGCATATTTAGTTTTCAAATGTGTATTGATATTTAATCCATCCGATATTTTCTTTTGTTGGGGTTGCATATAAGGTGTGATGACATTGGGGAATTAAGACTATCAGTGTGTTTTTCTTTTTTGTGCGACTTCATTCTCTTATACTTTCAACAAAATTAATTATTTTGAATTGGGTTTTTGTACCGGAGCCATCTGAGCAACTCAGAGTACCTTATACAATCAATCTTTGTAAACTTGCAATTCTCCTTACACTTATAAGGTTTTCCTTAGTGATGTGTATGTTAGGGTTCTTATCGGCTGAGGTAAATGGGTTATTTTTTTACCTCATATTTAGGGATTATCAAATTTTAGTATCTGTTATGTTTTATTACCTCTTTTTTTCCTTTGACACATAGTTGTGCAGCTTGCCTTTGGTTGAGGGGTTGCATAATTTTCATTAGACTCTGCATTAGTAAGTTTAGATGATTGTTTTAGTGTTTACATTATGCTAACAATGTATTTGTTATTTTACATTGGTTGATTGTGTCTCATTATAGGTGTTGCAAAGAATCCTTCACTGCAGGTCCATTCCTAAACTGTTAGATCATGCCTTATGTTTCCTCTCACTCTTCTTTTACCGCTGAGATGTAACAAAGTTTTCTCTAACTTTTTTCATGTCTTTGTACATATCAAAATGACCTTTATTACATATATTAGAATGCAATTTTATCTAACACTGATTGACACTTCTTATACTGCTGTCATATTGTGTCTATCATGAGTAGTTATCATTTGAAGATGACATGCACAAGAACATAATTGCAACTGCTAATTGCTCATGAAAGACCCAGAAGATAACACCGTACCTCTCTTTCATTTGCTTTGCATCCATTTACCACAAGGGTAGTCTCACTGTCTACTACCGCCAACTAACATTATAAATTTCATTTGCATCAGAAACATAGATTCTCATGTCTAGGAAGTATCAAGGAAATCGAAGCTCATCTCATTTGCATCAGAAACATAGATTCTCATGTGTAGGAAGTATCAAGGAAATCGAAGCTCATCGCACATGGTTCATTTAGAGGAGGGCACATCGGTCTGCAAAGGCCATAACATCATACAGATACCAAAATATGTGTAAGTTTTGCTTCCTTATTCACGATAATCAAAGCTGATATGTATCTAGAATAGTCACATTAACAGTTAACAGCTACTGTGAAAATAAGTCCCCTTCTTTAACGGGACCATGAGAGAACGTATTGGCATTGAATGTAAACACAATAAATTTACATGTACGATTTGCGAATGTATAAAAACGGATGCTCACGTTTGTTTACCTTTCTGCCTCGCAAGTTGTATATCTTTAGAACTTACAAACTTTATACCATATAAACAATCTTAAATCTTCATTCAACTTTCTGATATTTCAATTTGTTTTATACAAGTCATCAAGATCTTCGATTATACATTTACTGCTGAACAAACAACATATTTATAAGAATAAAGAACTATCACTACTTCGAATGAACGAAAAATATCTATGTTCAAAATAAACGCACCCGCGGCAACGCGCGGGTCGTTTTACTCGTTTATATTAAAGTTAGTAATTATCCAAATACTAATTTTTAATATTAATGTTAATATTTTATTCAAGATAATATTTTTACTTCATATATATTATATTTTATTAAAATATATTCTATTTTATTAAAATAATGTACTTTATTGTATATACTTTAATATATTAATATATATGTAATGCTTCTAATACTTTATTCATGTAATATTTTAATTAAATATTATGCATGTAATATAAAATATTTTATTCTATTTAATTTTATATTTTTTTTACTTTAATTAAGTTTAAATTAAAATTTACTAAGTATTTTACTTCAATGTAATAAACAAAATCTTTATATTTTGTGACTAGATTTCTTTTTATTTTTAACTTCAAAAATCCGGTTACCCGGGGTATCATCATAGCAAACGATGTTACTCGCGACATGTTACAACCTCAGTCCGTGCAAGTAATCAAGATCATCTGTGTTGCACATCCATCCAGAGGAAACTCGCTGTCTAAATGCCCTGACCCTCCTATAATTTCTGATAAATTTTTAGATAATTATAAAAATACATAATTGTCGTAGATTATGATTATATATATTTTTTTTAACTCAGCCTTGTAATACATGGGGATAAAAAAAACTAGTATAATATATGGGGAAGAAGATCAATGGAAAACCCATTATTTTTCAAAAAACCTGTAAAACACTATCCAACCAATCACAAAATTCCATGAATTTTTATTTTTTATTTTATAATAAGGGTAACATTGTAACTTACCATATTCTATTTTAGTAAAGATTTTTTTAATTTAATGATAGTAACTACTATCCTATAATCATGGATTTTTTTTCCTGTACGTTGTTTCTTCTTCCTCTAACCCTAATCCATAACAATCGAACTCCATAATCATCCATCGGCGACCTCCATTTTTTTCATTAAGTTCAAACATAATCTTCTTTCCCCCCACATAGATTTCTTCATCAATCTCGATCCATCATCCGTATTATACTCCTATTTCGATCCATAATCAATTTCGTACATTGAAATTTGGGACATTTACATATATCCCCTTATTAAGCCACTTTATTACATATTTACCCAAGCCTAAATTTTAATTACATATATCCCCTTTTGCTTATTAAATTACCAGTTTACCCTTTTAAATAAAAAAATATATAAAATTACCAATTTACAGTTACGTAGAATTCTCCCAGATCGGAAAACCCAAACGACGCTACCTCTCGACGCGACCTCCTCTCGTCCGACGATCTTATTCGACCAGCGACGGTGACGAAAAACATCAAACGAAGGGAATCCAGGTTTGCCATTGATTTTGGGTTCAAGATTTGTTTTATTTAATGAATGATTTGTTCTATATTTGTTCTAGCTTTAGATTGAAACATCACAGTAGCTTTAGGTTTTCCATCGATTGAAATATCCAGGTTTGCCATCGAATTGCTTTACTTTGCTTTTTAGGAGTGCTAAGCTACACTGTTTTTGTTTCTAGCACATGAAGATGCAAAAGCATATCGACGTACCAGATATGTTCGCAGTTATTATAATTTTACAACTCTTCAGTGGTTTAATTTATATGAATTACCATTCAAATTTCTATTTTTCAGGTTTTCAGTGGAATTGTATCATCAGCAAGAAAATGGGTAAAAAAATTGGGTTTAGAGAAGTTTTCAACTTTTAAAGGGGGTGACTCTAAAAAAGAAACCAAAGGATCTTTCAACATGTTTAAACATTCTAAGGTAATATGTAATTATCGATAATATCATGGGAGAAATATGTAAATATTAATAAGGGCATAATAGTAATTTAATAAGTTATTTTAAATGAATTGGGTAAATATGTAATATATATGGTTTAGGAAGGGGATATATGTAATTAAAGTTTAGAATTGGGTAAATATGTAATAAAATGGTTTAGCAGGGGGATATATGTAAATGCCCCTTGAAATTTCGATCCCCATCATGGTTTCTTCTTCACATTAGCTGTTATGGAATCTGCGGATATTACCGAACTTCAGCATGAAGGTTTGAAATTATCAATTCCGTAATTGTTACAATGATGTAACAATTCATCATCATCAGGTCACAGTCTCTGTAACAACAATTACACATGTTATATGTTACATCGTTGTAACAACAATTCATCATCTTCAGGTCATCAGGTCACAGTATATAAGAACAACAATTACAAGGGTGTAACAATTTGGTATACGTTGATTGTATGTCAGTGTTCTTACGTTACATTGTATGTAATCAGTAGACTATGTTACATACGTGTAACAAAGTTGTCGATTTTACTGAGTCATGGATGTAACAAAGTAGGTGTAATATATATAATATATTACACATGTGTAAAAGATATATTACACAATTGTAACAAAATTTGTATACATTGATTAGTTTACTATATTACATCTTTTGTTTCTTGTAAAGATGTTACATAGGGGTAACAAATTGGTACAGGTTTCATGTTTCTCTTATCAGTTTAGTATATTATATCTTTATTTTTTGGAAAAGGTACATGAAGTTATTTGTTACAACTATGTAACAATCGTTAGGCTGGTAAAAATAGGTTTCATGTTACATGGGTGTAACAAATTGGTACATGTTTCATGTTGCTTATCATCGTTTTTTTTTCTTTTGTAAAAATAGGTTTGTTTTTTTTTTCTTCTAAATTTTGACCTGGAAATTTAAAAAAAAATGAGAGAGAGAGAGAGATAAAGATTTTAGGAAATAGGAGATAGGAGAGAGAAAATTAATTTAAACATTTATTAATAAAATTTTGGTATATCTATTATGCCCTTCATTAAATGACACATTTTACAATCTTGACCTTATTTAATCTCAACCATCAATCTTTAAATCAATGGTTAAAAGAAGGTTTTCCAAAAAGGTGGGGTTTTATATATTTTTATATATGAATAACATTAATTTAATAATTTATCAATGAAAAATTGGATTTAAGTAATCCTAACTATTGATCATTGGCCGATAATAATCATAATGGGAAATAATGTTGCTGACAAACCCAACTATTAACCATATTTAATGACGTAGCCTATTATACTTTAACATATTCTAACTGAGTATGTATCCTCATCATTAACCCCAAATTCAAGCCTTAATACGTTTGATCCCAAATTCGATCAAAGCCCTATCCTGTTTGACCCCCAATTCTCCACCACCATAGTGTCCGGCCATTACCATCGCCACAACCATAAACCGCCGCCAACCACCTCCATAGCATCATCCACTCATCATCTCAATCGAGCCGACTTCCACTTCCCCGTATATTCTTCAAGAAGCGGGGACAAATTTCTTCTTCAAGCGACGAAGACGGATACGTATAGCAGATTGAAGTTTCAATGGATAACGCCTCGAAATTCCACAGACCATCGATGAAATCATGGTGAAAATGCCTAAAAAAGGCACCCCAAGCTGTAACACCCCGACCGATGACGGATACATACACATTTAGAATATGTTAAAGTATAACATGCCACGTCACTAAAAAGGCAAGCCATGTAGGATGCCACATCTGCTTTGACTAACGGGGGTTAAATTATTTAACGGTAGGATTATTATAAAAATATGGTTAATAGTTGGGATTGACAACAACAATATTTCTAGTTGAGATTATTCCCGGCGAATGGTCAATAGTTAGGATTATTTAAATCCAATTTTTCTTTTTCAATTTCCTGATTCAAGATATGAGCTCAAACTGTCTAAGATCCGGTGTTTCTCCTTCCTTCGCTTCTTCAACAAAAATGGTGGAGTGAACGTGTGTTAATTTACAATATTACTCTCCCTTTAAATATGAATCTAAGAGAAAGTTACATGGAGTTAATGAGGTGGATGAAATGACAAGATTTTAAAACTTCAAGGAGGTTAAGGATTTTTTTTTATATAAAAACTTACAAACCATAGTGACAAAAATGGCTATTAACTCTTCATTAGCATTTTAAATTAATCATTATATATAGAGTAATTTACATAGAAGGTCCTTTATGTTTTATCTCAATTTCGAATTAAGTCCTTTAAGTAAAGTTGTTACACCCAGCATCCTTTATGTTTTAAACTTGTTTCATAAAAGGTCCTTTATCACTAACGGTGTTAAAAACCATCGTTAAGTCAAGGACACTTTAGTCATTTTATATAAATCTTTAAAATAAAACATTAAAATCAAAAAGAAAAAAACTATTAAAAACCTATATCAGAATCTATATCATATTCGTTCTTCTCCTTCTAGGCTCAAGACGTTCTATTTCTCCTCCTTTCTTGCGCATCAGAAGATCGCATCGATCTCGAGTTCTAGCTTCTTATGTTTTGACGCTACCGGTAATGACGTCAACATTCCGCCACTTGATCTCCGTCGGCAGATCAAACAGAGATTGAACCACAACCTTCATATCAGACATCAAGTCGCCGGAAGAACTTTGTTAGAGTTTTCATGTTTGATTTTTGTTTTAATAGATGGAGAAAGGGAAAGGAGTGATGGGATTGTTGGGGAGATTGTATGAACTTCATTTTGTGTAACGAATTGTTGGAGAGATTGCGGGATTACTCGGAAAATTCAAGCTCAACAGACCGAAGTGCAAGCATCTCTAAACAGAGATCTGTTTGCGTGTCGACAATCCGGCTGAACTGAGCGATCTTCTCTTCAAAGTCTAATAGATTTTCTTTTCGAAAACTCGTGATTATGGTTTTGGGAACGAACGATGTTGCGATGAGGATTCAAATCTGAGTAACATCTTTAGTCAGTTTCTGGCTGCAATCGACTTCCAGCCTTCGGTCATCGGGACGCAATCGATTTTATTGTTAGGGCTTTATAGAGGATTTGACCAAGGGTGACCAGAGCTTTTTTTTAGGCGTAGAGATGTTGGTCGGTAGAGGAACTGAGCTTTTTAATGTCACAGGAGGCTTTTTTGGGTGGAGAGTTTTTTAATGTCACAGGACCTTTAATGTCACCGGAGTTTAGGCGGAGGGATTGAAGTTTGGTTTAACAAATTTTTATTTTAATTTTTTATTAAAGACTTTATAAAATGACTAAAGTGTCCATGACTTAACGATGAGTTTTAACACTGTTAGTGATAAAGGATCTTCTATGAAATAAGTTTAAAACATAAAGGATGCTGGGTGTAACAACTTTACTTAAAGGACCTAATTCGAAATCGAGGCAAAACATAAAGGACCTTCTGTGTAATTTACTCTTATATATATAAAGGCCAAAAGATAACGAGAGGAAAAGAAGGGGCACAACTTAGTGGAGAGCCGCCTGGGGGCTCTGCGGTTTTTCACAAACATTTTTACAAACTCTAAGATACTTGTTGGAACTCGAAAAGTCTGCAATATATGCTTGTTATTGAACAAACTCTACGAACAATTACAATGATTTACTGGCCGTTCACAAAGTGTAATGATTTTCTTATGGGATATTAGTTGACACTATGATGAAAACATTAACAACTACCTTTTTGGAATCTGAAATCTGCATTTTTATCACGATGATTAAATTTTGTTTGTATACCCTGAAGATACATATAGTAGAATGTGAATACTTTATTTACAACATACCCCTTTGCTATTAAGACTTTGGACCAGGCTTTGTTTCTAACATACACTTTGAGCATTTTCATGAGTCTTTCAAAAAAATACATCCATCTCATATACACATAACATACACTTTGAGCATTTTCATGAGTCTTTCAAAAAAATACATCCATCTCATATACACATACCCATCAAGAATAGCTTCTTCAGATAAATGAAAATTTAGATGAACCATTATGTCGTAAAATGCTAGAGGATATATCAATTACAAATTACATAATATCTTTACCATTTCATTATCTGCTTATACATGTTCACATATACTGATTATGCATAAGTGTTTTTATTAAAGGGTAAAAGGTCAAAAATTGTCGATGAAACATCCACATGGGTAATAATATGTGTGACAATTTGATTGGTTATTTGCTAATGAGTGGAAAATCAAAAGACACATCGAAAGCAAGAGAAGACATGGAAAAAAATGGGGATTAAACATGTTGTGTGATGAACCACAAAATCTCACCGCATGTAAATGAGAGATTACGATTCAACTAGGAACAAGCTAATCTAAGAAGAATAATCGATGAATCAATGGATTTCTTAATATCACAAGTATTTTGGTACAAATGAGGAAAACACACAGTAAATGTGTGATTTTCCGGAATCAGAAGTTACATTGCTAGTGAATGAATGAGCTATTTATAGAATTATTGAAGTCGCATCTTCGTAAGTTGGCTGGATGCACTTGCATCTTGTTCATCCGCAACTGCATCGCCTCCGACTTATTCTTTGTATGACACCTGCTCTCGAGGTCTTCACCATCAGAAATGTTAATGTTGAGCCATTTGCATGTCCGGTCTTGACCTATCCTCATCATTGTGCATTACTGAATCTCGGAGGCTTTGTCGTTTCTTCTTCTTCTTCATTAAACAATATACTCTCCCTCCATATATGCTTGCTACTCAAGAATCGTTTATGGCCAACAAAAGTTGTCTTACTGGTTACATGACACGTCGACGTGTCTTTAATTTGTTACAAGTAGGACATGCTTTATATCCTTGACCACTCCATCCAGACATATAGATATGGGCAAAATAATCATTTACAATCCATAATAGCGTCACATGCATCTTGAATATAGTGTTGGTTAAAACATCTCTCATTTGGACTCGCTCAACCCACAAAAAACAAACTTTTGGTTAATAACTTTGACATAAACATATACCTTGTGATATTTTATCATGTTTTTGGTACCTTAAGGAATATAGTGAGAGCTACAAATGCAATGTTTATAGCTATTCTACCAAGCGTGTATGGATATCTACACCTCTTGAGATTGCTGAGTAAATGGCTAAGTAAACTTAATCCGGAAGGTAAAGTCGGAAACAACTTATCCGGATGAAGTAGTTGATTCGGATGAACACATTACGATTACCACCAAGTTGTATATGTAAAATAATATTAGGTGGTAACTACGAAGCTACGGCCTAGTGGTTACCCTCTTGGCTCTTTGGGCTCTGTCCGCTATGTGACTCGGGTTCAAATCCAAAAGAAAGCAGTTTTACCCCAAGTGGGCTGATCAGGAGGGGGTTTCTGCCTATTAGGTGGTGAAAGTCAATGTTGATCAACGAGATGGTGGCGGATACTAATTAATACATACACATGCTGCCACTTAATTAATTCGACAAATATGCAATATTATCTATATTCTATTACAAGTAGTATGTATGTATATATTAAGCTAACTAAATAAAAAGATATTTATTATTACATTATTAGCAACTTAAATGTCTCAGGATGAACACATTACGATTACGACCAAGTTGTATACGTAAAATAATATTCCTATATAACACAATAGACAACTTACTTCTAGAAGAAACCCAAAACAAACTTAATGTTAAATGTTTTAGGCTTGAAAAGGATTAACAAAGATGCTTTTGGTTCACCTGGCCAATGTTCTGAATTCATTAACGAAGGTAGTGGGTTCGAGTCTATGCGTCTTTATTTTTTTAATTCACAACCAACCATGCTAGCCAACTTGCTTTCTACAAGAAACCAAAAATTTATTTTTTTAATTCACAACCAACCATGCTAGCCAACTTGCTTTCTACAAGAAACCAAAAAAATAATAATATTAAATAGTTTAGGCTTGAAAAGAGTTCTCAAATGTTTATTTGGTTCACTCGGTCTTTATTTTTTTAATTCACAACCAACCATGCTAGCCAACTTGCTTTCTACAAGAAACCAAAAATTTATTTTTTTAATTCACAACCAACCATGCTAGCCAACTTGCTTTCTACAAGAAACCAAAAAAATAATAATATTAAATAGTTTAGGCTTGAAAAGAGTTCTCAAATGTTTATTTGGTTCACTCGGTCTTTATTTTTTTAATTCACAACCAACCATGCTAGCCAACTTGCTTTCTACAAGAAACCAAAAATTTATTTTTTTAATTCACAACCAACCATGCTAGCCAACTTGCTTTCTACAAGAAACCAAAAAAATAATAATATTAAATAGTTTAGGCTTGAAAAGAGTTCTCAAATGTTTATTTGGTTCACTCGGTCGTTCTCAATTCTTTATGTGAAGGTTGCGAGATCAAGCTTAGCCGGCCGTTCTCAATTCTTTCTGTGAAGGTCGCGGGATCGAGCCTAGCCGGCCGTTCTCAATTCTTTATGTGAAGGTTGTGGGATCGAGCCTAGCCAGTCGTTCTCAATTCTTTCTGTGAAGGTCACGGGATCGAGCCTAGCTGGCCGTTCTCAATTCTTTCTGTGAAGGTCGCGGGATCGAGCCTACGCGACTCTTTTTTTTGTTTTTTTTAATAACCTCCACAACCAACTTTCATTCTTTTTTAATTAAACTTCCACAACCATCTTTTTTCTACAAGAAACAAAAAAACCTATTCATGTTAAATAAATGAAGGTTGATAAAAGTTAACAAATGTGATTTAGCTTAGCCGGCAGATGTCTTCTCCTCCTTAATTCAGGTCGCAGGTTCGATCCTACGTGGCTTCGTATTTTTTAACTAAAACTACACAACACTTCTAGGCCCACCACTCCCAGCAAAGCCCACAAACCTATGTTCAGTTTCTCAACTCAAACATAACTAGGGATGGCAATGAAACCCGAACCCGACGGGAAAACCCGAAACCCGACACAAATGGGATGGGTATGGGGTCGAGTAATCGGGTATGGGTCCGGGTATGGGATTAGTTTTGAATTTTTTCATGGGTATGGGACGGGTATGGGATTTGATGATATACTCGCTTACCCGTCCCGATTACCCGATAATATATACCCGCTATAATTTTCTTTCTTTTATTTATTTATTTTAAGTATATATTGTATGATTTTATTTATCTATTTTTTATTTTTATCTATAATACTAAGTTATTTCTTAAAAACATTGATTTACATATTATTAAACTTATATATGTTTAGCTATTTGAGATATTTTATTATAATTATGATAAATATAAATTAATAGTTAGTCGATATACACTCGACAAGTATACCCGAAACCCGCGGGTATGCCCGATACCCGATGGGTAAATACCCACTAGAAACCCGACGGGTTTTGGGTCGGGTATGGGACACACTTTTATAAACGGGTATGGGGTTGGGATTACTCAAACCCGCCCCAAACCCGCCCCATTGCCATCCCTAAACATAACCACCAATCTATGTTTACTTCCTCAACCCGAACATAATAACAAAACTAAACATTGCAGATTATTAAACTAATGTAGACACCATGTGAAATTACTCTATATCACATTTAAACTTTTCTTGAAATGGAGGAAAAAGAAAATGTTGAAAAAAATTGATCACAACCATTAAATCAAGAGATTCAATGTTAAAAAAAATTCTATAGGTCTACATTTTTAAGTGAAGTCTACAATCAACCTCCAACTAAATATATATACATATATACATATATATATATATATATATTCTATTTTATATTAATACATGAGTCAAGTTCACCTAATTTTTTTAAATATTATATATATTTTTGAGCGGCTATGTAATACAAAACTTAGCTACCACATCGCGTTCACCCGGGTTCGAGTCTTCAGTTTTCTCGGCCACAAGTTTCTTCTCTTATTATTTTATATTTTTATCTGATTTTCTCAATTAATTTTGATACTATAAATTCCGCAATTAAATTGTCAGAGTAACAACTTTCAATGTAAACCGGGCTGAACACATAGGTGACACATCATCCACACTGACAACACAGACACCCTCTGGAAGAGGGTTCAGGGGCACCGATGCCACTCTACCACCACAGACACCAACACCAACAAGACAGCCACACCGTCAGGGCCCAGCTACTGGCATCAAAAGATCTCTACCTACAGAAACCGGTTCGGATCTTCCATATCCATAACAGCCATATCAAAATACCTAGATACTAAAACTAGCGCTTTGATTTTTTTCAGGCGCTTCCTCACACAACACTCCACCGCATGTTTAGCAGCCACTACTAGCGGTAGTTATCAAATCTTTTGTAAACGCTTCAACCGAATGTGTGACACGTTTTACCTTGTAATTGTACTATTTATATTATGGTGTTAATAGAGAAGGCGATCATTCAATCATTTACAGTATGTACATATACAGACACCAGGTTTTACTACATAATATACACCTGCCTGACTTTTGTTAGCCTACACAGGTTATATCAGAATGTTAATAATCAGTGTCTTGCTCTAATGGTCACTACCTACATAAAATCACTTCGATTAATATTTTATTCTTCAGCTATTAGCATGTATGTAGTACCAACACAATTAACCCATCTTAATGATACTCAAATTTACTCCAACAAAACAAATTCCTAAAAAAATATATTGGCCACAGCTACATATTCGGAATTCATGTTCTAAAAATCAAAAACTAAAACACTTATATAGCATTACACACCTAAACCAAATATGACACACGTTACTAACTTTCGTTATTAACACCTTAATACAAATGTTCAATTTTTCTAAAGAACTGCAAATTTCGAATACACAACCGCAGCAACGCGCGGTTGATTCCTCGTTAGGTGGTAAAAGTCAATGTTAAGAAGGAGATGGTGGCGGATACTAATTAATACATAACACATGCTGCCACTTAATTAATTCGACAAAGATGATATATTATCTGTATTCTATTACAAGTAGTATGTATGTATTAAGCTAACTAAATAAAAAGATATTTGATTATTATATAAGCGACTTAGTCTCATGTAAAACAACTAGTAAACTTTGGTTTTGGTTTGTTCCAATTAAATATATAATTAGCAGATGCGATGACAAACATCATTAGCAACCCATGATTTTTTTATGAGGTTCGAATTTTTTTTTCGTTCGATCATCCACCCCTATATATAAATTTATTTTAGACTGGTTCGATTCGGGTCAGGTCGGGTCATGTTACATGGCAAAAAAACAACTTAAAATATTAAAACGCATAACAAAAGTGATATCGTACATCATCTGGTCGTCGCCACCTCGCCGGATCTCCAGTCGATCGCTGCTCTCCTACGTGATTCAGTGATTATTATATAAGCAACTTAGTCTCATGTAAACAGCGAGTAAACTTTGGTTTTGGTTTGTTCCAATTAAATATATCATTAGCAGATGCGATGACAAACATCATTAGCAACCCATGATTTTTTTATGAGGTTCGAATTTTTTTCGTTCGATCATCCACCCCTATATATAAATTTATTTTAGACTGGTTCGATTCGGGTCGGGTCGGGTCATGTTACATGGCAAAAAAACAACTTAAAATATTAAAACGCATAACAAAAGTGATATCGTACATCATCTGGTCGTCGCCACCTCGCCGGATCTCCTGTCGATCGCTACTCTCCTACGTGATTCAGTGATGGTCGTGCTCACCTACGGAACAGATGACCTTCCATATTTCTAGGGATTTTTTTTAGTTTTAGGTATATTATAATTAATTGGGTATGCGTTATTGAGTTTGGCTAATTGGGTTTAAGTAATTAGGTTAAAACCATAAATATTATTGGGCTATAGTGTTGAAAACTTGAATCATATTTTTAAAACTACAAATTAATTTTTTTAAAAGTTGATGGTCGGTGTAAAAATTTCATTTATGGCCAACAAAAGTTGTCTTACTGTTTACATGACACGACGACGTGTCTTTAATTTGTTAGACTATGTGTAGTGGATAAGGTCCCAAATGGGGCATTATCCGCCATGTAGACGATGACTGGACAATGGGCTTTATGGGGCTTTATGGGGCTTTATGGTGTAGTGGATAAAGCCCCATAAGGCCCCACCGTCATTACTTAATTATTAATTTTTTTAATATTTAAAAAAAACTACTTTCATTAATTAAAATAAAGATTACAACTAAAAAAAAGACAATACAATAAAAAAAGACAATACAATAAAAAAAGACAATAAAATATAAAAAAGACAATACTACTCGGTGATCTTGTATTTTGCCTTGATTCGTTCCCTCTTTTTGTTATAGAGGGCGAGGTAAACCGGATCACCGTTTTGAGGCGGTGGTTGGGCAAGGAACTCGAGATCTTTGTCGAGTTAATTTTCTTCGATTTGGTCAACTTGCTTCTTTTTTCGACCGTGCAATTTCTTGAATACTCTCGCCCACCACCGCTTGATATTCGGTCAATGGAGCTTTTCCACGGTTAGCCCTCGCGTAAACTCGACGTCATCATCTTGAAGAGAAAAAGGTTGACATTTTTGAAAAGAACGAGGGGTTGGAGTTTGTTGAGTGGGTGGAGATGGTCGCGGGGTTGGAGAAGTTTGAAATGATTGAGATTGATAACCTCCAAATTGTGGTTGAGCGAAGTGGGAAAAACCTTGATTGTAAAGGTTCATATTTGTGAATTGGTTCGGGAATTGTTGAGTGAGGGGGTTCATTTGCGGGAATTGAGGGGGAGACATGTTGGCAATCATTTGCCAAAGGTTTTGATCGGTTTCATTCTCGCCGGTATTAGGTCGAGAGTTGGGTTGGTTGTTGGGTTGATTGGGAAACATCTAAAAAAAATAGAAGATTAGAGAATAGAAGTAGAAAGGAGTAGAAGAGGTGAGTGAAAGTTTATAAAAAAAAGGGGTATTTATAGGTAAAAATGAGGTATAAATTAAATTAAAAACAAAAAAATTAAAATAACGGTTGAAAAAATAGCCGTTCAACGGCTCTTTTTTTTAATTTCTCCCCCTATCCCGGTGTTATCTCCCTCACGCTCCTCTCGTCGATTTGGCTGATAACGCCCCTGCGTAGTGGGGCGGGGCGTTATCAGGGGCGTTATGGGCTCTTTTTTTGCCCCATAACGCTCCATTACGGGTAGCCTTACAAGCAGTGGCGGACCTAAGGCATAGCCTTGGAGTTCGCCCGACACCCATGAATTTTTTTGTCGGTGTAGTATATATCTGATTTTTTCTATACCGAACCCCATGAAATTTTGTCACCGAACCCCATGAAATCTTGATAAAGAAAACATGCAAAGTAAAAAGAAAAAATAGATCAAGTTAGCATTTATATCTTAAGAATTATCCAACTTAGTGGTTGTTTATGGTGGCAAAGTAGAGCTTTTTAGTTGCAGAGAGAGATCCGAAAGAAAGAAGAGGAAGGAAGAGAATAAATATTAAAATAATGTTATATTAGTAATTTAAGAATGCTTGTCCCAACTTTTTGTACATTTTCTACTGTGTGGACAGAGTGATAGGATGGATCTCAACTTTATTACTTAAACTATATAACATTAATTTATTAAATATAAACTTTTAAGTTTACTTTTAGACTTTTAGATTGATGGTTCTTTTCATTTACGTTATATGGTATATAACGTAGAATCGTTATACTTATACACACATTCGATACGATTGTTTGAGGCGAAATGACCTAAAACGATCCTTACGTCGATCAACGAAGACCGTATAAAATTCAGGGGTGGGGGTATTTTATATAATTAAAAATTTCAGACCCAAACGACTTTTTCAAACGACTGTTTTGCCTCAACCGACTGTTTAGAGTGTGTGAATATATCAAAAAGGTGTATGTGAGTAACTGGAGCCATAATATATACTTTTCTTATTTGATTTTATTATAATGATTTTTTTCTTTTTAGTTTTATATGACTTAATTAATATTTATTGTTATATTTTATTTTGTTTTGCAAAATATATGAAATATATATATATATATATATATATATATATTAACGTTTTAACAAATGTTAAAAATGAGGAAAGTTTTAAATATGAAGCTTTAAAAAGATAACACGATTAAAATAACGTATCAAGCATTACTTTGTCAACTCTTTAAAATATTAGTAAATGTGAATAATAAAAGTAGTCTAAGAACAAGTTAATTTGATATACCTAGTGAATGTAAAACTATTCCATTACGACTTTGGGAAAAAGTTCTGATTTTGCTACTGATTACTCATAATAAAACCGAAAAGTATAACCCAACTTAAATTTCTATAACACTCGACACCTCGGTGCACAATAATCTAATTCATCTAAAAAAATGATAACCGTAGAACAATTTATTTTTTATAAATTTTGTTTTATCTTTTTCTTATGCGACCCGACCCGACTAGACTTGTATCGGCAAAAAAAATTAATATTTACCGATAAATAATGTATTCTTAGAAAATATCGATCCCCATGAAAAAAATTTCTGGATTCGCCACTGGTTACAAGTAGGACATGCTTTATATCCTTGACCACTCCATCTAGACATATAGATACGGGCAAAATAATCATTTACAATCCATAATAGCGTCACATGCATCTTGAATATAGTGTTGGTTATAACATCTCTCATTTGGACTCGCTCAACCCACAAAAAAACAAACTTTTGGTTAATAACTTTGACATAAACATATACCTTGTGATATTTTATCATGTTTTTGGTACCTTAAGGAACATAGTGAGAGCTACAAGTGCAATGTTTATAGCTATTCTACCAAGCGTGTATGGATATCTACACCTCTTGAGATTGCTGAGTAAATGACTACGTGAACTTAATCTGGAAGGTTAAGTCGGAAACAACTTATCCGGATGAAGTAGTTGATCCGGATGAAGTAGTTGATCCGGATGAACACATTACGATTACGACCAAGTTGTATATGTAAAATAACTAGAGATCGACCGCGCGTTGCTGCGGTAATTCGGGAAAATTCAAGACAATAGAGACTAAAATAGAGATAATATAGAGACTAAAATAGAGATAATATAGGTTTATAAGTGTATTAGGTAGCATATATTTTACATGAACCACAAAAAGTATCTTTTCACTGGTTGGACTGGTCGAACCAGTTGGACCATTTAACTGGTGGAACCGGTTAAGACCAGTTAGACGTTGAATTTATTTCATATAAAATCATTCATACATTCATGTAATTTTACGATGTATTTTACACTGAGGTAACCATGTTTGCACAGATTATGACTGTGTTGCAGCGGTTCACGGGTTGTATTAAAGTTACAGTGGGTATTACAAATGTAGGTGAAACATAGTGTTACAAATATAGATAAAACATAGGTAAAGGATTTTCACAAACCTAGGTTTAGGTATATATAACATTATTATACACATTAATTATTAATATTTTTCTCTTGATTTAAAAAAAAAATAACCTCCACCACATTAGTTTGTATATAACCATTAGTTTGTATATAACCATTACTAAGACTTTATACCTTAAAATTACATTAGAACGATTCACCATGTGTATTTGATAAAATTCAAAATTAGCCCTGTAAGTGACAACGTTTATATCATACTACTTTAGGAATCTATAACCCTCAAACCAATAAACTATAACAAAATTATTCAATACGATAAAAATAGGCAGATGTAGCCCACAAAAGGACGTGAAAGTAAAAATGTAAGTTCATTGACCTGAGATCGATTAAGATATCTCAAAATCCCTTGTAGCCATATTCATTTATTCGGGTCTTTAGCTAAAAGTATTGTACAATTACTACTAATAACATAATTACGTTGTTAGAGGTGTTGAATGGTTTTCGTGGTTGTTTTTAGAGTTTCTACCAGTCGGAGTTGCGACCGGTTATATTGATGATGGTGTGATTGAGTTAAATAACGCGATGTCAAAACACTTAAATGACATTTTAACCCTAAACACTAAAACATAAAAAAACACTCAACGTTCTATTTTGATTAGAATCCATTTTTATTACAATACATAATAAAGCACATCAAGGTAGCCGTTGCCAATAATTAAGGTTCTTTAATTAGAATGTTTTGTATATTGTTTCAACAATGTTATACAACTTCGTTTGTGTGTGTTTAACCATTATTGGGTTTGAGGATCGGTGGTTGTATTTGCTGATGCGTGGACTTTTATTTATTCTGGCTACCTATTTGTCTTTCTCTACATCATCACTCCATTATCTCTCAATCCACGACTTCTCTCTGTAATTTTTTTCTCTCTCTAAACTAAATATATTCGGCGACCGTTATCATTTCAGCCTGCCGTTAATTATTGCACGATTATATTTTTTTTTCGCAAACACAAATTTTTTTAATCATTTTCTCATTAAAAATGTAATTTAATTTATGGTTTATTTTGAATGTCGGATTAAAAAGAACGAATAAGCTCCAATTATATCAAACGGCTCATATAATTTGAATTACGTAAATACATACTTCTTGTTAAAAACAACATGGGTTTGCAACATAACACCAGTTATAATTCTTCAACACGAATGCTAGGTATGATTGGAATTGAATGGACGGTTCAATCATTTCACGTTTTAATATAAATAATTGTCATGTTTCATTATCAAATGATATGTTGATGTGTTAAATATCATATTTCTTTTATGAGTTTTAACATTGAGTCGTTTTATTATTTATATGTCGAATAAATTAAAAAACAGATGATTAATCCGTGAGTAGTTTTTTTAAAGTATTCTGTTTGGTTATTGGAAAAATTATTTAAGAGTAAATTACATCAATCATCCTTGTGGTTTGTATGAATTTAACATTTGGTTGTTAGGTTTAAAAAATTATGGCTATGGTCCAGAGGTATGTACTTTTGTAACACCTTTAGTCCTTCCATTTAACGTCGGTTAAAAAAATAAAATGTGAGTCATCTCGTTGACTGGTTCATCATCATCGTCATCCCCATTTGAATCCCTTCGGAATTTCCAACGCCTTAACACCTCCAAAACCGGAAAATGAGGAGTGGGCGGCGGTTACCAAACAAAGAAAGGAGGAGTTACAAACCAAAGACGGTACCGGAGAATCGCCATCACCAACGCCTTAACACCTCAAGATTCAAGCAGTACGGAAAATGGAGGAGTGACGGCGGATATGGCAGTGGCAGCCTATAAGCAACGGACGGAGGAGTTACAATTAGGAAGAATGAAAAGGGGTTGGATCGATATCTTTTTATGTTCATTTCGACCTCCGCCGAGAAGAAATATCCGGCCACCGACACATCATCCAGGACTGGTGCCGGAGGATGAAAATGACCAGGGAAGGTTGTCCAACTACAGAGGGAACAAATTGTTGAAGTTGTGATAAAGTCTCCTCCAAAAACATTAATTGTCCAACTACAGAGGGAACAAATAAGGAAGATAAATTGTCCAGCTACCGAGGAAAAAAAATAAGGAAGACAACAGTAATTCTTCAACTAATTCTTCAACTGAGCCGTGGGAAAAAAATATGAAAGACGCAAGAATCGAACCTGCGTTTGTCACATATAAGTCAAATTCACTAACCACCAAACCAACAACGTGATTGTTGATGCATGTGTGAGGTTTATATATATATTAAAGAAAGTTTGAGGTGCTTGCTAGATACAAAAGGCACGGAAGCATATGCAAAGTTCTCAATTGTATATATATATATATATATACAACTAGAAATCGACCGCGCGTTGCTGCGGTATCTAAAGTTTTATGTAAATAAGCATATCATTTAATAGTCTAAGATAGCATAAAAAATTGTTGTGAATAAGAGTAACATTATGTTTTTTATAACTAAAATCGAAAGTAGAATAATAGCGTTCTATAAAAATTTTAAAACTTGATAATGAATTGATTCTTCTTCGAATGTTTCTTCGTTGGATGTTCCCTTCTTTCTGGCTTCCGCGGCCTCAGAAATTGAAATACCTTTTGGCATTCTTTATCCACGATTTTCTTAAAGTGTAAACATCTCCATCCATCTCCATAATTCAAAAAAGGTTTCTTGCTAACCTTTATTTAAATAATATATCCCTAATTTTTCAACTATACACAACTTACAAACTTAGGGATTTTATACTCTCATGTTATTTAATAACTTGACGTTAACGGAAATTCCAAATATTAAAAATCGGGATGTTACTATCTAGAACGACCTCGTGTGACATTAATCGTATCCAAAATCTATTTTAACACTTCTATATTGTTTCTATTCAAAGATTTAGATTGAAAACTTCCGCTTTGCCTACAAGGAAGTTCCTCCCCCAAATAGTCGTGTAATAAGGATTTTTTTTGTTTTGTTTTTCAATAACTTTAAAACAAACAACCGTTAATCGTTAAATATGTTAGATGATCACCCATTTAAAGATGATGCGAATCTTTTTTATTGCAAATTTTTACACCACTCATCACTATGAAACTTAAATTCATAACCTTTAAAAGATAAACACCTTATTAAACACCAATGTACTATTATGTTAAAAGATAGCCGTTTAAAATTATAAAGGGATGTGAGAATATATAAATATATTTGTGGTAATATTCTTACTTAAAGTGGGAAGGTTCGAACTCGCATCAAACCAAAACAAAGAGCCAATAAATCCAAAAAAAGTAACCACTCCGACGACATCGCAAAAGTTAATGTTTAAGGTTATATATATAAATATATATATAAAATGAATTCACAGATGTATGGGAGACACAAGTTGTCTATTGTACGTATATAGAATAATTGTATGACAATGCCACATTTATTAAAAAAAAACTGTAAGCCAAACGTGTAACGGTTTGTGAACATTAAAAAAAAGATTACGGTAATGATCTATCCGAAATATAAAAGATTTAAAAATAAAAAACCTAACATGTTTAAGCAAAAATTAATATTGATATTTGATACCTAATAGTAAATAATAAATTGAAAAACAAAAACAAAAAGCTTACAATAAAAAAAAGTGAGTTTGAAAGAATCGAACCTGGGTCATCCGTTGGGAGGGCAGAGCCAGAAACCAACTGGGCTAGTAGGCGTCTTGTTTAAATCTTCTTAACCTAGGGAAATATAATACCCCTTCTCCATCCCTGAAGGCGATGGGGCTAGAGCGACTAGCCAGGGCAGGGTTTGTCAAGCCCAACAGATCTGTTCCACATTTCCCCGTTATCACCTGATACTAATGGTACACGAATTGTGGAAGGACTCCCTTGGCACATTTTCTTCTATGTTTTACAAATAGTATATAAAACAAGTTTAGCATTTCTCAACATAAATCGTTTAGCGTTTTCTCAACAGAAAATAGTTTAGTATTTCTCAGCAAAAATAAGTCTAGCATTTTCTCAATAGAAAATAGTTTACTACATGTCTTCTCCCCCAAAAGCATAACACGTTAAAAGTAGGGCCGAGAACTCACCTTAGGGTGCAATTAAGTTTCCGAATAGTAACACTTGAACAGAGACGGTGAATTCCTCCTAGACTCCACCTATGACACACAATCGTGTGAGTGTTGACTAAGTTTGACCAACCGTCCTCACAACGCGTGGACAATAGACAAGTGGACTCGAATACACATTGGTGATTTTATTTAGGTTTTCTATTCATAACCTAACACGTATCACATATACAACACATTGTATCAGGATAAACATATGCGTCACAATGACTTACGACATTATCCCGCGTATACGATGTACGATCGATGGGGCGATCGTACAAAGTCTTGTCATTCCCAACGAGGTAAGAGACTTAGGACTTGTACACCCGTATAATTCATAATCAATTTGACTTATGTCATGCAAACACATAGCCAAGTAACCTCATGCTCATAATCATGCATTTTTTCCAATTTATTTATTTACCAATAAATATATATTTATCACATGTAGGGTAAATCCATGCTTACACAACATCATTATCTCATTCAAATCACATAGATAATCATTTAGCATATATCAAACCATGTCATAGATTCCTAGCCACATGCATATAGGCTAACTTGCCCTAATAGGCCATTTTCCTCATATTATCACATAATTAATTTTATAAAATCTTCCACATGCAATTGATCACCAAGTTCACAACTTTATACATCATCATGCATCCAATAATATCGATTACATATTCACCTACTAGATCTAACGCTATTCATGTGCCTTCATTCAAGATCTTGCATGCATGGCAACCGAAATCATGTTTTCATCATAGATCTTACGCAAAGTCAACTGATGTGTGTGAAAGTGTATATAAAAATATGGTCTTACACTATCAGGTTTTAAATTTATAAAAATGGTTATCCACCTAGGGACTACACACACACGTAGGCAAGTATACCTGCCATGTATAGTATAGTGTTGGTAAATACCGGGTTGTCGAACCTCAAGGACACGTTTTATGCAAAACAGTTGGTCTTTAGTTAAGCCGGTTTATTTTTGTATTTTGAAAATATGAATTTGAAATGTGGATGGGTTTAAGAGAACAGATTGAAGATTGGATTTGTTTAATTCAGTAGTGTAAGAGGATCGCTTGGGCAATGACTCCCCCACCTAGGATTAATCGATTGTATCGATTTTGTGCACACGCCTTGTCGCTTATGTGAATTGGGTTCCTAAGACAAGGCGACCTAATTCCTATGGACTGGTTCACTATTAGGGTTATAGACAGGCCCTAAATGGTTACTAATGGTCCATGGTGAAGTGTAGACAAGTTGGTTATGGATTTGAAGTGCCCTAGGCTAAGTCCCGAGTTATCGGTGACTCAACTCACTACTGGTCGAAGGGTTAGGGTATGGATGATCCTAACAGTTCTAGGGTTGTGAAGCGGTTAAGTTCTATGGATCAATTGACCCAGCAGGTCCTAGATACGACTAAGTAAGGGCAGACCCGACCTATCGGTGACTACTTGGTTTACTTGACAATGTCGAGGGTGGCTACTGGCAGAGGGTAGGTAATTTCTCACTCAGCCCTAAGGGTTGGACTCCTGATTGGTTACTAGGGTTCTTAACGATCGTGACTATTGCTAGTTCACGCGTACGCCGCAGATTCTGTGGTTCGGCTATACAATAGGATTCCTAATCGGTCGGTGCTCTGCAACCTAATGATGAGGGTCCCACAAGGCTAAGAAGTATCCAATAACAATCAAGAACACAAATGTCATCAATTGAAACAAAGAAACGAAACTATTACTTCAAACCATAATCGTATGTAAAAACCGACACAATTACATGATTAAACCATGGTTGGGCTCGTCTATGCCTAAACGATTCGATTGGTTTAGCCAACCATGGTGAAATACAAACAAATGTTCATCAAAGGAAAAACAAAATTCATATTAAACCAAATGCTTACAAGATTGAATTCAAACACGTTCTCGATGCTCAAAAGCTTCAAAATCGTCACTTCAGCGCCTCGGGATCACTCCAAGCCTTCAAGACCGCTTCTTGGTCGAAAAATGGATGCTCTAGACGTCTGGAATGGCTTGGTATATATAGGGGTCGAAATCTAGGGTTTTCTGAACGTTTCCAAAAATTTCAGGTCGGCTCACGGCCGTGACAGTGCCTCTCACGGCCTGGGCAGGCCGTGACGTGTCTTCTGGCCCATTCTGATGTCGGTCACGGCCTGCAGGGGGTTACCTGGGTGTCGGTCACGGCTTGTAGGCTGTGACAGGGTGTCTCACGGCCTAGACAGGGTTGTCATGGCCATGACAGGGTCTTCATGGCTTGGCTTCAGTGCTCACAGGGTGTGACAAGGGTCCTCACGGCTTACA
Organism: Deinandra increscens subsp. villosa; assembly: GCA_039602395.1. Classification (NCBI taxonomy): domain Eukaryota; kingdom Viridiplantae; phylum Streptophyta; class Magnoliopsida; order Asterales; family Asteraceae; genus Deinandra; species Deinandra increscens. The sequence goes on along the minus strand of JBCNJP010000007.1, from coordinate 9,259,489 downwards.
GGCCATGACAGGGGGTCTCACAGCTTGCAAGCCGTGAGGTTTTTCAGCTTCTTGAATTTTTTCGTTTCTTTCCTCGTTTTCCGCACCAAGCTCGATTTTTCCTGCAAACTCATGATATTTATCAGAATTTCATATATTTTAACATTTCCAACCTGAATTCGCTAATTTCGACCCCAAAACCCGTTATCATTTCGTGTCCAAAACCACACACATCATCAACCACTTTATTACACATCAACCCTAGATCTATCATTATCAAGTAATTATAACATAGATCTAGAACAAATCATCAACCTTTATCCTCATGCATGCATGATTTTTCATGAAAAACCCTAGATCTAGCTCATATCA
>JBCNJP010000007.1:9167643-9258638 GCA_039602395.1 Deinandra increscens subsp. villosa | reverse complement strand
CATCACACATGCTCTCAGCATGTCCTCTAAGGTTTGGATGGTTCTTTCACTCTGCCCATCCGTCTGTGGATGATATGCCGTACTCAATTTCACTTTAGTCCCCAACGCTTCCTGAAGACTTTGCCAGAAATGGGAAGTAAATCGGCCATCTCTATCAGACACAATTGATAATGGAACTCCATGCCTTGACACAATTTCCTTTACATAAATCTTGGCCAATTGTTCCGTGGGGTAAGTTTCCTGAATCGGCAAAAAGTGAGCTGACTTTGTCAATCGGTCCACGATTACCCAAATAGCATCATTACCACTCCTAGTTTTAGGAAGCTTAGTTACAAAATCCATAGTCACCATGTCCCATTTCCACTCGGGTATTTCTAAAGGTTGAAGTAAACCAACGGGCTTCTGATGCTCAGCTTTTACCTGCAAACACGTATGGCATTTCCCAACATACTCGGCAATTGCTCTCTTCATCCCCGGCCACCAATAGTGGGGTCTCAAATTCTGGTACATCTTATCATTACCAGGGTGCATCATATACTTAGACTTATGTGCTTCACGAAGGATCATTTCACGGAGACCACCTCCCTTCGGCACCCAAATCCTATTTCCCAATCTAAGGATACCATCGGGTCCCTTGGTAAGGCGACCCACGATGGTCATCATTTCTTCTTTTCTATTCACTTCTGGATCGGTTATTTGGTCCTTCTGAGCTTTCAAAATTTCATCGATCAGATCAGCACGCACATCTATTCTCATTGCACGAACCCTCAGAGGCTTGGTTCTTTCCTTTCTACTTAATGCGTCTGCTACTACGTTGGCTTTCCCGGGATGATACTTTATCTCACAATCGTAATCACTTAACACTTCCATCCAACGCCTTTGACGCATGTTTAATTCCTTCTGATTGAACAAATGTTGAAGACTCTTATGATCTGAGAACACCACAAACTTGGTGCCATAGAGGTAGTGCCTCCAAATCTTTAGGGCAAACACTATTGCACCGAGTTCCAGATCATGCGTAGTGTAATTCTTCTCATACGTCTTTAGTTGCCTTGATGCATAGGCGATCACTTTGTTTCGCTGCATCAGTACGCATCCTAACCCGTTGATCGATGCATCACAGTAGACAACAAAATCTTCTGTTCCTTCAGGTAAGGAAAGAATAGGAGCGGTGCTCAATTTTCGCTTCAGAAGCTCAAACGCATCAGTGTGTTTCTGCTTCCAATCCCACTTTGCATTTTTCTGAGTTAATGTGGTTAACGGTGTTGCTATTTTAGAGAAATCCTGCATGAATCGCCTATAGTAACCTGCTAAGCCCAAAAATCTTCTAATTTCTGTCGGAGACTTAGGTTGTTCCCAATTCATTACCGCTTCAACCTTAGCAGGGTCCACTTGAATTCCAGCACTACTCACAATATGTCCTAGAAACTGTACTTCTCTAAGCCAAAACTCACACTTAGAAAATTTAGCATAAAGTTTCTCAAATCTTAGTACCTCTAAAATCTTTCTAAGGTGTTCTTCATGCTCCTTCCTTGTTCGTGAATAAATCAATATGTCATCTATGAAGACTATTACAAACTTATCGAGGTAGGGTTTACACACTCGGTTCATTAAATCCATGAAGACTGCAGGCGCGTTTGTCAATCCAAACGGCATCACGGTGAACTCATAGTGTCCATATCTTGTCCTAAATGCAGTTCTTGGAACATCTTCTTCTCTAACCCTTACTTGGTGATATCCAGATCTTAAGTCGATCTTTGAGAAGTAACTTGCTCCTTGGAGCTGATCAAACAAATCATCTATGCGAGGGAGTGGGTATCTATTCTTGATCGTTACCTTGTTGAGCTCACGGTAGTCAATGCACATGCGCAAAGACCCATCCTTTTTCTTTACAAACAAAACGGGGGCTCCCCACGGGGATGAACTAGGCCGGATAAATCCTTTATCCAGAAGGTCTTGCAGTTGACTCTTAAGTTCTTGCATCTCCGATGGTGCAAGGCGATAAGGCGCTTTAGCTATCGGTGTCGTCCCTGGTGCCAATTCAATTTGAAACTCCACTTGTCGCACAGGTGGCAATCCCGGTAGCTCATCCGGAAACACATCGGCGAATTCCGAAACAACGGGTACATCTTCAACCCTTTTCTCGTGAGGGACTTCTACCAAGTTAGCTAGGAAAGCATGGCATCCTTTCTTCATGCATTTGTTCGCCTTGAGCATTGAAATTATCTTCCACGGTCGCGCTTGACGATCGCCCACTATCGTGTGAATTTTCCCGTCCGCGGATTCAACTTCCACAATCTTCTCGTCGCAACGAATCGTAGCTCGATGTCGAGTCAACCAATCCATTCCGAGTACAATATCGAATTCACTCAAGGTCATGGGAAGCAGTTCTAAATCAAATAGGGCATCATCTAATCTTAACTGGCAATTCTTAACAATTTCAGGGATACTAACTTCTTGCCCATTAGCAGTTTCTACAATATATGGTCTATTAACGTATGTAAAGCACATTTCAATTTGGGTAAACATGAAGTGGCCACAAAACTCCTATTAGCTCCAGAGTCAATCAATATACTAACAAACACATTGTTCACAGAGAACATACCAGATATAACATCATCACTATTACGAGCCTCTTCAGCAGTCATGATAAATAGGCGAGGTTTACCTTTTGGACCTCCACCATCTCTGCCCCTGTTTCTGTCTTTGGCAGCATCCTTGGGTTTTGGGCAGTCAGCAATTTTGTGTCCTCTGTCGCCGCAGTTGTAACAGGTAGCAGGCTTTGTGCACTGGTTTGCAAAGTGACCAACAGTGTTGCACTTGTAGCATGTAGGCCTTTCTCCCTTGTAGTCTCTGCCCTTCTCATCTCTGCCTTTCTTTCTATCTCCCCTGCGATCTCGGTCATGGTCCCTTCTCTTTCCCTCAAACCTCTTATGGCGACCTGAGGATTCGTTCCTTCTCCCAGATTGGCGGTTCCACTCATCACATAAAGTGCCAGTCAAATTCATTGCCGATTTCAAAGTGTGAGGTCGAGAAGCTCTCACATCTGCCCTGATTACTGGGCTCAGACCATACAGAAATCGACGAATCTGAGTTTCTTCCTCCTTTGCCATATGAGGACACAAGGTTCAGCAGCTCATTGAACCTGTTAATGTACGACATGTAGTCTGACCCCTTCATCTCCAAGTGAATAAACTCATTCTCCAACTTCATCAGATTCATTTTCTGGCAAAAACTTTTCCAACACTAATCTGCGGAACTTATTCCAACCCATCGAGTAAGTTCTGGTCTTGCCTCTTTTGTTCAGCTCTGCTTTCCACCAGTTCAGAGCTGGTCCTTGAAATGATTGAGAAGCAAACTTGATTTTGTCTCTCTCCGCACACTCGCTGATATCCAACGCACTTTCAACCTCATCCAACCAGTTTAGTGCCTCAGTGGCACTTTTGTCTCCCCTAAAGATTCCTGGTTTACTTGCCATGTATGTCTTGTAGCTGCAACCCTCTCTGGTATGCCTTTCGTCTTCTCCTTTCGCTCTCTCTTTGCTTCGCGCTCCTCAGAGCTGTCAGAATCTGAACTATACTTGCGACGCCTCTTAGGCTCGCTCCTCGCGCTTGCAGAAGACTCTTCTCTAACCCTTTTACGCTTCTCAGACCTTGGCTTTCGGGAACTTGCGGAGGATTCATCTCTCACTATCTTGCGTTTTTCAGACTTAGATCTCCTATGATGGCTCGATTCGGTTGTTTCTTCAGTTCTGGATTTCTGTCCTTCAGGTTCAACGTGTTTCTTACCCAGTCTTTTGTCCTGAGCAACTAAGTTTGGGAATGCAGTTGCAATCCCGTCAGCAATCAGTTTCTGGAACCTTTCTTCCTGCTCTTTTTCTCGCCTCTGCTCGGAGGTTAGAGGGTTTTCATCCACAATACGCAAGGAGTTGTCGTCATCTTCATCATTGCTCTGTTCAACAGTATTCTTTGGAATATCACCACCATTCTTGGGATCGTCAGTAGCATAACGTGTCCTTCTGGTAGTCCTGCTAGTAGTAGCCTTCGTCATTGGCTGAAATTTGGATGAAACGCAATTAGAATTCCCACAAAGGTTCAAATAGACTCCCACAAACGCAACTGTGATACGGACATAACTCCTTAGGAGTTATTCAAACGGGGGAACAAACGCTTGCTTCGGTCTTGCCCCTAACAAGTGTGGACCATAGGGAAGCATAGCTTCGGTCCAAGTCATCGGGGATGCGCGGAGGATACCTATCGGATACACCCGGAACAGGGGGCTCACGAAACTAAGCAGTGTCATGACTATCAAGGGAAACAAAGGATAATGGAGTTCTAAGCAATTCCTACACATTAGGCAATCACTTACTCCTAGCCTCAACAAGCTATACAATCCCTAGTGCAATCGAATCCACAATCAACAAATCACAACAACACTAGGATTTATTAAACCACAATACCATAACAAGTCTTACATAAGTTCCTAGCATAAGAACTATGACCACAATATCCAGATCACAATACATCAACCACTAAAAGTACCATAACAACAACACAGATACAAGTCTGAAAGTACAACAGAACTACAACAAGTACAAACAGTTGACAATCAAAACACATCAGAAACACAACCACAAGGTAGAATGACAAGAACCACAACATCTGTAATCATCAACAACGATCGATCCTCAGTGCCTCTTCTTCTTTCCCATGCCAAATCCCATCCTAGCTGCCTCCCCAATAGCAGTGGATGCCTTCGATAACATCTTCGCCATACTCTTCTCTCTCTTCTTCGCCTCTGCATTCTCTTGTGCCAGTGTGCGGTTCCGCTCCATGAGAGCGGCAACGTCTGGGGAACTAGGTCCGGCGACCTCACGGTATGGAGAATAAGGAAATGGGTAACCAGGACCGGAAAACGAAGAACGGTGAGGCTCAACATAGGGAACATATGGGGCATAGGGATAGGAGGGCATCATGTAAGGTGGGGGTGGTGGAGGATGAGCAAAATATGGGTCAACTGGTGGGGGGTACATGGGGACATGAGCACTGTACGATCTCTGCAGCGCTGGGAAGGAGTAACGATCAGAAACAAGGCCTGGCTGTTGTGCCTCCATGCGTGCAGCAACATAGGGATCACGCATATCGTGGGCAAACGGTGGGTATGGTGGGGGAACAGGGTGTCCGGGAGCAATGGCGGCTGCAGTGGTGGCTGCTGTAACAATAGGGACCTCGACCATGGGCTTGGACTCGTCCGGGCTGTTGCTAACACCGGAATCATAGCTAGCGGGAGCGTAAGCTGGAGACGCATAGACGTGGTGCTCATGGTGCTGAGAATGGTAGGTGACATAATGGCCTGCTGAAAGTTTGATAACCAGATGGTTACCGGACTGCTGCTGATCCGGGGGCTCCTGCTGCTGTGGCGGCTCAACCTCATATGCCTGCTCCTCAGGTTCCTCGTCATCATCATCGTCAAGATCCACGAGTGGGGCTGCTGCTGCTACGGCAAACCCGACATCAATCTCCTCCTGAGTCAGTTGGATCTGTGGCTGAGGGCGAACAGACATACGAGCTCCAATGCGCTTCCGCGGCGGTCGCGGAAGTTCCTGTGGCTGCTCCTCCCGATGCGGCGTGTTCCGAATGAACGCTGAAGGAGATACGACATAGCCCGAAGAATCGGGGCTCAATGGAATAACTGGTCGGCTGGGACCTGCTTCCACCTTCTTCTTTCCTTTTCCGCTAGATCGTGAGGATGATGATTTGCTTCGACCGAAAACCATGCTTTCTTCAGGGTACCTGTCAAATTGAAAGTCAGTACAATATACAAGATATCAAATCTCCCATGCATGCCTAGGGTACCGTTACCCTAACTCACACTAAGCACGATGTGTCCTATTACCCAATGCAAAAGCACACAAGGAGGGACTTTCAGCTTATGTTGGTCTGCTAGGATTCGGCAAGTCTTAGTGTACCTGTGGGTAGGAATGGCAGTCTGCAGTTCTGTAACTACTACCGACCTTACACTAATCCTTGGGATCCTCCTGAACACACAAACCTTCACCTAGGTCCAAACAAGGGAAGACTGTCATCAGCTTTCGTATGTCTGCTAGGGTTCACTGAGTCTTAGTGCACCTGTGGGTAGGAATGTCCGGTTGCAAAGCTGAAACTACCACCGACCTTACACTAAACCTCAACTACTCCCTAGCACACAGACGTCCACCTAAGTCCTAGACTTAGCACCGAGCTTAGCCTTAAAGTTCTTTCTTAGAGGTTCAAGCTTAGGGGCTCTAAGAGTCACCTAATCTGCTGGAACCTTGGGCTCTGATACCAACCTGTCACACCCCGCCCCGCCGCGCCCTTCCAAGCGCGGGGGAGAGGAGAGTGGGACCGGCCGCCCATATCATAACACGCGGAAGCAAACAAATAGATGCAAGATCACGAGGTCAACACACACAAACAGACGACCCGTCCAATACAAAATCACATACCAACCATAATGGACTTAATATGTTAAGTCTTAAGTGATACACATCAGTCTACGCCCAGGCAGAACCTAAGGCTACCAACACGGTCAAAGGAAAAAGACAACAATAACAAAGGATAGTCATGACGGGGAACAAATCCCAAAATCAACCAAATCAACCCCAACGGGTACAAAACCCAACTCGTCCCTAACATCCAAACGTGACATCCACCCAAAGCTTTACTTACCTGCACATGAACCAAGAATACGTCAACAACAAAAGTTGTTGGTGAGTCGTAGCGCGTTTGACTCAAATCCAAGTTTCCACAAATCAAGTAACAATACTGTGCCTGTTATAAAGTCCTATGGTTAAACCAGCACTCCGGGGGTACGATCCTACGGCCGCACGCCTCCCTTTGTGGACTAGGCATATATGCCATCACCCGACCCCTAATGGATCCAACAAACGGGTATGAGACACCTTGATCTACCTCTACAGCTGTATTGGTACAATATATGTCTTTGTGGCCTAACACTAAGGCCCAAATTAACCATACTAATCAACATGAACATCTCGTAACATGCGAGTTTAAATTTATAACACGGTAACAAAATACCTAAGCACAGTAACAAACAAACAAGCAATAGTTTGACATGGTTCATGTACACCCCAAAACGTTAAAAAGTTAAAGTAGGGGAAAAAGCTATCAACTCACAGATATCAAATGGTGGATCAAACAAGCGTCACAGGGCACGAGAATCCAAACGTCCAGGTGTATCACAGTGGCAAGTCTATTATAATGATATATGTATAATTATATCAGAACCTATCCGCAAATAAAAATGCTAAAGCAATTGGTAGCAACAATCCACAAACAATCGGGAGGTTTAACAACACTCCCGGGAGCATACCGAGCGGACAACAAACACTCGACGAGATCATATGTAACAATCGTGAAATTTTAGTATTAATAAAAGTCTTGAGTTTAATTTTGTTATTCATTTATTTGAATTTTATACTAATTATTTACTTATTTAAAGTTAACCTTCGATTTTTGAATTAAATTAGTCACCTAAGTTAAATAATTACTTGTTTGAAACAAATTTATTATATTGTTTAAAATTTTCATTCATTTGTCTAAATTCAATCCTAAAATTTATTTGAATTAATTAACCATCTTAATTAATTTAGTCATTTACTCATTTTGAATTAATTTTTAAGGTTTGATAATATAAAAACAAATATGGTATATCATAAACTTTTAAAACTTGTCATTTTTATAAAACATTTTGTTAAATAAAATCTCGATGATTTTTCCTAAAAAGTCATATGAAAATTTTGTTACATATTTTATTTATAAAAAAAAAACTTATATATATACTTTTAGTTTATAAAGTAAAGTAGATATAAAATTATAAAACTTTTGATATTTTTAGAAACAAAAATAAAGGGGTACTCTCATGTTTAAGAAAAAAATAAAATAAAAAAAAAAAAAAAAAAAACAGTTTTCGCTCCCAGTCCCGTTTTTCCGGCGGAGTCGCCGCCGGCGACCGCCGCCACTCGCCGGAAACGTCCCAAAACTTCATAAAACTTCTGTTTTTCGTCGTGGTTAATCTAGAAACGTCCCTAACGTTCATCTAATGATCATTAACGACTCGAAACCGGCAATTAATTGGGTTTTAATCATTCACGACGTGAAACAAATTCGGACATTTAAATCCGAATTAACTCACTTTCTTCGCGTATTCGACCCTATAAATCGTCCCTCAACGTTCCTTGATCATTTGCGCACTCAAAGTCACCAAGAAAGCAGCAAAAATCGTCCCTGTCGTGCGTCTCTGCCGCCGCCGCCGTCGCGAACTCCGGCGACCTTCGTTTTTCCATTTTCCGGCAACGATTTCAGGTAATTTTTACACCCTACTGTTCGGAATTCATCAAGGAATGAAAGCCCTAAGTTAATTTTAGGATCTAAGTACGTCTAAGGGTTCAATTTCGAGCTCAAAGGGTTAGGGTTTTCGGGTGGTTAAATGGGGAAGAAGATGAAGTGTGAGAACAACATATTAACAGTCCTTTCGAAATTATAACCAACAAAGGCCGTAGCCTAGTTGGTCGGATGTGATGATTCTAAACACAAGGTCACGGGTTCGAAACCCTTGACCGTATATTTTTTTTTTGTTGTTTCTTTTTTCTTTTCTCTATTTCTCTTTCATTGTAAACCATTAAAACCTCCTAAAACACTATAATTATTCTAGAAATTTTTAAATATACTTATTTAGTGTTAGAAACTCCTATAAAATGTATAAATCATTGTTTTTCAAACCTTATAAATATATATATATATATATATATATATATATATAAACTTTATTCTTGGAACAAATAAACTTAATTATTTTTATTTATTTATTTATTTATTTTCTAAAGAAAAACATTCACTTAATTGTTTAGTAATTTATTTATTAAATAAATCATCGAAGCGTTTCAATTCTTTTATTAATGTTCCTAAAACGAAACGTTGTCATTTGATTTAAAATCTTATAAAACTTTATCTAAACGCATCTATTTTTAAGAAACCTTTATTCATTTACTACTTTAACCAATTCATTATTTCATTCGATAATTTATTTATTTACTTAATTATACATTCATTTGTTTAGTTATTAATACAATTATTTTGTCATTTATCTACTTAATTGTTAATTCATTTTTACCTAGTCATTCAATTATTTTATTAGGCCATTTATTTAATCATTTAGCCATTTATATACTATTTAATGAGTCGCTAATTAGTTATTCAATTATTAATTCAATTAATTGTTGTGTTTATACATTCAATAATTTATTTAATTGGACACTTATTTTATTAACTAGTTATTATACATTTTTTTTATTATTTATCATTCAATTATTTGTTTAAATCTTTTATCTAAGTATATATCTATGTATGTATGTATGTATAAATTTTATCTACAAGCTTCAAGATGTTATATTATAATCATATCATCTTCCCCAAATCATCGAATTCACCGAAACACTAGAAATCTAAGAAACCCTAGGCTATCTAGAAATCCTATTTCGTCGTCATCATAACTTTAGGCTAACCAATTTAATCATATGATAGGAATTCCACGAAACTGAATCTTCCTTGTCACTTCAAGCTAGCAATCAACTACTAAGGTGAGTTCATAGTCCCCATTTTTACTTTAAATCTTTTGGGATGGAAAACATGCACAAACATTTAATTCATTATTTGGTTTTCAAAGAAAATACTTATTCATGGTTATCATTGAAATCATTGCGAAACTCTATTCTTGAAATCATTTATTCTTATTAAGCAAAGTCAAGTACTGTTAAATAAATTGCTTGCGTTTATCTATATTATATCGTATTCTAGGGACCTGTGCATGTAAGTCTCATGAGCATCATAATCGTAGAGGTTCCTTTGAGGAACTGAAAACATCATAATCGTAGAGGTTCCTTTGAGGAGCTGAACATCATAATCGTAGAGATTCCTTTGAGGAATCGAACATCATTTATGTACTGGGTGACGAATATGTGATTAATTTAGGTAATACTTGCATATTTAGTTTAACATGTATGACTTTGCAAACGTTTATCAATCGGTTATTATTATTGCTTTGTTAACAAACCTATGACTCACCAACTATATATGTAGTTGACCTTTTGCATGTTTTTCAGGGAATGAGAATCAAGCCTGATTGAGAATAGAAGTTTAGAGATCTAGTTAGCGAATCTTATGTCTTTTAAATTCTTCTGCCTTGTAATAGAAGTTCTAAGATTTGAATTAATAATAAAATATGGTTTTTCCTTTTATCCATGTGCTTCTATACTCTTTTCGTGACACCTCGATGTTTCCGCCATCGGTCGGGGTGTTACAGAATTGGTATCAGAGCCTTGGTTATAGGGAATTAGGTTATTAGAAAACAATAATCTAGACTATAACCTTAGGGGCCAAAATAATAAACCCTACTCCTAACCTAGGTATTTGGATTCTCTCGTCTAAAACTCTTTCTCGTCAACTTTTATCGTGGCATGGGCAACTCATACTCGTCGGCATATTTTTGGACATGCATTAGAGTTCCATCTTGAGGATTCATGTTCTCATCTTTGAACACTCTCTTCGGGACAATGAGTTCGCGTAATGGTTTTCGGGGCTGCGTGTAATCTGGAAGAGTGGTTATCTCTTCGGAGGGTTCTGGCTAAGGCAAGACCTGGTATTTAAGTAGTCCTAGTTACTCACCTCTCTTACCTGGGAGATCTTTTGGGGAGATGACGCTTATAGGCTAAAACACGCAGTTCAAGTAAAATCGTGAAACGAACTCCGAGTTCTGATTAGTCAACGACGTTATTTTAATGTTTACACATTAATAATGTCATTCTATTATTTATTTATCTTATGATTTTCATATCTAACTCGAATCTTTTGTTTCCTGAAGATGGATCCCACCGCATTGGCTACTATCATCTCTCAACAAATGGCTAACTTCCTCCCCACTATGGTCAATCAACTTAACGAAACCGTTCAAACTCGAGCCGTGATACAAACTAACACCGAAGGAGATGGTTCCAACCCTGGAGGAGTTGAAAGCTCTTTCAAACTGTTCGTTGCCTCTAAGCCCACTGAATTTGCTGGAAACGAAGGAGCAACAGGTTTTCTTCAGTGGTTCGAGAAAACAGAAGCCACACTGAACCTATGCAACTGCCCAGAACCTCAGTGGGTCAAGTATGCCTCAAGTACTTTCAAGAAGGGAGCCCTAACTTAGTGGAACACCCAAATAAGAGCCAAGACTCGTGAAGTTCTTCATGCTTTGACTTGGAATGAGTTCAAGGCTCTGTTGACTGAGGAGTATTGTCCAAGGTCAGAAATGAGGAAACTAGAGGCCGAATTCAGGGATCTCACTATGAAAGGAGCTGATCATCTCGGTTTTACATCTCGATTCCAAGAGCTCTCTCTGTTTGTCCCTCACTTGGTGACCCCTTAACAAAATGCGATCGACTGCTACATCGATGCCCTCCCTGAGGCTATGCGTATAGTTATGATGTCAGTGAGCCCTACCTCTTTGTCAGCTGCCATCAAGTTGGCAGGAACCTTGACCGCCGAAATGGTCAAGACTGGGGTATTGAAAAAGGAATCTGGCAAAGGTAATGATAATCATGGTTCAAGCTCAAGCAACAACAAGTCCAATAAGAGGAAAAGGGGTACGCAAAGCTATGCACTAGTTACACCTGCTGTCCCTGTGAATGTTGTGGCCCAACCCAACACTAGGCCTGTCTATACGGGTCCTCATCCTCTGTGCACTACTTGCAATTTTCACCATCCCATTGGCACGCAATGTCGGAAGTGCACCAAGTGTGGAAGGTTTGTTCATTGGGCTATTAGGTGTAGGGTTTCTCCAGCAGGAACCAACCAGACCCTGGCTGCTATACCCGTTCAGAACAACAATCCTAATCGTACCTGTTACCAGTGTGGAAGTCCTGATCACATAAAGAGACAATGTCCCAACTTGGCTAACAACAATCAAGCTGCTCGTGGTAGAGCTTTTGTGCTCGGAGCATCTGAAGCTCGCCAAGATCCAAATGTCATCACGGGTACGTTTCTTCTCAACGATCACTTTGCATCCATTTTATTTGATACGGGAGCGAACCAGAGTTTTGTATCTCTAGACTTTGTACCTTTACTTAGTCTTAAGCCAACGATCATGGACTCAACCTACGTTATTGAACTGGCCAACGGTGAACCTATCCAAGCTAATTCAATTATTCGCAATTGCACTCTGACTTTCGATCATCATTCCATCAATATCGATCTAATCCCTATTAAACTGGGAAGCTTCGACCTAGTAGTAGGGATGGATTGGTTGTCCAAACATCAAGCTGAGGTCCGATGCGCTGAAAAGCTGATTCGTATTCCTTTACCTTCGGGCGAAACCTTACTAATCCAAGGAGAGAAACCTGAATGTAGTCTGAAGATCATCTCTTGCATGAAAGCTCGTACGTACCTCCGGAAGCAGTGTTTCGCGTTTTTGGCTCACATAGTGAAAACAAAATCTGAGTCTAAGAAAATGGAAGACATTCCTGTTATTCGAGACTTTCCTGAAGTTTTTCCTGATGATCTCCCTGGCCTTCCTCCTAATCGTCAAGTCGAGTTTCGTATTGATCTCATTCCTGGTGCAACACCCGTTGCTAAATCTCCTTATCGTTTGGCTCCATCTGAAATGCAAGAGCTTTCGAAGCAACTTCAAGAACTTTCGGACAAAGGATTCATTCGACCCAGCTTCTCACCTTGGGGAGCTCCTGTCTTGTTTGTCAAGAAGAAAGACGGATCCTTCCGTATGTGCATTGACTATCGAGAGCTCAATAAACTCACCATCAAGAATCGGTACCCATTACCGAGGATTGATGATCTCTTTGACCAACTGCAAGGAGCCACCTGTTTTTCAAAGATCGATCTGCGTTCTGGATATCATCAGTTGCGGGTCCTTGAGGAGGATATTCCAAAAACAGCCTTGCGTTCTGGATATCATCAGTTGCGGGTCCTTGAGGAGGATATTCCAAAATTGAAAAAATTGAAAAATGAAAAAAATAATAGTAGATAGTTAGGGAATAAATAAATGAAGCTCAAAGTCCTTTCATCCATCATTCATTCATTTTCATTATTTTCAAGATATATGCGTATTTAGGTTGCGGTGGTAGGACAAGCTATATGGTTGAATCCTTTCCTTGACACGCATTGAGATGGAAGCAGGTTGAGCTGTAGCTTTCTAGGCGTGGGATCCACATGTTGATTGGTGTCATGAGTGAATAAAAATGAATATAAATACTAAACATTTTAGTGAGGCTGAATGTTCGGTGGTTGGGTTTAGTCGGACAGAAATACCGGCAATTGCAATTGTCGTGTGATTACAATAATTGAAAAAAAAAGTTTTGAGATTAATGTCCGGTTATGATTCCATGACAGTTTTTCTGAGACGAAAAAGATAAGTGTGTGCATGTGATGAGTGATGTTTAGGCACAGTATATTTCATACCAATGCTATACTAAATGCACCGATATGAGTACAAATTGTACTATTTTATATTATTATTGGTTTGAGTAGGATATGAAGAGAATGAGCTAAAAGTGTATGATTAATCTAGAAGTTGAAATTCAAGAATCAATCTAATTATCATAATTGCTATTGGGGTTGTAGCCCAATATAAGAGACAAAGTCTCTTTTGTGAAGACCAAGATTTAAACCTTGACAATGGTGTAACATTGCTGGTATAAAAAAAAATTAGCCGTTAAAAAAAATCTAATTATCATAATTATTATCATTTATTGGTAACTTCTTTAATGTGTTATTGATGATTAATTAATAATAAGTTTTGATAATTTAGGTTGTGACTAAATTCATGTTTGGAAAATAAAGTGCAGATGCCAGATGGTTGGTGTTCACAAATTAAAAGATAAGGAATTTTCACGTGGAGTCTGGATATTTTGGTGGAATAAAAATAAAAATAGAGTAATAAAATCATGGAAGTTTAGGTGGACTAAAAATGGGCCGGGCATCCATCGCATTTCACAAAATGAGAAACATGAAAATATGAAATAAAAGAATATGTGGGCCGCTTCAAGTCTGGGCCGGACGTGATATTCGTGACCACAAAGAAAGAAAAGGGAAATCTTAGGGACACCATGGTGTACCTAACAATGAATTTTTTTTTTTTGAACGGTAAATTTGGATCACTGACGGGGACATTACACCACCCACCCGATCATCTCCAATCCCCATCAGGAGGAAACTCACCACTGGTGAGAAAACCCTCTGGCCCAACTTGTAACCCCCATTTTTATTCTTTTTGTTACAAGTGGGACTTGAACCCAAGACCACCTCTTAAAGGGTCATACACCTTTGCCATTAGGCTAACTAGTGGTGTTACCTAATAATGATTAGCATTAAATAATGTGCCTAATAATGATTAGAATATTATTACATAAGAATAATTACCTAACAATTATTATTATTATTATTATTATTATTATTATTATTATTATTATTATTATTATTATTATTTACCTAACAATATAATAATAATAATAATAATAATAATAATAATAATAATAATAATAATCATAATAATAATAATAAATTGTAAATAGTTTACGTTAATGTGAAACAACAACAACATTTATATTAATCCCATCGGGTCTAAATAACCAAACCAAATAAATTAAAATATATACCCGGTTTTCATGTTCGGCGGGTGGCTCCTCGTATAAATCTGGAAGTGTCGTCGTCTTCTCATAATAAAAACTTGAACTCGACATGGTCATTTGGTTTTAGGTTGCTTGTGGTATGCCAAAAGTACAAAATGTCTCCATATAAATAAGGAAATATTGTAAAGAAATACAAATGTGGTCAAATATGGGAAGATGGGTCAGGTCATAAATTCTTTCAATTAATTGTCAAACACAATTCTCAAAGTTTATTGGATTCCACACTTATTATTATTACACTTTGACCATAGCATGGTGTACATAAGCTTGAGTACACCATGGTGTACATAAGCTTGAGTACACCATGGTATACCTAACATAACCCATTTATACTAGTGGTGTACCTAATCTTGGGTACACCATGGTGTACCTAACATAACCCAAAGAAAAATAGGTTAAAACCAAAAGGATTCAGGAATCCAAGGGGTCTGACATTGGCGACAGCCCTAGGCTTTTTGACGGAGGCAGGTCGCACGTGGAGAGTTTTGGACGGCTGGGAAAAAGCCAGAGATAATCTTTTTCTTTTCATCTTTTAATAATGTATTCGGTTATTGTGATGTCTGGCTAAACTCCGTCGTGACTATCGACGGTAAACGGTTAGCATATTACTATTTTGTTTCAGTTGTTTTTGTTCAGTTTCGAATCATAGTGACAATATTGATCTATCTAAATATTTAGCTTGCGTTTTTTATTGCGTACGTGCCCACGCTCCTGGACTACATTAACTGCATAGCTCTAGGACTATACTTAGCTCATACGTAATCTCTGAATGTTAGGTTAAATATATTCTGCAATTCAAGTTAGGGTTTGTAGACGTGTATTGTTCTCCGCTCCTGATCAGGTGCACTAAATCTAGGACTATCTTATGATGCATGTGAATAGATCACAGGTTGAAATGAGTTGAACTGAATAATTGAATCGGATTAGAAATTAGATAACCGGGATCCTGAGGTTGTCACGTTTTAATTTTTTGTTTACTAGTTCAAATCAGTACTACGACAACCATTATCAAATTTTTTGCCACACTTTCGATATTTTAATGTGGCCGTTGCCATCCTTTAGCCACACTTACTGGGATAAAATGTTTGATTGCAACAACCCTTTAGTCACGTTTTTTCTAATAGATGTGGCTAAAACACCCATATCGGTGGCTATATAATTACGACCACACTAAAAAAAACACATGTGGCCGTTGGGACCCTTTAACCACACTTATTAGGAAGAAATACTTGATTAGAACAATAAATTTGGGTAGGCTTCAGTCACGCTTCTAGGTGGCTTCAGTCACTAATATTTTAACGTGGTCGTATCATACATACGATGACGAAACCTTTGGTCACGCTTGTGCTGGAGAAAAAAACGTGGCCAAAGACCTACGACCAAGTTTTTTTGGCGTCACCAAAGACCAATTTTGACGCAATGTAATCGACTATAAAAGTTCAAGACATGCGAATGACGATCTGATGTTTTGCATAACCCATGAGCGGGATCGGTAAGATAGAGCTAGCAACATGGTGGCAAGGGAGACATGGCATCATCTAACCACTCATTTTATTTGATAACTTCTTTCTTCTACATCGTATGATAAGTGACGTCGATTCACCTTGGAACTCTATGCGTGGCGTAACTCCTGTCCTTATGCCTTTAATGTGGATTATCGTATTAGGCCAGTCTCTCTTTTAGTACTCTATCAATAATGCATATATGACGTAACTTCAAATTTTATTTTCATAAATATGAAACCTTTTAAGAAACGAACGTCCTATCACACTTTTCCGCTGCAATGTAAAACTCATGTATTTATAAAACGAAAAACCATTTGTAAAATTGTTTAGAGGTCGTTCAATGTAACCTTGACTTTGATCCATGACACGTCACGCCATGGGCCCACCGCCCGGACATTGTGTGACATCGCATAATGGAGATCAAGAGTCTAGGATGATATAGGTGACACTGCGTCGCATAGGACTGGGAGACTTGATGAGATATGGTTAGGAACCATTTGTAACATTTGCAAATTACCCGATTGAGAAACCCGACCCGTTTTGAACTTTCGCGATTACCAATTTACAAATTATTAAGAACCTGAAAGATTTTCGGGTATTTATAACCCAGTTAATGAATCTAAATGATTTATAATCGATTTTTGAAACCGAATACTTAATTACAATCAATTAGAATCAAATTGGATGTCTCAAATTGAAAATAAAGCAATTTCGGGTTTTTACGCAATTTTGATACACGATTCGTTGTTTACCGGCAATCTCGGATTTGGTCATTGTATATCAAATTCAACATTTTTATGAGTCTAATAATCAATTATGATTTCATGAGTCATCACACACTTGATCGAGTCGCGAATCGTTGGTGAATTGCCCAAAATCGATACGTACGCCAAAACCGACTAAAACTGCCTAATTTGACCTAACTTTTTCATATGTTTAAGTTACATGACGTATTTTCCACCATTTTAAGTGGATTTAATGTTATGAACATGATGGGACTGTTAATTTGATGATTTGGGAGAAAACGAGACTCAAAAACCTCGAAAAACAAAGAACCGACCGCGTAAAACGAAGAATCAGCAAAATTCTAGTTCGAGAGACTTGTAGGCGTATCGCCTGGCACACCCAGGTGCCCGGGCGATACGCTTGGGAGAGCAATTCCAGCAAACCCTAAAAATTTGTGTATTTAAGCAACATTAGCCTCATTTCTCCTAATTTTCAGCCCCCATCACCTCTAGAACGACCATCCACCCCTGTAAATCATATTTTCCAACCCTAATTGCTCCTTTGAAGATTGAAACTTGAAGATCAAAGCTTGATTCCTCCATCTTCAACCTTTTTCTTCATCTTTTCGGTTGACCGGTATGTGCTCATCTTCACCCCCTCTCATCAAGATTAGACCTTTATGTTGATTTTGGCTTAGTTACATGTTCTAAATGCTGATATCTCCTAGATCTAGTAATTTCTCATGTAAAGATTGAAACTTTATGTTGATTTTGGCCTAGATCTATGTTCTTGGTTGATGTTATGGGTAGATCTAGGGTTTGTTCATCCAAGATTTCATTTTTATGTTATAGAATGTATTGATCTTCTACATACATGCTATTAGAGACTATATCCATATGATTTGATCATCAAGTTTGCATTTTTATGATACCAAATGTCTAGATCTATGAAAAGCATGTCATCTAGGGTTAGATCTAGGAATTTGTTCACCAAGATTTCATTTTTATGCTTCCAAATGACTTGATATACTTCATTCTTGGTATTTTGGACTAGATCTACATGTTTTGATCATCAAGTTGGTGTTCTTATGACCTAATAGGACCAGATCTACAATTTGCATGTCATCTAGGGTTAAATCCATGTGTTTGGACATTATAGTTGGATTTGAATGCTCTAAATGACTAGATTTATGTCATGCTCTATATTTAATGTTAGATATATGTTTATTATGATCAAATCAGCCCCCTATTGTCATTAAATATTTAGATACATGCCTCATATGATTATATATGTTTAGGGTTATGCCATTTATGCCTAGAAATAACTAGACTCATGTTATGTACTTTTTTAATGATGTTAAATGATTAGGTCCATGTTAGAATTAGATATGTCTTTATGCTTCATGATTAATATTGATTAGAATTAGGATATGCATGTTAAGCCTAACTTCACGATTTTATAATCGCTATGATTATGTGCATATTGACTTACTTTGACTTGGTTTGACTTTCATATAAATAGTCAAATTAGGACCTTTGACTTTACCCTTGGTTTAGAATTGGACTTATAACATACGTATCACCATCGAGTCGTCGAGTCGGTTGTGTCGTGAAATTAAGTTATTTAATTATTTAATTGATTACTTATTTATTCTCCCTCTATCTCGCTAGTCGTCAAGATCATCATTGAGTCTACCTTTCCTCATTTTGTGGTGTCGTTCTTTTAATTTGTGTCTCCGCCAAGGGCGGAACTAGAAAAGTTTTTGAGGAGGTCCACAAATTTTTTTTACGGAGTCACTAACTTTAGATATTTCAGTTTCATAGAAACATACATAGAGAAATTTGGTCCGAATCGGGTTGGTCACATAAGATAATAGCAAGAAAGAAAGTAAAATGGCTAATATGAAGAGAAGAAAAAATAACACGTAAAAAATATATATGACAAAATGCTTGCCGATAAAAAAAATCTATATTTCTATTTATTGTAATAATTCACTATCAAAGGGGTCTAGAATAAATGTATTTAAAAAGAAGATATCTAGAATGAAAGTAATTAAACGATGAAAATGGAAAAATGGTCTATAGATTTACACATCACATTTGTTCGAAACCCACATGCGTTTCCTCTCATTTACTCTCCTCACTAAAATTAATTTAAAAAAGTGAGACCCCCTCGTATACTCTCCTCACTAGATTAATAAAAATAAAATGTATGAAAAAAGATGCAAAGTATGAAAAAAATTACGTTACCCACACAAAATTAAGTTTGATGAATAAAAAGGTGAGGAGGGAAAAATGTAGAGCACCGGATTCGAACATGGGACTCTTCAAAATCCAGCGAGCTATATTACCACCAGGCTAGTTGATGAGTTTGTTTTGTTTTACCAAACAATTTATTAATTAACTCCTTGTTAAAATAATTAATTTAAAAAACGTTCACATAATTTTTACTTTACGCACGAAGTTGAGGGGGTGCCTGGGACCCCCTGGGCCTAGTATAGATCCGCCCCTGGTCTCCGCATCAGGTGAGTATTCATGACCCCTCCCTTATTTTAAACGTTTTTTGGTGCAACATGTATCGTATTCTAAACCGTTACACGACATTCTTTACTCGAAAACTACATGCGAACTCTATGTTGTTATTTGTGATCTGGTATGTGAACTTGTCTGTTTATTTGTGCTATGTTGTTGTTGGACTCATACTCATACTCGCGTGACATTAACTGTAAAATGTCAGGGTTACGGTAATAGATCTATTAGCTTGACAAGCCCACTTGGCCTGCCTTGGATTGGCCGCCTTGTGATTGAAAACCTTGAGGTCAGGGTTGGCTCATGCAACTTATTTGCTCTATCTCATTCACTGGTTTGCGTTACTCGATTACACGTAACTCATTGATTCGCATGGTTTAATCTATGTAGTACACTATACCTATGTTTACTCACAAACTATTTGTAGTTGACCTTTATTTTAAACATGTTGCAGGTTGTGATGTTTCATGATGTTAGCCTTGTTGATGACACCATAGGATCGCATGCGGATCCAGTGAGACCTAAATTAAACAAATTAATATGTATTCTTTAATGCTTTGTATTCGAATCATTATGTAATGTTTGACTTCTATGAAATGGGCTGATTAAGAATATCGCAACATTTAAGTAGTGTTGTGTGCATCTGGACAATCATCGCGCCCCGACGTATTCCGCCGTCGATTGGGGTGTGACACCATTGAACCAATGACAACTCAAAGCAGTTCGGTAAGGAAGGATGTGTACTAAATGACAGTTTTTTTATAACAAGGTTACATTTGATGGTGGTGTAAGTTTCGGATGTGCACCTAATGATTCTGATTTGGTGTGACGAGCTAAGATACAGAACCAATGATCTTGGTTCCACGCAAAATCACCTTTGTTTGTACAAAACAATCAGGGAATACAGGTGCATCATTTAGCTCATTTTACTTATAGTCTATTACATCCTCATATTTAATTTAGCTAATAGACTAAGGAGACTTGATGACGTAAGGTATGTAACCGATGCGATTCGCATCGATTCCATGATATCAAGCGCTCCAGTTATGATTAAAAATCCACATCCCTTTTTACTTATAGTATATCATTATCTCATTTATATGAGATCAACAATATACTAAGAGACTTGATGATACCAAGTACTTGACTGATGTGCCTGTATGATTCAACATATGCGTGAATTTTTAGTACCAAGGTAATAAAGTAAAGACTGGTGAGGTGTAACATTCATGTTTTTCGATTTGTTAGAACCGACCCGTTTGCTTGTATTCGAACCCGTGATCGATAATCTAATAAGAGTTATTTTTCTATGATGCTTTATATCTCATTTTATATTATTGGATCCATTATTATGTTCATTGATTAATTTGGTGTACGATTTGCCTCTATTTCGGATTTTACGCGAACACGTCGCTGATTACGTTTAACCAGAGATTTGATCAATCTAATCATGTATGACCTTTACGTTTAATACTAGTTACACACACAAGTCAATACAAGTGAAAGTTGGTGTTAATTCAAGGTCTAGAACGGAAACGGTGAAAGTTCAATAAATCCCACCCGGTTTTGATTTTAACAAGGAGGTCACATTTTTGAGTTTCGTATATCTATTTAATCATGTTTATGAGTCTTATAATCACAAAACATATTATGAGTCATCACACACTTGATCGGATCGCAAAACGTTGGTGATTTGCTTAATAGTGATAAGAACGACAAAACCGACCAATAATGCATTTTGTGTGATATTTTATCAACCATTAATTGTTATGGGATATATTTTATATCAAATTGATTGTATTGAATGTGTTTAGTATGATACAAAACTTAATTTGGGAAAGATGGGCGAAAACGACACTCGAATTGGACTCAGAACGCAAAATCTGGAAGCGAAACAGTGCACATGACACCCTTGTAGGCGCCGCGTATCGCGAAGCAGCCTTCGCGGGGTCGCGAACCGACCAGTTCGCTGAAAAACGCGTTTTTGCCCTAAAAATTAGCTATTTAAGCAATCTTTCTCCACCTAGCCTCGATATTCTCACCTCTAACCTTTCTAAAAACCCTAAAACGGCTGGAGCAAGAAGAGATCAAGATCTTGCAGGTTTTGGAGCTTAATTTTGGTGAACACAAGTGAAGAAAAGTGTCGGTTTTCTGTTTTTGGTGCGTTTTTCTTCATCCTTGCTTCTACTCTCTTCTTCTCTTGCCGTGACCTGATCAAGATTGATCCTTTAACATGTTTTTAACCTAGATCTAGATCTTAGATCATAGATCTAGTGATTCTATGCAAAAAGATTGGATTTTTATCAATTTTTATGAACTTTTATGCCTTTTTTTTATGAATACTTGTGAGATCTTGATAAATCTAGTTAAAGCATGGTTAGAGCTGATTAAATTTAACATTTTTATGTATGTTTATCATGTGGAATCATCATGCTTGATAGATCTAGGATTCTTGACCTAAAAACTTGATTTTTATGATAAAAAGCTTACTTTTTCCTAATTTTTCTTCATGGATCTTCATAGATCTTAGATTTTCTTGTCCATAGCTACTTGAACCTTGTTTAAATGAAAGAAAAGCATTAACTTGAATGTAGATCTAGGGTTAGATCTAGTTTAATTATCATTCTACCTTTAGATATAGGGTTTTGTATAAGAAAAATGTCATTTTGATGAGTTTTCTTGAAAAATAAATAAATATATATATATATATATGTTTAGATCTATGGAAAAATTATTGATTTGATGATATGGTATGCTTAGATCTAGGTTGTAAATCCATGGAATATCATAAATATAATATTAGAAAAGATTTGCATGCTAAAAGTGAAATCTTGGTTGATTATTTATTTAAGATTGATTTAACTAAGATTTTGGGTTTAAAAATAATTCATTTTGTATAATTAATTGGGTTAATGTTTGATTCATGACTTGAAATTTTATATGGTGTATATATATATGTTTAGATCAGCTCATAATTAATTTTTGGAGACTAAATATGATTTGGATGATTTTATAGAAATTAAGCAAGATTTGTGTCATCCTATTGTCATTGTTTTACCTAAATTTAGGTTTGACCCATTTGATTATTTAACTCTCATATTGTCAGTTAAATAAATCACCAACGAGTTGTGAATCCGATCGTGTCCATCGTGTCGTTTGAGTCGCACGTCTTATCTATTTGTTTACTTGTTTATTTATTTATTTGTCGGTATTCCTCTGCTACATTTGATCGTAGAGATGATCTCCGGGTTTGACTTCGCGCCGCTATCTTTGTTGTTCCATTTTGATTCACCTATCATGTGAGTATCATAGCCCCTTTTCGTTTAAGTTTTGTGGTGCAACATGTACTATATCAAATCATGTTCTTAAACTTTATCGTTTTCAAAACCGCATGGTTAGATCTATGTGCCTTGTATACGTAAACATGTTTGATCATTGCTATAGACTTTGTGTGTGTGCGTTGTACTTATGTGTGTTGCTCATGTTCATGTTCATAGACGTATTCCATTAACTCATTTGAGCTGCGGTTACAATAATGGATCCATTGGTCTGGCAACCCACTTGGCCTGCCTCGCGTATGGCGCCTTGTGATTGAAAGCCTAAATGCCGAGGGTTTGGGTTACGTCGACCCCCATGTGCTTTAGTTTAGTATATGTTTACTATGCCTTGTGTTCATTGATTTAACATTAAATCGCATGTTGTATTATTGATCATATACGTATGTAAACCTATGATTACTCACTAACTCTTGTAGCTGACTCTTATTTTGTACATGTTGCAGGTGTTTATGCTTGACTATGATGTCGCCATAGGATCGCATGGGACTTAGTGGACCTAAATAAATTAGCTAGAACTTTTATTTTATGGACTCATGTTATGTTTGAACTTTGTATGACTTCTGTTTGACTATGCTATGAAATGTGACATGATTAAATAAATCAACCTTTAAAAGTGTTCTGAGCATCTGGACAATCTTCGCGCCCGACATAATTCCGTCGTCGGTCGGGGTGTGACATGAGGCGTGTGACATATGAACGTGGATAAGAGATCAGGATCTGATGCTTTTGAACCTGGACATCCTAAAGCGACGAATGTGATGCCGGCTGGCGAATGTGATGCCGGCTGGCGGATGTGATGCTGCCTGACGGATGCGAATGTGATACCTTATCTATCTTAATCTTTCTAACTCTAAATAGAAAACTAGATTGTTCTTGGTTGCTTGGTTGTTAATTAAATTTAAAACCATCACCCTGGGAAAATTTGATTTTTGAAATGGAGATTTTTTTTATTAATTTACTAATTAGAAATTGGTAATTTATAAGTTACATACAATGGACAAAAATAATCTGAGAAGGTAAATATGTTAATTTACAACAACCTCGATCTATTATATTATTACCATATTACCAATATTAATACATTAACCAACTTTCTTCTAGAAGCATCAATAAACATTTTCAAAAAGTTGATCTACCTTAGCTTGCAAATACCTTCGTATCCATATCGTAGGTCGCCAGTACGAGTCTTTGCGCCTCCGTTTTTTTAATTAAACCTGCAGACCAAAAGCACCTTCTGAGTTAAATTATTCAAGGTTGGTTAAAATTAACAAATTTGATCTACTCACCCGGCGGATGCTGTCATTTCCATATCGCGAGTTCGACCCTACCCGCCTACGTTTTTTTTTTCAATTAAACCCTCAAAAGACAAAAAAAAACCCTTCTAATGTTATATGATTTAAGGTTACATGCAATCAACTTTCTTCTAGAAGATATCAAAAGACTTTTTAATGTTAAATGAATTAAGGTTGATAAAAGTTAACAAATATTCTTTAGCTTAGCTAATGGATGTCTTCACTTTCTTAATGCAAGTCACGGGTTCGAGCCTTTGCAGTTTCTTTTTTTTTTAACTAAACCTACATAGCACTTCTAGGCTCACCAGTCCTAGGAAGTACCACCAACCTATGTTTAGTTACTCATCCCAAACATAACCACAAATCTATGTCTCCTCAGCCCAAACATAATAAAAAAAATTAAATATTAGTAATTAAATCAGGCAGACTATTAAATTATCGTAGACCTCTTCACATGTGAAATTATTCTATTTCACATTCAAACTTTTCTTAAGACAGTGAAAAAAAATATAAATAAAATTAATCACAACCATTAAATCAAAACACTTTTAAGTGGGGTTTACAGTGAACCTTTCAAATATATATATATATATATATATATATATATATATATATATATCAAATGTTTATTGTAGACACCTTAAAAAGTGTAGACCCCGTAGACCCCTATATTGTTGTATAAAACTCACTAAAAATTATAAAACTCATTGTTGTTGGATTTGGTTTTTTTTTAACTTTTTTTATTTTTTCATATTTCTATCTTTATATTTTAATTTAGGGTTTTATTTATAGAGTTTTTAGTTTTTTTTTCTTTATTTTTTATTTTCTTAATTTCAAATTATAATTTTCAGTGAGTTTTCTAGAACATCGATTTTTAAAGTTGCAGTGAGTTTTAAGGAACAATGAGTTTAAACTTAATAGTGAGTTTTATAATTTGTAATGAGTTTTATAGAACATTGATTTCTAAAGTTGTAGTGAGTTTTAAACACAACAGTGAGTTTTAAAATTCAGCAATGAGTTTTATAATTTTTAGTGAGTTTTATAGAACAATATAGGGGTCTATAGGGTCTACGATTTTTAAGGGGTCTACAATGAACCTCACCTTATATACACACACACACACACACACACACCATTTATATATATATATATATATATATATATATATATTTTGGGTAATACAAATCGTAGCTACGACATCGTGTTTACACGGGTCGAGTCTTCAGTCTTCTCGGGCACAATTATCTCATTTTATTATTTTATATATTTATCTGTTTGTCAATTAATTTTCATACTACAAATTTTGTTATTAAATTGCCAAACCAAACATAACTGATAGTAAGTTATTGATATTTTTTTTCTAGGCAATGTACACTTAGTTTTAGCTTATAAGTAATATTGTTATTGATTCTTTTATAATAGTAAAAGTTATGAAATCGATGACGATTTTTTTTATCTCATTGTTTTTATTTCTTAAACATATATTGTTGTAATGGGTTTAGAAGATTGTGCGGTAATTATGTGATTAGTAGTAATTTGACTGTATTTTAAGCTAAAGACCCAAATGAATAAAGATGGCTACAAGGGATTATGAGGAAATCCGAATCGATCTCAGGTCGATGTTCTTACATTTTTTATTGCACGTCCTTTTATTTCTAGCCTACATATGCTTATTTTTATCGTATTGAATTATTTTATTATAGTTTATTGGTTTGAGGGTTATAGATTCCTAAAGAAGTCTAATATAAACGTTGTCACTTACAGAGCTAATTTTGAATTTTTATCAAACTCATGTGGTGAATCGCTCTAAAGTTATTTGAAGGTATGAAGTCTCAGTAATGGTTATCTACAAACTTAATTTGTGGAGGTTAAATTTTTTCTTTTAAATCAGGAGAAAAAAAATATTTACAATTAATAAGTATAATAATGTTATATATACCATAGGATTGCATGCGGACCCAGCGAGACCTAAATTATACAAATTAATCTGTATTCTTTAATGCTTTCTGTTCGAATCATTATGTAATGTTTGACTTCTATGAAATGGGCTTATTAAGAATATCACAACATTTAAGTAGTGTTGTGTGCATCTAGACAACCATCGCGCCCCGACGTATTCCGCCATCGGTTGGGGTGTGACACCATTGAACCAATGACAACTCAAAGCAGTTTGGTAAGGAATGATGTGTACTAAATGGTAGTTTTTTTGTGACAAGGTTAAATTTGGTGGTGGTGTAAGTTTCGCATGTGCACCTAATGTTTCTAATTTGGCGTGACGAGGTAAGATACAGAACCAATGATCTTCGCATTGGTTCCACGCAAAATCACTCTTGTTTGTACAAAACAATCGGGGAATACAGGTGCATCGTTTAACTCATTTTACCTATATAGTCTATTACATCCTCATTATTAATTTAGCTAATAGACTAAGGAGGCTTGATGACTTAAAGTATGTAACCTATGCGATTTGTATCGCTTCCATGATATCAAGCGCTTCGGTTATGATTAAAAATCAACATGCCTTTTTTTACTTACAGTATATCATTATCTCATTAACATGAGATCAACAATATACTAAGAGACTTGATGATACTAGGTACGTTACCGATGTGCCTATATGATTTAACATATGCGAGAATTTTTAGTACCAGGGTAATAGAGTAAAGGATGGTGAGGCATGTGACATATGAACGTGGATAAGAGATCAAGAGATGTGTTTGAACCTGGATATCCTAAAGTGACGGATGTGATGATGGCTAACGGATGTGATGTTAGCTGACGGATGTTATGTCGGCTGATGTATGTGGTGCTGGTGGACAGATGTGACCTCAGAGCTCTATATATAGTTGAAATCAGAGATAGTTTAAGGGATATGACAATTTACACATTTAACTATGTATATTATTATACTCTCATTTCTACTTGTACTATTCATAATTAGCAAGTGAATAAAGCTCTTCTTACCTCATCTATCACAATCTTTTTTACTCCTAATAGAAAATTTGATTGTTCTTCGTTGCTTGGTTGTTTTAGAATTAAAATTACATCCCTAGGAAACTTTGATTTTTTAGATGGAGATTTTTTTTTAAATTACTAATTAGAATTTGGCCATATATAAGTTATATACAATGGACAAAAATAATCTAAGGAGATAAATATGGTCACTTACAATTACAACAACCTCAATCTTTTCTATAATTAAATTTACTAGTTTTTGATTATCATGTGTTACACGGTTGTGGTTTATAAAGAAATTATAAATGTATTGGAATAATTACTAACGTTAATATATATTTTTTGTATTTAGATAATTACTTAAAGTTTAAATAAATAAACCTTAATATGAAAATTTAGTATTTGGAAATTGCTTATTAAAACTTTGACTTAATACAAAATTTGTGGTGATGACAAGTGTCTTTTTCTACTAATTAAAGTATGGCCAAACAATTTGTTTATTATATAGTATATGAATAAAGTATTATAAGCATTATATTAAAGTATTAAAATATATGTAATAAAATATATCATTTTAATAAAATATAATATTTAACTATATAACATTTTTCAACTTTTTATACAACCAAACATGCACCCCTTACAACCTCAAAGCATAGAATACACGTTACATTGCATCAGGTACAAGTATAATGCTTTCATGAAAGAGTTTTGGTGTTTGCCACTTTGCCTTTCACGTGTGAGCCTGTGGGACTCACCTGCGTCTCTCCATACTCACCTAAACACCACATCCCTCACCTAAAAGCACGGGAGAAGGACGGTAGATGGGTGAATGACCGACACAGTGCTTCAAGGACGGCATGGCGTGAGTTTTGCCTATCTCCTATCTCTCTCAAAACCCTGAAGCGAAATTGTATTATGTCTCTCTCTCTATCTCTCTCTCTCTCTCTCTCAAAGCTCTGAAGCGAAATCGTATGCCATTGTGGATTTGAGCTCATCTCTCTCGCCGTCTCTGGGATCTATCTCAGCGGCTTTGTGTCGCCGATGTTTGTCGCCGTTGTGGATTTGAGGTATTTTTGTGGAACTGTTTGTTTATTATTGTTGTATAAATAGCTCCCGTTCCTTTTCTACGCTCGCCTCCATTGAATCGATGTTTTGCCTCTCAGATCCCGTTCCTTTTGCTCTTGCTTCTCTGATCCGTACGTGTTTCTGAACTAAGTTCTAATTGGTTTCTTTTGCTCTTGGGTAATTGATTTAGTTCATGAAATTGGGGTCTTATTTTTGTGTATTTCTGAAGCACAGGTTCAATGGATGTCAGCATGTTGGAAACTTGGAATTGCCCTCTTATTCATGTTAATTTTATGATGAAATTGTGGTCTTATATTTATGTATTTTTGTGTATCACCTCTTCTGTTTAGGTATTTTATTTAGTTTATTCTTCAACTGTTTGTGTTCTTTGATTAGTGCCTAATATTTTAGACCACATGCTTAAAGATTACCCATTTTTTATGTGTCTGTAAGTGTTACTTTGACAAATAAATCGTTTTCTATTTCATCAGCTATTGCATCGTTGCTTTGAATTTAGTGCTTATTTGGGTATGCTTTCATGCCTCAAAGTTGTCACACCCCAACCGACGGCGGAAGATGTCGGGGCGCGATGATTGTCCAGATGCACACAACACTAATTAATGTTGCGATATTCTTAATCAACCCAATTTCATATAATATAAGTAGTTAATACAAAACCAAGATTTAATTTAACAACAATGAAACAAATTAATTTGATTAATTAGGTCACACTAAGTCCGCATGCGATCCTATGGTGTCATCATCAGGAAGTCATCAACTAACAGCAAATCCTGCAACATGTATAAAATAAATGTCAACTATGAATAGTTGGTGAGTAAACATAGGTTTAGAATACTACATAGATTAAACGTTGCGATTCAATGAGTCAAGCGATAATATCCAATCATGATCAACGAGTCATATAAGTGATGTGCACCAAGCCTAGACAGTAAGGGAGCAATCACCTGGCGCCCAAGCCAAGGCAGCCCCGAGTGGGTTGTCAGCCAATAGATCTATCATTGTTGTCACGGCTCAAAGGTTAATGATACACATTCGATTAGCGATTAGCGACTAGCGAATATCCACACATAGAATCCAACAAGTATCACATAATAGAATATCACACATAGAGCACATAGAATTGCATAGAATTTTGCATAATAAAGAGTTTAAGGTTTTTGAATACTCATACATGTTGCACCCCAAAACATTGAAATGAAAGAGGGGCTATGAATACTCACCTGATGGAGGAGACACAATTTGAGAGAAAAGACACCACGACACGAAGAAGGATAGACCCGATGATAACCCTGACGACTAGCGAGATAGAGGAAGAATAAATAAATATTTAATCAAATGATAAAATAGCTTAATTTTCACGACACGACGGACTCGACGACTCGTTGGTGATTGGGGAGGTGATACGTATGATACAAGTCCAATCCTAAACTAAAGGTAAGGTCAAAGGTCCTAATTTGACCATATATGGAAGTCAAACATGGTCAAACAGAAGTTAACAGGGTCAAACACAAGTCATCATGGTAAAAAAATAAGTCATTATTAAATAACTCGCACACCAACAAAACAAACACTAGGTCGATCATGGCATCCTAATTCCAACCACACTCATCATGAAATCAGTAATTCTAATCATGGAAGGACACACTTAGTGTGCACAACACAACGTACATAGCATGATCCTAGTCATAACGCATCATACCTAGCATGGATCTAGTCATAACATATTATACATAGCATGATTCTAGTCATAACACATCATACCTAGCATGGATCTAGTCATAACATATCATACATAGCATGATTCCAGTCATAACACATCATACCTAGCATGGATCTAGTCATGATGCATCATACCTAGCATGGATCTAGTCATAACATAACATACATAGCATGATTCTAGTCATAACACATCATACCTAGCATGGATCTAGTCATAACATATCATACATAACATGATTCCAGTCATAACACATCATACCTAGCATGGATCTAGACAATTCATGGCGAGAAACATAATTTAATCATCATAGCATGTGGATTTACCCCTATATGTCATGAAATTTTTAGATCAAAGCATCGTACTTTATAAAAATACCATCTTGAGCATCATAACACATATATCTAGCCCTAGATGATATGCATGATGAAGATTTAATCATTTCTAAGCATGAAGTCACAATTTTGATGGCAAGGTTCATAGATCTAACCCTAGGTAGCATGGAATTTATAGATCTAGCCATTAACCAACCTAAAAATGCAATCTTGGTGTCAAAACTCATAGATCTATCTCTAGATGGCATGCATAATGAAGATCCAAGCATTTCATGGCATAAAAATACAATCTTGATATCAAGAACCCTAGATCTACACATATTAACCATCAAGAACATAGATTTAAGCAAGATCTATCATAAAGCTTCAATCTTGAATCAATTCTATACATGGATCTACATGATTAAACATTTATGACATGAATCTGACCTAGAATCGTGTTAAAGTTCAGATCTTGATCAATGAGTAGCAAGAAATAAGAGGGTAGAAGCATAGATGGAGGAAAACGCACCAAATGACGAAAACTGACACTTATCGGGGCATGAAAAAACATGATTTTTGCACCAAAACCTTCAAAATTGATGATCTTGTAGAAACCCAGCAAGTTACAGCCGTCATGGGTGTTTAGAGATGATTAGGGTTTGAGAAAATGGGTGGAAAGGGGCTAAAAGTGCTTAAGTAGCTGAAAAATCCCGTCTGGCTGAAATATAAGATGTAGGCGTATCGCCTAGGGGTTCCTGGAGTTCTAGGCGATACGCCTAGAACCTCCTGGACGGCGCCTTGGCTTTTTGCCTCGTTTCGCGTGCTCGTTTTGTCGTTTTTTGATGTTTTCGAGTCCCGTTTTCTCCCAAATCACCCAAATCATTCATCCAACTTGTTAACCACATAAAATCCAATCAAAATGATTATAAATACTTCACGTAACTCAATTGTATGCACACATTAGGTCAAAACATGCAAATTTGGTCGGTTTTGGCGTACGTATCGGTTTTGGGCAATTCACCAACGATTCGCGACTCGATCAAGTGTGTGATGACTCGTGACATTATAATTGACTATTAGACTCCTAAAAATGTTTAATTTGACATACGGTGACCAATTTTGAGATTCCCGGTAAACGACGGATCGCGTATCGAAATCGCGTAAAACCCGAAATTGCTTTATTTTCAATTCGAGACATCCAATTTGATTCCAAATGATTGAAATTAAGTATTTGGTTTCGAAAATTGATTATAAATCATTTAGATCCATTAATTAGGGTGTAAACACCCGAAATCCTCCTGGTTCTCAATAATTTGCAAATCGGTAAATCGTAAATTTTCAAAACGGATCGGATTTCTTAATCGGGTAATTTGCAAATGTTACAGTCTCCCCTACTTTAGGGAATTTCATCCCGAAATTAGAAGAGACTTAAATTTTTTGAGAAAGTTAAAAGAGTTTTACCAACGAACACATTTGACATTTGAAACCAATCATAGAGTCGCCATAAGAGATTTCACCGAGGATAGGAATATATTCTCGATTACTAAATAGATCATGTCGGTTCTAAAAACTCACCCGACCGCAAGGGTTAGGTTTGGAATGGTGACTGAGGAGAACAAATTGTGATATAACCGGTGATCAGAGACATAACCCATACACACACACTGTCCTCGGTCCGACTCCCAATGCACCCTAAAGGAATTACAGATGCTTATATATAGGGTGTACCGCAGCTAACCAATCACATTTTTAATACCCTTAGTGAGTACTGTTTGTCTTCGGAGAACATCCTATTCTACACCACCGATATCAAACAACCGAGCTTGATACAACAACATAGGGCGATCAGCATAGAGACTGAGCGATAGATCTAAGGAACACACTATGACCGAACCAGTATCAACCAATAGACTAACCAAAGATAGTGGACCACAGTCTCCCCTACTTTAGGAACGAGACCAGGGGTTTAGGAGACTCAGGTGAGTAATGGATGCAACATGGATTTCTTCAAAGTATCCCAACTCAATCACATAGATGTTGGGTTACGACAGTGGCATTCGGGTCTCGGTAATAGCAAAAAATTTTTCTGGAAATAATTATTTACGATAAATAATTATTTAATCAATTACCGAGTAAATTAAATCAGATAATTAAATTAACAATTAATTTAATAGGCAGCGGAAAACGTTTTAATTTACTAACGCGAAAAACCAGTCAATTAACGTAAACCAAAAGCAACAGGATTCGACAATCACCATAATGCGTAAACACCAAAAACGCATTAAACAAACGCGACATATTCTTAAATAAATAAATAATTAAATCTAAACTAATAACGAGTTTAGATATACCTGAGTGGTGATTCAAACAGACGTTCGAGACACCGGAAGTCAACGGGTGACGCTAGGGTTTCGCAGAACGATTTGACGGGCAAATCGAAACGGCCTCGCAGATACGGATTTCCCTCGGTGACACGGCACCGAAATCCCGTACGTCGGATAGGCGCGAAATTAGGGTTTCGTGGACGATGGCGAAACACGCGAGAGACGCGATTCGCGACTAGGGTTTGTCGGCGGTGGAACCGGCGACGACGAGGATGGGCGGCGGCCGGCTCGGGCGGCGGCTGCGTGCGACGGAGACGGCGACGGTGGAGCGGCGGTCGGCTACGGCTGAGTTGTAGGCGGCGGCGGCTAAGTCGCGGCGGACGGCGGATGGCGGCGGCTGACGGCGGAGCGACGGTGGCGGGCTGCTGCGGCGGCTCGGTTTGGGTTGCTGTGGCGGCTCAGCTTGGGTTGTTGCGGCAGCCCGACTTTATAGTGAACGAAAGATTAACGTTCTCGCGATCAGATGAATCAATCGCTGGAGATACGAGGAGGATGGCGACGATGGTGGTGTCGGCGTCGATCGAGAGAGAGAGAGAGAGGGGGGGGGGGGGGGCGAAAATTCTAGTCTGTTGATTAGGGTTTCGCCCCCTCCATTAATCAAATATATATATCTGATTAATTTCCCGTTAAGTCCCTCGACTTTGTTTAATCTTTGACCGATCCATTTTATTTTCGAGATTAACATTTAGACCCTTTAAATGTTTATCTCTTTGCCGATGTTTAACGAATATTAGTCAAACTAATGATTCGTTTATTTCTGTCCATGACATCAATATTGTATGTCGTCTTTAGTCGCTTAATTAATCTTAATGATTAATAGTAATTCAACTGAGTAATTAATTATTTATCTATTAAACTATTTAATAAACAAATAATTAACTTTTCTGCGAATTTGCCGGTTATAAAAGTAAGCGGTCATATATACCCGTTGCCTCCGGTGTAACTCTTACGGGTCTTAACCGGGTCGGGTACTTGATTTAGTCGGGTCTGGACACCTAAATCCAATAGTCTCCCACTTGGACTGAGCGCGACTATTAATTAAGATACAGTCAGAGGTGCTCTAGCTACACGTGGTTGTCCCAACCAGTCATGACACTTCAAGTCAAAACAACCAAGGCATATCAATAAACTTGTGATATAGTTTAGACTTATGGTATTTGTACAGTCATCGGATCCTTTCTGTATGAGACATCAATCGAACCAGAGACATGGATTTATTCATTCTCTTATGTGTTCGATCATTGTATTTCTCGTTTTGTTGTTCGGAGTGGTCCAATCAAACACACAGTAAGTTTGGGTAAGGCCTTACACTTAACACTTGAAACTAACGAGAGGGCCTACGATGTCAAACTGTCGCATTATTAATGCAAGAGTACAGAATCCCATATTGACTACATACAGCTCCCACTAAGCTTCAGATCCATTCCCAAAATTAACCGTTATGGCTGGCAGTTACGCGACAACGTTAAGCTACAATCAAAGAATGTTCTTTTGCAGACGGGAGGTAGCTCATGTATCTCAGGTTAAAGGATACCGTTGAGTATACCATCAATCAGAATTGTCTTATAATTAAATCCATGAAGACAATCTGATGCGAGTTACATCCTGACGTCATTCTCTAATGAGGCCTTGTGAGTCTGGAAGTCAACATCTTGAGTCCAAAGTCAGAATAGTCTTGCTTCAGGCGTTTCTCCCGCAATGTCTGATCGACTACGGACCTTTAGAATATTAACAAAATACTCATGGATAATTAAACGTATAAAATTCGAATGCGTTACGCAGAATTCAGACTCTCGTCTAACAGCTTAGAGGAGGTCGAATGATATGGTGCAAACGATAGTGTTCGACATCCAACACTAAAATCGAATATCGATGTGATGCAGAATTCACGTACTACGCAGTAGTGTAATTTCGCTGATCTAACCCGATCATTGAAAATTATGAATTCGCTATCATGTCCTCGTGTTTCGTTTTGGGATTGCCTAATGTTAGTTGTTTCTTAAGATTCAGTGTTTATCTTGAACAATGAGTCTTCTTAAGTGAATCGAACTTGTGATAATGAATTGCCCTTGGTAAGCTCATGTATGACTGTGTTATCACTTGAGCACATTAACCGACTATTTACAGAGTCGAATTAATCCTTTGAATGTTTTATGGCATTCTTAGTTCAGATTCAATTAAGGTGGCTATTGATGTTCAACGAGTACAATTGATACTCTTGTTTTTGAACATGTAATCCCTTTCATCAGTGTCTAGTAGTGATGATGTGATTTTCCATCTATGGTTATGGCGTAACACTTTACGGCAACATTTCATGCAATAGCTAAGTATTGAATTTCCTTTCGTATCATATTTAGTATGATTTGAATCGTTTTAAGAGATTGATCGTGTTAATGGTTGCTCAGCCACATTATGATCAATACTTAATTTAATCTTAAAACTTATAATCAATTGAGGTGTCATTTAATATTTTAATCCAGTAAATTTAAATGATCTTTAGATCGGCACTTGATCGTTATTCCGGTAAGGATCTGTGGCGATGCTCCCACTTGCTTTAGGTAGATTGACATTCCTATCATCATTTCTTTTTCAAACCTTTCGGATGTTAAATTTGCATGAAGAAAACGTGGCAATTAAATTTCGTTCTCAAGAACGAAATTGTTCGATGTCGTAGCATATGGTACGGTAATCGAATGCTTAACATCCAGATGTTATGACTTACTCATAAGTTCAAAGACGATCAACAAAGTCAATTCTGAGTTTGATAACAAAGTCATTTCTGAGTTTGATAGCATGGAGATGCGTTCGTCTATGATTGTTTGAAAGTATCTCGTGATGATCGAGACGATGATTTATTCCATCGGACTCTCGGGTCTGACATTAGAGGATGTTTCCCTTATTCAGGTAAGGTTAACATACAAACTCTAATCAGAATGTCACTATGTTTCGTTAAGCAACAATCCATTGTTGGTGAAACATTGTTAGTCTGTTCGTCTCGTTTAGATGCGAGAGCTGCATTACATGGTTCAGTGATTTATCAGAATCACCTTTCTCTAGATATTTAAAGATCTAGCTTTGGACATGTAATTACTAAATTCCATCTTCGCAAGATACTGGTCTTGGGATTGGAAGTTAGTTATGCAAGTGATGTATGAAGGGTCGTTATGGTCACAAAATGTCAAGGGATTTTGTTGTGGCAAGTCATCAGTCTTGTGTTTATTGGTTTCTAGATGAAACTGTGAACCGTTGTACAAAGCACTTAGTGCATGTCGGATTTAAACAAACGTGAGTACAACGGGTGTAGTCCAAGACTTCCAAGATGTGTGTAGGTATGTACATGAATGTGTAATGATAATGTGCACTAGAATTGGTGTGACCATTCTACAATGTTATAATCAGCAAGTGATTATTCCTATAGTGATTCAGCTGGTGATTCGAACTTATATGAACAAACGTCTGCTTGAAACAGAGGATTGATATGTTCATACGGTTGTGGATCGAAACAGCGATCTTCAATCGGTCCGACTTGATTTAATATTCTTGACGTCGGATGGTTCAAAGTCATAGGACTTTATGAACTACCGTTGCGTCGTGCATTGTCTCGTAAAAATTACAATAGACGCATAAGGCATTACAACTTTGATGGGGTATGATAACAAAAGGTCACCATGTCGCATTTAAGCTAGCCTTGATCAAATCAAGTGCACCAGGCTATAAGGTATGTTGTTATGGGATTTTGAACCTTAATCTAACAAAAGGTTGAATCAAATTCAAGCAGATTAAAAACCAATAATGTATGTTTCGAAAATCAACCATTGTCAAAACATGTCATAATCAAAATCCAAGGAAAGCATTTGTTCATCCTGGAAAACAGCCAGGGAAACCAAAACAAAACAAGTTGTTTCAAAACACCAAGAATTGTTTAAAATGAAAACTCAAAGGACACGAACTTTATTCAAGTGCGATAATCGCAGGGCAGTTCTATGTCGTCTTGGTATGCTTCCTATCAGCTTCATGCACCTACAAAATGTAAAGTATGTCAAACATATATTTTGTAGGAATAAGTGAAGTATCATACAACATGAACTTATGTGTATACATGATGAATAACCCGTCTGGGCTTTTCCACTCTTCACCTTGGCAAGATATTCTGGGCAGTTTCTTTTCCAGTGCCCCATCTTGTGGCATTCAAAACACTCGCGCTGTTCAGGCGGCGGTGCTTTGGTTGCCTTAGGCTTGCCTTTCTGGGAGCTTCCAGATGCTCTGGTGACAGCTGCCTTGCCTTTCTTCTTGTTCCCACGCCTACCCTTCTTGACCTCGGGCTTCTTGACGCCTCCTGATCGGATTGCGAGTACATCGGGTGCCTTGTCGTTAACAAAATTAATTTCAGCAGTCTTAAGCATACCGTGAAGTTCAGTCACTGTCTTTACCATGCAGTGCATGTTAAAGTTTACCCGGAAAGGGGTGAAGGCACTGGACAGTGAGTGAAGAATCAGGTCAGTCGCCATTTCGGCGGGGATGACGTAATTCAGTTTTGCTAAACGGTCAATGTAACCCTTCATCTTCAGGACATGAGGGCTGACGGGAGCGTCTTCTGCCATGCGACAACTAATGAGTGTCACAACGGTGTCATAGCGCTCCTGTCGGGCCTGAGTTTCAAACATGCCCCTCAGATCACCGATCATCTGAAAAGCCGTCCTGTCAACCATGTTCTTATGAATCTCAGAATTCATGGTGGCTAGCATAAGACATGCGACATTTTTGGCATTTGTTCGCAGTGTGTTATGGGCGTTTCACGCCGCGGCCGTGTCAGCTTCAGGTTCCTCAGGAACCTCAGCCTCTAACATGTTTTCCATGTTAGCCATTTTCAGGACGATTTTCAGATTCCTTTCCCAATCAAGGAAGTTGGCGCCACCAAGTTTCTCCTTCTCAAGGAGAGACTTGAGACGGAAAATCTCTTGGTTTGCGCGGTTAGCCATCTGAAACAATAGGCAAATGTTTTAGTGTTTCGATGTTATGATTCGTATTCAAGGATGGCAAGCTAATCTTGAATAGGAAATGGGAATCCAGTCAGTTAGACAATTTCTCCAGACAGTGTAAAGTGCTTTCAAAATTTCTAAGTAACTGAATGGACAACGATTGTCACTTGTGAGCAATAGTCACAACTCCCGTTATTGGGCTTTCGCGAACGGATCAACGAAATACGTTTAGCCCCATCTATGCCCATTCTGTCTACATGCCGACCAGAGGTACGGTGTTGAAATACTCCAATACCAAAGGTGCGTGTAAAGAAAATAGTAGTTGTCCTAAGTGGTCAGCGTGCGCGTACGGTGTTGAAATACTCCAATACGCTCACCTTGGAAGATACCCTAAACACCACGTGCGGTGTTGAAATACTCCAACACGGATGTATCGGTCAATATGTTCCAAGTTAGACTTGACATAGGATGACATAGACTACCAGTTTTAGACTTACCAGATAGGATTATTAGGTCATATTATAATATTTAATGTGACGACAGATTTTACGAATCCTATCTCACTCGGAACGATCATTTAAATAACCTAAGTATTAATGATCTACGTATCGCGAGACGATAACCAATTTTATTAATGTTCGATTACTTTATCGAAAAATCCGAATTAAATGTCGAATTAAATTGGTTAATAAATTTTATGAAGTCGTAATAAAATTAGGACTTTTATTTAATCGATTGAAAAAATAGTTTTATATCGATAAAACTAAGTTTGGATTTTAGTTGGCGCGTTAATCAAATTAAGACAAGCAACCAAAAACAAGCAAACACACATGTACATATCCGGCCATGCAGGGGTTTCGATATTGTCAGAGCCTATGACAATATCGAGGAAGGTCAAGGGACGTAAAAGTAAATCAACCACGAGAATAGAAAAACTCCCTGATCGATTTAGTTGCTCCCACTGGCTTCAACAAGCTCCTGCGTGTCATCTGGAAACGTCGGTCTTGTTTTGGCTTCTAGCCATTTTCGAAACTCGTCTCGTTCGTCCAAGCGAAGGTGAGCAGTTATAATTTAAAACAAAAGTATTCTATTTTAAACAAAATACAACTTTGAACCCAGTAAAAGTGGGCCAATCCAAAACAAAACAACATGGGCCCAATGGGCCAAACCATAACGAATTAATGACAAAACCAAAGTAGGGTTGGGCCGAATATGCACGAAAGATAATTCAATCAATTTGATTGAATCGGATTATGTTTAGTGGATTCAAATCGACTAAACATATTTAAATAGCGATTCATTCAATTCCGCGACTTTCGGGTTCAGAACCCCAGTTCGCGAAAGTACACCGGTTTGGGTTTGCGTGTGGTGATCAAGGCTCTGATACCACTGTTGGGTTACGACAGTGGCATTCGGGTCTCGGTAATAGCAAATTAAGTTTTTATTTTTTGGAAATAATTATTTACGATAAATAATTATTTAATCAATTACCGAGTAAATTAAATCAGATAATTAAATTAACAATTAATGTAATAGGCAGCGGAAAAAGTTTTAATTTACTAACGCGAAAAACCAGTCAATTAACGTAAACCAATAGCAACAGGATTCGACAATCACCATAACGCGCAAACACCAAAAACGCATTAAACAAACGCGACGTATTCTTAAATAAATAAATAATTAAATCTAAACTAATAACGAGTTTAGATATACCTGAGCGGTGATTCAAACAGACGTTCGAGACACCGGAAGACAACGGGTGACGCTAGGGTTTCGCAGAACGATTTGACGGGCAAATCGAAACGGCCTCGCAGATAAGGATTTCCCTCGGTGACACGGCACCGAAATCCCATACGTCGGATAGGCGCGAAATTAGGGTTTCACGGACGACAGCGGAACACGCGAGAGACGCGACGGCGAGGAGGGGCGGCGGCCGGCTCGGGCAGCAGCTGCGTGCGACGGTGGAGCGGCGGTCGGCTACGGCTGAGCTGCAGACGGCGGCGGCTAAGTCGCGGTGGACGACGGATGGCGGCGGCGGCTAAGTCGTGGTGGACGGCGGATGGCGGCGGCGGTTCACGGAACGGCGGCTGTGGTGGATGACGGTGGAGCGACGGTGGCGGGCTGCTGCGGCGGCTCGGTTTGGGCTGCTGCGGCGGCTTGGCTTGGGTTGCTGCGACGGCTCGGCTAAATAGTGAAGGTAGATTAACGTTCTCGCGATCAGATGAATCAATCGCCGGAGAAACGAGGAGGATGGCGGCGATGGTGGTGTCGGCGTCGATCGAGAGAGAGAGAGGGGAGGGGGGGCCCGAAAATTATAGTCTGTTGATTAGGGTTTCGCCCCCTCCATTAATCAGATATATATTTGATTAATTTCCAGTTAAGTCCCTCGACTTTGTTTAATCTTTGATCGATCAATTTTATTTTCGAGATTAACATTTAAATCCTTTAAATGTTTATCTCTTTGCCGATGTTTAACGGATATTAGTCAAACTAATGATTCGTTTATTTCCGTCCATGACATCAATATTGTATGTCGTCTTTAGTCGCTTAATTAATCTTAATGATTAATAGTAATTCAACTGAGTAATTAATTATTTATTTATTAAACTATTTAATAAACAAATAATTAACTTTTCTGCGAATTTGCCGGTTATAAAAGTAAGCGGTCATATATACCTGTTGCCTCCGGTGTAACTCTTACGGGTCTTAACCGGGTCGGGTACTTGATTTAGTCGGGTCTGGACACCTAAATCCAACAATAGATTCACATTAATTCACATAGATTCACATAGATTCATATTAATTCACATAGATTCACATAGATTCACATTGATCACCATAGAATAAACCAATCCAAAACTGAATATAATGATAAACAAAATGGAGCTTCAGACTTCTTGACCAAACAAAGCGTCAAGTTCTGGTGTACCGGATGGGTAGCGACCCACATCCGGTTTACCTTACGAGACACGATATCGGGACAGAACCTGAATCAGCCATCGCTAGAACCTAAGACCTATACCCCACAACCAATATCGATCGTATGCTAAGCTAGCATCACACACAATCGTCGGTGGCAGTGCGTATGAGTCTCTGATTTAGCAAGAGTAGAGTAAGTGTCCATACTCGAATTGACGGTACGCAACCGTAAAATTCAAGTGATGAGCACAAAAGGCTTAAAACGAATGATACCCAAATGAAATCGAATACCACGATCTAAACCGAAACCGCGCATTGGATGCCATAAGCCGATTAGTACTCGCTCGGGTGTCACGACTAGCGTAATCCGAACTGTACATTTCAGAACAACACGACTCCTCTGACTTGGGATGAACCGCATGATTCGTGGTGTATGAATTCGGTGACATGAATTGAATTACATGATCCGAGGCGCATGAGTTCGATAACATGAATCGAACAGCATGTCCCGAAATACATGTATTGATAACGTGAACCGAACGACATGTCTCGAAATACATGTATTGATAACGTGAACCGAACGAAATGTCTCAAAATACACGTACCGATAACTGAAACCGAACAACATGCTTCGAAGCACATGCATCGATAACATGAACAGAACATCATGACTCGAAATTCATGTACCCGGTGTTATAGACTAGATAGCATGACTCAAGATACATGAGCCCGATAACATGAATCAAATAGCATGACTCGAAATACATGAGCTCGATAACATGAATCGAATAACATGGCTCGAAATACATGAGCCCGATAACACGAATCGGATAGCATGACTCGAAGTACATGAGTTCGATAACGTAAATCGACTATCATGACTCGAAATACATGAACTCAATAACACGTACCGAAAACAAAACTCAAAATGCGAGAATCCTGATAACATAAATCGAATACCATAACTTGAAATACGAGAAATCTGATAATATAAACATATCTTGAAATGAGAATAACTCGATTAATAGTGATTACCGGTCACATGCATCCACCCATAGTACCCTACAAATGGGCACAAAGATTTAGAATTAAATGGTACACCCGATGAAATAGATTAACAAGCCAACAAATGGTCACATAATGATAGAGTGAAGAAAGACCGAGCCACAACCGAAACAATCTTTAAAATCATGCAACCTTCAGAAGCCAAAACAAAGGATCGAATCCATGAAATGACGGTACAGAGTCTAAAATTTGACTCATGAGTCAATGGTAAAGCACTGCCAGGAAAAATCCGGAAATGAAACGGCAAGGATCGATTCCATAAACCGACTATTGAGTAAATCAAGAGCCGAATTCACGAACCTAACTAGCCGAAACACCCCGGAGTGACTGGACTGGGTTTGAACGAGTTTCCCATGATAGAGATCAAGGATGAGAAATGAGCAAATTCATATACCGCCTATGAGGGCGATTACGAATTATAATAAGGGGCGCAGAGTGCTGACTGAGACATGGGGCTCAGTACCAGATACTGCCGCGAATCAGATACAAACGAGAGCTGAGACGCATGAAGGGAACAAATTTAGGAGAGTTAACACAATGGATAAGACATAACCCATAAGGAAGAAACGGTTGCGCAGAGGCGAATGGTTTCCCGAGGGTTAGAGACGATAAGGTGACTGGCAACTAGAGTCATATGGGCATAAAGGCAATGTGAAAGTCGATTTGGTGAACGGGAGGAAGACCCGATGTATCTTTGGATGTCTCTGATTCCCATTTAATTGTGATGAACTTCCACAATTTTGGATCCTAAATGCATTCGCTCCATACGCAAGTAATTGTGGACTAAAGCCCACAGACTGGTTTATCGTCACGGATTGCCGGGAATTGAGGGTCCGGGCGAGATACGAATGATTTTCTTAAAGCATACAAATTCATAATGATAACTGAAATAAAACCAAGAAGGTACGTTGAGATAAGAGGAAAAGGATCTGAAGATGCTAACGGTGACCAATGCTGAAGAACGGACATCAACGAGTTAGGTCGCAAGGTAGACATAACTCAATGATCATAAAGATCAAACATCGAACAATAGATTTAATATCGATACGTGTATAGGGTTGTCTACTCAAAAGGTCGTAAAATCATAAACTCATACACATGCAATCCCGTAAACATGTGGACTTATAAACTCATAAATTTCCAAACGGGTAGACTCCCCAACACACATACCTAGGGGATACACGAGACGTATCAAACGAAGGTATTTTAAAATGGTTAACTTGAAATTTTTAACAACACAGGAGAGTCATGTGCGCGTAGGTTCATAACCCGCTTATGTGCCCGCTTGTCTGCATGTATACGTGTAATCCCGTAACCACGCAACCTGTAAACTTGCGAACCCATCAACAAGAATTTACCCAACGTACACATAACGATAATGATTGTATAAGAAATACATGACTCAAAAATCCAAACGAGACATCACATAAACGAGTACATAAGTACGTAAAAGAAATGGAACAATAGGGTTTCAAATGACATCAACATAAAGGAAACCACTACATAGGAAGTCAATGATTTCAATGATTACAAAGCATCAATCATAAGACTCATCAAACAACATCCGATCGGATGATCCAGAATGGGGTACACGGGCAACATTGCCGTTGACGGCAGCGTAAACGGTTACTAACAGTGGATGCGCCAAAGGAGTGCGATCAGGGGCACCATAGTAATAGCAATCATGGGTGAAGACAAGGGCAGTCTGGGGGACAACAAAGGCTCGATCAGGCATGGGCATCACAGGTTGAACCATTTAAGGCTGAGCTCGAGCTGGCTGAGAACTAGTGCTCCCGAGATGGCTGGGTCGGCGACATATGCCCACATGATGACCAAGAAGGCCACAATTCGAGCATTGCCAACATGGGAAGTGGGTAGGGTGATGATGGTTGCACCGATTGCATAAAGGATGAAGTCCCCAGTAGGGCTTCTTAGCTCTCGGCACAAAGGGAACACTTTGAACAACAAGAGGTGTGGGGATAGCAGCATCAAGTGGAGCAATATGAGTTGTTGCCCTGGTATAGGTTAGCCTTCCACTTCTCCTTGCTGACTCTAGTAGAGGAGGGCCCAACACCCGAGTCTCCTTGTGGTAGATCGGTAGGGTTTCCAGGGTCTTTGCACACATAGAAGAAACGCACGCCTTATGGCGTTTGGAAGGACATGTGGGTTCTCAGGCGGTAGCATTGGCATTGAGAGCTTACTAGATTAAATCAGGGAGGAAAATCGTCACTTAACGTACAACCTCTCGAGCCACTAGACGGTTTCGGCGATCATACAACGACCCAAGCAAAGAAAAGAGAAAGAATCAATCATGAGACAATGGGTACAACAGGGTGGGTGACCGTTTTAAAATCATGAGACAACTGAATCCATAAGTCATAGGTTATCGAGAA
The DNA here is from genome assembly GCA_039602395.1 of Deinandra increscens subsp. villosa. Classification (NCBI taxonomy): domain Eukaryota; kingdom Viridiplantae; phylum Streptophyta; class Magnoliopsida; order Asterales; family Asteraceae; genus Deinandra; species Deinandra increscens. Next base: position 9,214,694 of record JBCNJP010000007.1, on the reverse strand, counting down.
TTATAGGAGAAAACCGTAAAACCATCATCATATAAAACGAGAAATTAGATTGAAATTCATTTAGGTCGTAAAAGGTTAAGTGTGTTATAGTGAGATAGTGTAAAACATATTATCATAGATTATTGCAAATTTTACATACCACGCGTAAAACATGAAATCGAATGATTTTTAAAAAACATACAGAATGACCCTCATTTCCCGAGTGGGAAACTACAACCGTGACTAATGAGAGTACGATCTTAGTGTTTGACATGCTTTGGCCTAATAGGTTTCGGCACTCTCATCAGGGCGTCCCAGGTGAGCGTCTGGATCCGTTAATTCAAATTTGTATGCAACGCTTTTCCAGTTAGAGACCCCAACTACCGGTGCTTCCACCCTTACAGTTACTACATGTCAATCACTAAGGCCCCATGTCTGATGAGATCATAAAATCGAAAATCAACATCCTAAATGGTGCATAAGGCACCATTTCTAAGGAAGGAGGCTAGGAAGCCTCAAGTGATTTGTGTATAAGTGTGTGTTAAACGAAAAGGGCAATAATTAAATAGGCATGATTAAGAAGAAATTATAGGACATATAAATCATATAGGCATGCGATGCATGAGGCAGTCATATGTGGAAAGGCCAGTTGTGTTGCGATTTCAGATCGCAGTGAAAAGAAGCTCCGAAACAAGACCATTCTGATGGTCAGGGTGCAATGGATGCACAGAAAAGGTTCTGAATCTACTTGGGAACGAGAAGATGAAATGAGAGAATCTCACCCTGAGCTGTTTACGCTCTGAGCAAGTTTCGAGGAAGAAACTTATTTAAGGAGGGGGGGGAGAGTTGTAACATCCCAAGATTCAGATAAACTCGTAAGTGGTAGTTAATATAATAACTATGCTTATCATATGTATTTGGAATCTTAGTGAATGCATATTTATATGATATATGTGCTAGATATAAGTTATATGTGTATATGCATGATAATATAAGTGAATACGTAGTTGCAAAGATAAGAAAGAGATAGATATGTGTTGATACAAATAACATGATGATATATGTGGGAATTGATAGATATATACATGTGAATACGTGTGTTAGTAGTTAATAGAAAAGTAGAAGGGCTAAAAGTGTAATTTATGTAAAGTTATCAACGTATACGGATATTATACGTATCTATAACTATTATAAACATTTTAAGGCTTAGAATATAGTAAAAATATATCCTAATATGATCCATAACATGAAATAATAAGTGTTGTAAAGTTTGAGGGGCTAGAACGCAAAATAGCAAAAGATATATATAAAAATATAAGTATATATATACGTATCTATACGTATATAATCGAGCGTGTCCCGAACCTTAGAAACTTTTATAAATATACCCTTAAGTGTTTTATAGCATAAAATAACAGTTCGTAGAAATACAGGGACTTAAAATGTAAAATAGAAGTCCAGGGACCAATTCTGCCATTCTGCCAAAGAGGGCTAGCGGTACGCGAAGCCTGGCAAGATAAACTGCGCGATACGCGACCTGTTTGCGACCCGTTTGCGACCAAGAACGCGTTTTTTCGACTTGCAGCTCACGTTTTGACGAAATTGACCCTGTATACGTGTTGATTTCGAGCATGAGTCACCCTAGACATGTGTAGGGACCCTAGGCGCACTCAATGGGTATAAAAACACCTTCTAATCAGCTGAAAATCCTTTCCAATTTCCGAAATCCAAACCGAAAAAAACTCTAAATTCGGACCCGAAACTTCACGGGTCGATTTCTCCCAAACCATAAAGAGTTAGTAGCCGAAATTTTGCAGTCAAGCTTATATAGGTATGATCTAAAATAACCTCTTTCAGTTTTGGCTAAATCAATTCCTAAGTATGATTTTTAAAACTATGCTCAAATTAGGGTTCTTGAGCTTGTTTGGGTAAAATTGAATGATCGGGTGGGAATTAGGGCCTGAATTTTGGTAGGTAATCCTAAAATGATGTGTTTTAAGAAAGCCCTAAACTTTTTTCACAAAAAGAAAAGGTTTGGTATGATTTTTAGAAGCGGGTCAAAATTAGGGTTTTCTAGACATGGTTTTGATAAAATTGAATGATCGGGCTTGATTTAAGGTTCCATCTTTTGAAGGATATCATAAAATGGTATTATAACAGAAGCCCTAAGTTTATTTGATGAGAAAAGAAGTTTTGATGTTAATTTAGGAATTATGTCAAAATTAGGGTTTTGGAAGGTAATTGTCAAGTATTGGGATGACCATAAAGTATTGGATGTTGATTCTTGGTATTAGAGCAAGTTGGGATAGTCACCTACCACTAGCAGAATTCTCCTACAACAACAGTTATCATGCTAGTATTGGTATGCCTCCTTATGAGATGTTGTACGGTAGAAAATGTCGAACTCCAGTATGTTGGGGTGAAGTTGGCCAACGAGAATTAGGAAGTAGTTCAAAATATGGCTCGAGATCTTGATGTGGTCAAGGCAAGGTTAAAGGCCGCACAAGATCGACAAAAGTCATATGCGGATAAAAGGAGAAGGCCAATTGAGTTCCAAGTGGGAGACTTCGTGTTGCTAAAAGTTTCTCCTTGGAAGGGTATTATTCGGTTTCGAAAGAGAGGCAAGTTAGGCCCAAGGTATGTAGGACCTTTTAAGATTGTAGAACGTGTAGGTGAGGTTGCCTATCAGTTAGATCTACCTGAGGAATTGTCTGGGATTCACCCAACATTCCATGTTTCTTATCTAAGAAAGTGTGTATATGAAGAATCAGAAATAGTGCCTTTAGATGAAATTGAGGTAGACGTAAAGTTATCATATGTGGAAAGGCCAGTTGCGATTTCAGATCGCAGTGAAAAGAAGCTCCGAAAGAAGACCATTCCGATGGTCAGGGTGCAGTGGATGCACAGAAAAGGTTCTGAATCTACTTGGGAACGAGAAGATGAAATGAGAGAATCTCACCCTGAGCTGTTTACGCTTTGAGCAAGTTTCGAGGACGAAACTTATTTAAGGAGGGGGGGGGAGAGTTGTAACATCCCAAGATTCAGATAAACTCGTAAGTGGTAGTTAATATAATAACTATGCTTATCATATGTATTTGGAATCTTAGTGAATGCATATTTATATGATATATGTGCTAGATATAAGTTATATGTGTATATGCATGATAATATAAGTGAATACGTAGTTGCAAAGATAAGAAAGAGATAGATATGTGTTGATACAAATAACATGATGATATATGTGGGAATTGATAGATATATACATGTGAATACGTGTGTTAGTAGTTAATAGAAAAGTAGAAGGGCTAAAAGTGTAATTTATGTAAAGTTATCAACGTATACGGATATTATACGTATCTATAACTATTATAAACATTTTAAGGCTTAGAGATATAGTAAAAATATATCCTAATATGATCCATAACATGAAATAATAAGTGTTGTAAAGTTTGAGGGGCTAGAACGCAAAATAGCAAAAGATATATATAAAAATATAAGTATATATATACGTATCTATACGTATATCATCGAGCGTGTCCCGAATCTTAGAAACTTTTATAAATATACCCTTAAGTGTTTTATAGCATAAAATAACAGTTCGTAGAAATACAGGGGCTTAAAATGTAAAATAGAAGTCCAGGGACCAATTCTGCCATTCTGCCAAAGAGGGCTCGCGTGTACGCGAAGCCTGGCAAGATAAACGGCGCGATACGCGACCTGTTTGCGACCCGTTTGCGACCAAGAACGCGTTTTTTCGACTTGCAGCTCACGTTTTGACGAAATTGACCCTGTATACGTGTTGATTTCGAGCATGAGTCACCCTAGACATGTGTAGGGACCCTAGGCGCACTCAATGGGTATAAAAACACCTTCTAATCAGCTGAAAATCCTTTCCAATTTCCGAAATCCAAACCGAAAAAAACTCTAAATTCGGACCCGAAACTTCACGGGTCGATTTCTCCCAAACCATAAAGAGTTAGTAGCCGAAATTTTGCAGTCAAGCTTATATAGGTATGATCTAAAATAACCTCTTTCAGTTTTGGCTAAATCAATTCCTAAGTATGATTTTTAAAACTATGCTCAAATTAGGGTTCTTGAGCTTGTTTGGGTAAAATTGAATGATCGGGTGGGAATTAGGGCCTGAATTTTGGTAGGTAATCCTAAAATGATGTGTTTTAAGAAAGCCCTAAACTTTTTTCACAAAAAGAAAAGGTTTGGTATGATTTTTAGAAGCGGGTCAAAATTAGGGTTTTCTAGACATGGTTTTGATAAAATTGAATGATCGGGCTTGATTTAAGGTTCCATCTTTTGAAGGATATCATAAAATGGTATTATAACAGAAGCCCTAAGTTTATTTGATGAGAAAAGAAGTTTTGATGTTAATTTAGGATTTATGTCAAAATTAGGGTTTTGGAAGGTAATTGTCAAGTATTGGGATGACCATAAAGTATTGGATGTTGATTCTTGGTATTAGAGCATGTTTACATATATATTAAATATATATGAGTTCAAATTTTGATAATTAATAATTAAGTTACTCGGTGTAACGATTGTAGTAATTCCGCCTCATGGTCGTCAATGACGCCTACACGGCCGGTAACGATCGTCACCAAATTTCAAACCCCGTGACTATTCCGTATAGTAATCCCGCCTAAATGATCGGTCATGAGGAAACACGAGCGGTAAACGTTAAGGAGCAAAGACTTGAAAAAGATATAACAAAATATGTAAAGGGGGCAAAATGGTCATTTTGACTATTAAGGGTATTAACCAATAAAGAGTTGGGTTTTGGATAATGGGGTAACTCCTAAATGTTATTTATAACCTTTAGGATGTCTTAATAGGGACATTACGTTAAAGCCATTAAGTAACTGATTCACGAGGACTTAACCCAAGAATAATAGCTTCGCAAAGCTAAGGTGAGTTCTATGAGCCTACTTTTAAATATTTTAAATGTCTTAAACGTTTTTGGGCTGGCATACATACTGTGTTATGAAAAGTGTTTCCAAATGATTATAAGTGTTGTTAAGTGTTATTGTTCATTTGGATTGACTATGTGATATTATGCATGTGAATTAAGTATGATGTGTTATGTGCTATACTCTACTATGATATTAAATGTCCAAGTGATGAGGGAATTGTTAATAGACGTATAGTGAGTATGTAGGTATATACGAGAACTAATGATACATTTGCTTTATATATTATGTGGTGGATACGCCGCTGTTACTTCCTATATATAAGCATAATAATATTAGTTACCCGGTATATCAGTAGTGTATAAACTCTAGTGGTAAATTGGGAAATGATCATTAGTTGCAATATATGAATACATTATCACTGTCTACTAATAAACCTAAGGCTCTTAGATATTTGATTAAAGGCATGTAGTGGTATTGTGGAGGTTGGGGATTGCTAGTAAGATACTCGTTATTGAATGAGTTGAACTGGTTAAGTAAAGTCGTAAGGTCATGGAGTGGATAGTACAAATGGGGCTCATAAAATAGGGAGACAAAAAGGGTAGTATTTCTCTAGCCGGTGTACGGAAGGGCCTACATAAGGTAGTGAGACTGGCCATATCGGGATGCCTGGATGGGAAGGATCTGTTTGACAGTCGACAATACTATCCTACCCTAAGGTGTACTTGATAACCACAAAGTGACCAGAGATTCTTTAGGCTGCTCCAGGGTAGCAGATAAAGAATAAGGCATAGCAAGACGTTGCTAGTGCAAGGAATATTGAATTTAATTAACTAGGAAGGTTTATGGGATTGATGTTCCTGTTTGAATATATTCCTGGTTATGTGTAAATTTTGATGTGTTGTATAATTCTGTTATGTTTTATACTTGTTAAAAGTTTCCTAATGGAGTCAAGAAGACCCGGGAGAACTTGATTTGTCATGCAGATCAAGAAAGAGTTTTTAGAAACTTAGAACTCACCAGCGTAAGCTGACTTTTTAAGTATGTATATCAGGTGATGGTGAGACTTCTGGAAGTAAGGATAGGACTTTGGTGATAAAGAAATGAATGGGCAAATTATCAAGAGGAAGCTTGTTGGACCACTGGCATAGACCTAGATAGTTAAAGTTTATGTAATATTTAGTTTATTGTTGTAACTTGGCAATACGAATAAAGTTTTTAATATTTCCGTTGCGTTAGTATCTCTGTTATACCATGTTTTCTTGTGTAAATCCGACACGTGACCCCTCCTGGAGCCAAGTCTGGGTGTGGGCGTCACAATCTATCTCTAGATGGCATGCATAATGAAGATCCAAGCATTTCATGGCATAAAAATACAATCTTGATATCAAGAACCCTAGATCTACCCATATTAACCATCAAGAACATAGATTTAAGCAAGATCTATCATAAAGCTTCAATCTTGAATCAATTCTATACATGGATCTACATGATTCAACATTTATGACATGAATCTAACCTAGAATCGTGTTAAAGTTCAGATCTTGATCAATGAGTAGCAAGAAATAAGAGGGTAGAAGCATAGATGGAGGAAAACGCACCAAATGACGAAAACCGACACTTATCGGGGCATGAAAAAACATGATTTTTTCTCCAAAACCTTCAAAATTGATGATCTTGTAAAAAAACCCAGCAAGTTACAGCCGTCATGGGTGTTTAGAGATGATTAGGGTTTGAGAAAATGGGTGGAAAGGGGCTAAAAGTGCTTAAATAGCTGAAAAATCCCGTCTGGCTGAAATATAAGATGTAGGCGTATCGCCTAGGGGTTCCCGGAGCTCTAGGCGATACGCCTAGAACCTCCTGGACGGCCCCTTGGCTTTTTGCCTCGTTTCACGTGCTCGTTTTGTCATTTTTTTAATGTTTTCGAGTCCCATTTTCTCCCAAATCACCCAAATCATTCACCCAACTTGTTAACCACATAAAATCCACTCAAAATGATTATAAATACTTCACGTAACTCAATTGTATGCGCAAATTAGGTCAAAACATGCAATTTTGGTCGGTTTTGGCATACGTATCGGTTTTGGGCAATTCACCAACGATTCGCGACTCGATCAAGTGTGTGATGACTCGTGACATTATAATTGACTATTAGACTCCTAAAAATGTTTAATTTGACATACGGTGACCAATTTTGAGATTCCCGGTAAACGACGGATCGCGTACCGAAATCGCGTAAAACCCGAAATTGCTTTATTTTCAATTCGAGACATCCAATTTGATTCCAAATGATTGAAATTAAGTATTTGGTTTCGAAAATTGATTATAAATCATTTAGATCCATTAATTAGGGTGTAAACACCCGAAATTCTCTTGGTTCTCAATAATTTGCAAATCGGTAAATCGTAAATTTTCAAAACGGGTCGGATTTATTAATCGGGTAATTTGCCAATGTTACAAAAATGAAGTATCCACTTACAAATCCAAAGGCGCTCTGGTATGTTCATATATTGGACATCGATGTTTTATTTTCTACATTTACCCACATTATTACAAGTGATTTAGTGGATTTAGTGTGAGGTTTAAAATTGGTATTGCATATGATTTGTGATGATAATGGATAGTTGAAAAAGGAGATGGAGTTGCTGGAAACTATATCGACTTTTTTTGGATGCTTATATGGCAGAGACGGTGGTGTATCCCAGAGACGGTGGTGTATCCCAGTACAAATTAACAAAGGGTTTGAAAATTGAAACCCTTTGTTAATTTGTACTTTTTTGTTGTATTGTTGTACTCCAATGGTGTTTCAATATTGTATATTGAGTTTCCAGATTACATAATTACTTATTACTTTATTTCAGTATGATGGATTAGGAATAGTAACAAGGTTTGCAGGTGATCATTGATCTTCTGCATAGGTATGGTTTCATATATTTGTATTCCTATTTTACTAAATCAACATTTATGATTTTTTGAGATAAACTATTAACTCGATTTTCCATTTCGACCCACTAAGGCCAACATTCAACAATTACCACTCGATAGTTGTGTTGGAAATCAGGCCCCAATTAACACCAAATAAACACACAAACAAGAGATGATTTACTACTTATAAAAAACTCTTGTTATTCATTCACTTCTAAAGACCTTAAATAGACTCCAATTACATGGATACGTGAATAATATGCAGCACACTATCTCCTAAATTTATGCATTCATCCCACGTTTACTTTTGACTCAAACTAAACAACCTACTGCTTAGTCCAACTGACCAATTCAGACATATTAAAACATGTGCAGTAAATAAAGACTTAGCAAATTGACTTATTCAAATATAACCCGTAAACTCAACTCCATGATCCATAAACCCGCGACCCGTCGATCTGACCCGTAACCCGATTAATCCAAGATTCACCCCCTTAATCGGTGTTTGTTTACGGATTTCTTCACTGCACCGAAGTCACCATCTTCTCGATCTCGAACCATCTCGACTTTTACCGAACACCCGACCTTCACCTTGGTCACGTCCTAAAGTCATCTCGGTTCAACCCGAATCACGTTAACAACACTTGGAACATCCCACATGGCATCCCGCTAGAACCGTTCACTAACATCTTGACTCTTCACAGATCGACGACCTCACTCCGGCCACATCCAAAGTCACCCGATTTGAACTCTAACGCCATAATGTTCATACCGTGTTACGTCTCCATTTCTCTATTGTCGTGATAACTACAACCTTTACCGATCCAACTTGTTCAAAGAGGCACCTCCACCTACCAATAAAACAAGCTACCTCGCTTCTACCATTTTCTTTACACCGCTAAACAAGCACAATCCAAAGCCACATGCTTTGACGGATCCATTTCGTTCGTTTTTCACGCACTACGCCGGTCTCCTCTTATCACGAACAAACTGATCAAGGACTGAAAATCATTACAGCAGCACCCCCTGCTGAAAAAACCTTCACAAAACAACCACGAGACACACCGTTATTCACCCGTCACCCCGGTCATCTCTACCGGTACTTTCCCCGCGACAACGAGTGACACAAGCCACCTTTTAGTCTCTGTATTCTGCTGTTAAAAATGATCCCGAAACAGCTCATGCTGTCCCAAAACGAACCCGGTTTGCTGCTGCGTTTGCCCCGCAGCAAGGGCTACACCCTTACTCGAAACCAACTCTCAAACCGGCATCTTCTCCGTCTTCACGAGCCCTAGGCTCTGATACCAAATGTTGGAAATCAGGCCCCAATTAACACCAAATAAACACACAAACAAGAGATGATTTACTGCTTATAAAAAACTCTTGTTATTCATTCACTTCTAAAGACCTTAAATAGACTCCAATTACATGGATACGTGAATAATATGCAGCACACTATCTCCTAAATTTATGCATTCATCCCACGTTTACTTTTGACTCAAACTAAACAACCTATTGCTTAGTCCAACTGACCAATTCAGACATATTAAAACATGTGCAGTAAATAAAGACTTAGCAAATTGACTTATTCAAATATAACCCGTAAACTCAACTCCATGATCCATAAACCCGCGACCCGTCGATCTGACCCGTAACCCGATTAATCCAATAAGTTGTTCACTTAGCTCCACTAAGTCATTGTAATCTGCAAACGCCATATACAATTCACATGTTGTATATTCAGGAGTATGTGTCAAATCAACTCCCTCATATATGAATTGTTTCTTAATCTCATATACACGTTCAAGTCCACCATCTTTCAAATAAAGTTCACATTTAATTAAAATGTACCACCAGCAGTCATGTTCATCTAACATATTTTCATATGTAAGTTTGTGATGATAATAGCAGATCATGGAAGAGTTTGGTGCAATTTTGATTTACATCCGGGATATCATAACTGATATTTAATACGTTTGGTTTTTTAGCCAATCCAAACTCTTATCAGAAATTCAGATTTTTTTTTTCATTTGATTATACTTTATTCTCATCAACCATTATTTTTAAGTCAATTATTTTTTTTCCTTGCAGGTGTTAGGTGTGCAACATATTTTAAGCCTTTGTACGCAAATCTGTTGCTTAGGTAATTTTAATGATTTCCTTTCTATTACTTTGTCATAATATATTTACACTAAAATAAGTTGGAGGAGTTAGCTATGATAGGTTTCTCTCACATCATTGGCTGAATTAATAAATTCTTCTTCATTTCAATGTTATAAGTTTATTTTTTTATTTAGTTATTATTATTTTTCAGTCTTCTTTCTGATCATTTGTTCAGTATATGTGACATTAGTTTGAAAGTGTTTGAAAAAAACTTATTACTTACTTATCATAATCCTTCTATTGTTCCAAATTTCTCTTTACTCTCTCTCTCTCTACATCTTTGAGCTTCTTCTATATGTCTTGCTTCTTAAAAATTTATATAATTTTTAAGTGTACTTGCTGATCATTTGTTATTTATGAAGCTTATTTTATCAGAAAGATATAATATGGTGTTAAGTATTTGGTTCCATTACTAGATAGGAAGCAAAAACAAATCCTGTCAAGCTTTTTAATTTACATGTGTGAATGTATTATAGTATACTATTAAGTGTTTTTATCAACATTTTCTATTGCAGTGAATTATATGTAATTTGTTTATGTTTTGGTTTTCAAGGAAATAGTTCTTTTATTTGTAGAACATAAACTCTTTATGAATTCTTTTATCTTTTACATACTACACATGAAAGATGCATAGCAATGAGTATGATTAAGCATGAAAAAAATGTCGGGTTTGGTAACGGGTTAAAATAGTTTCAGAACTTTTACATAAAGTTCACATGTTTATGATTGTTACAGTGAATCCTCGATCCAGTTGATTTTCTTGCAATATGGATTAAATATAAAACCAAATAGGGGAGCCAGAGATCTCAAGATGTGCATGTTATTGCCATAATGGTGCCTTAATATATATCCCATCTTCAATTGTTCAGTGCTTTTGTCCATTTCTATTATATTATATATCAAGCCTTTTAGCCATTTATTTTATATACGCATACAGATGAATTTAGCATGTGATTGGTTACTTTTGGCAGTTTATTTACAGAGGCAACTATATATATCAAGATTGAAGGCAATTTGAATGACCCATTTGTAGCTGATGATATTGTGACAGAGGGAACTATATAAATCTCAAGATCACAGGAACTTCATAAAGGTAAGTAAGGATTGTAAGATATTGTTGTCTTTATTAATTGTATGTAAATAAGTTCTGAAATAAGATTTATAAATAAAATCTGAATATTTGTAGTTCTATGACAACGATTGACTATGGATTCGGTAATTCAAGATTTCAAGCAAAAGGGTGAATCCCAAGTCAGCCTTAATCAATGAAAGCCCTCATTTTTGAAACCTAAATTCCAACGTTCAAGCCCTCATTTTCTTCTACAAAATCATAATCTGAAATTGAGTCGAACAACGTTGCCTTCTCGCGCAGCAACGCGCACTCCGTTCATCACCCGTTCTAGTGGCAACACACTGTTCTGATGTATCTTTCTTCTGCCTGAGTAATACCTGTTAGCATGGTTTATGTTCCTATTTGACCTTAAGTAATAGTTTGGTGTGCAGCATTTGGGTTTCGTTTTGGATGTTGTTGTGTTTTATTAATGAACCATACACTTTTGACCTGCTGATGAGTGATGGGTTTGTGTTTTGTTGACATTTTTCGTTATTTTTGTTGCAACAACTGCAGGAAGCAATCCTGGAACAGTGAAATTTGATTTCCCAAAACATTATGTAAGCATGTGCTGCCATCCATACCACCTTAGTTGTTTACCATTTTTCCTGATCAATGACAGGCGGTAAAGATAAACAGGAAGTTTCAGTGCTTGCACCAGAAACCGGGACCACAAAAAGGAAAGCAAATCCTGGACAAGGTAACCATGTGCTTACAGATACATTACATAATTTTTGATGATAGTGGGCTGGCCTTTTAGCCCTTCATGTTGTTAATTTGTGTTTACAAACAGTGCATGTATCAGCATCATGTATATAGTTGCTCCTATCTTTCTGTAACTTAAATCATCTCAGATATTATTTGGATTCTTATTCCTTTTGACAACAGGGGCAAGCAACGCTGTTGCAGCTGGAAACATGGAGGGCAGTGATAAGAAGCCTAAGCTGAAGACGCGCGTAAAAAAGGAGTCGTGATTGCCAGCAACTTAGCGTCGACTACAACCTATTGGGAAGCCCTTTTTGAAATACTTAGGTGTAGGCGTGTATTAACTGCTATTTTGTAGAAAATGGTAAGCCCAATAGGCTAGATAAACCTTGCCATGTGTTTTGCAACACCAACATAAGGTGGTGTCGTGTAGAAAAGGCGAAGGATGTGCTTCTATGAATCTATGGTTTTTTTTTTTGTGTTAATGTTTGTAGGAAGGAAAGGGTAATTGATCTGCCTGCCTTCGGGTGGTTCTGACTTTTCGTGATTGTATGTATGTGGTCCTGTGCCTATCTTTGCTTGCGTAATATTACTCGACAGCTGTTACTTGCGTACATACAATAGGATTTCGGTCTGTCGCGCTTGCCGCAACGCGCTAATAGAAAAGCTTGTATATATATATATATATATATATATATATATATATATATATATATATATATATATATGCAATAAAACTATTATCTTGAATAAAATATTAACCTTAATATTAAAATTTAGTATTTGGATAATTACTAACCATGATATAAAAAATTTGTATTTTAATAATTACTTATTGGATAATTACTTTTTAAAAGTTTAAATAAATAAACCCTAATATGAAAATTTAGTATTCGGATAATTACTTATTAAAATTTGGCTTAATCCAAAATTTTATGGTGATGACAAGTGTCCTTTTTTTACTAATTAAAGTATGACAAAACTTTTTGTTTATAAAAAATTGTATTTGAATAATAACTTATTGGATAATTACTTATTAAAAATTTAAACTAAATAAACCCTAATATGAAAATTTAGTATTTGGATAATTACTTATTAAAATTTGGCTTAGTGATGACAAGTATCCTAATTAAAGTATGACAAAACTTTTTATTTATTATATAGACATACTAGGATAGAACCCGTATGTTATACGGGTTGAATCATTAAAAATACATATATAATTGATAATTAATTCATATTTTTCTTATTACCAGAATAACATATTACATTACATCAAATAAAAATGTAAAATTATAACTCATAATATGATATTGTGACTTTACCCTCTTTATTCAAAAAAATATATATCTAAGGCATGTCTCTACTTGTATATTTGGAAAATGCAACATAAACGTGATCATGTTTAAAAAATGGTTGTTTAAAAAATAATTAAGCCCTGAATAGTGATTAACATTGATTTATGATTTGACAAACTTGAGACTTTAAGTCTGTATAAAAAGTTAGATTAGTATAAAGTATTTACAAAATTACAATGAACACATTCTGATTGTTGAGTATAAAATCTAGATTATAATAAAATATTATAATGTTATCAATAAAAAATGTTATCTTAATATACATTAGAATACTTACAATTGTATTAGTCACGATGTTTAAAATTTTCAAATTGGATGAACATGAATAATTTGTTATGGTAGGAAAAAACTATTTAATATTGGATATTATGAACATGATTTTTATCGTATATGAATTTCTCTATAAATATTATCACCCATAACGCTGATTGAATTTGTAAAATATTATTATGTATTCATTAATGAAAACATTAAATATGATTTGCTCAATTATATTGAAAACACATTTAAGTGTTTATTGGTATTTTATAAGTTATTAAATATTTATTAAAATGAAAATAATAATAGTTAATTTTTTTTTAATATAAATAAGATGTAAATTAGTATATGATTGTCATGATTTCATAAATAAATAAAAATATATTATGATATTAAAATAGAGTATAGTTTCCAATAAAAAAAATTATTAGGGAAAAAATTTTGGAGGGAAAAGTTTTATGAGAATGAATTTAGTGTTGACATGTATCAACAATTGTAATTATTTATTAGAGTAAGAAGATTGTATAGATTATAGACAGATAGATATGGATATAAATATTTGAAATTTTGAAATACTATCAATACTTTGACTTTAGTGGAGGTGATTGATTCTGTAATGATAAGCTAGCACTAATACAAATTCAAGCAAAGCAATACACAACTATCCCAATAGTGACAGACAGGGGCGGATTTACGGTACGCGGAGGGGGTTCATAGGAACCCCCCGTTTTTTGAAAAAAATTTAACGAGTATATATTTTTAGTTAAGTATTTTAAATTGGGAACCCCCAACTATTTTAAGCTGGGAACCCCAAGAGTTTAACAAAAATTGATTTAGTACATTTGGTAAGTCTAAACTGGTATCCTAAGGGTCCTGGGTTCGATCCTCTCTATCACCCGTTTTTTTTTTTTTACAAAACAAACCATTTTATTTATTAGACAACCACTTACCAGCGTTCTTTTTTTCATCAAAAAAACCCTAGCCTCACTCCCTGTCTCCTTCTCGACCCTCGTCCCTCCTGTGCGCCTCCCTCGTCAGTCGTCCCTCTGGCCTCCGCAACTCCGCCAGTCCGCCGGCCTCCGCCTCCTCCTTGGCCTCTGGGCTCCGCCTCCTCCCTGCGCGACTCCGGCTCGGCGGCTCCTGAGTTCTGACCTCCGCGAATCCGCGATTTTGCTTCCAATCTTGGATTTAGGTATTCTTTTTTTAGTTTCTTTAACTTAATTGTTAGTTTCTTATACAATATTTGTTGTTGATTTGTTGTTAATTGTTAGCTTGAAAGTTGAATCTAAGACAAGAGGAAAAACACCAGGAGGTAAAATCTAGTTTCTTATGTACTTTTAATTTCTTTAACTTAATTGTTAGACAAGAGGAAAGATCACTATCCACAAATATGCAACCTTGAATCTTTCACAGGGACTTTATTTGTTAGATTTTTGATTAATGGGTTTTGAATTTGTTGCAGTTGCTCCACCGAATCCTTGTATTTGTTTCGTTGAAAGGAATTTATTTCAACAAGTTTCGGTCGAAGATGTAATGCAACGTTTTCAAAAGATGAAAAGTCGTCGACAACAATTATAGGTAATTTTCTTTAGTTTGTATGAACCCTCGTATTTATATTATGCGTTTTCTAATTTATAATGAAGAAGTTTTTTGGCTATTAATATATCGTATTATAATTTATACCCATTTATGTGAAACGGTGAAACCGGGGAACTAAGAATAGGGAACCCCCTGAAAAAAAATCCTGGATCCGCCACTGGTGACAGATGTGAGTCGAATTGTTGCAACTGAATATTTAGAACAGAATCCGAGTATACAACACAAAAGTAGATAAGCAACAAATACTCGTCCTCGTTTTCTTTTATTAATAAGCATATATAAGAAGAGAAAAAAGAAATAACAACAACAAAAGCAAATACTTGATGAAAACCCCACAAGTGCCTAGACACATTTCTTGTGAACTATAGACGGACCATACTCGTCATATTCGTTGCTGCTAATCCACATCTAATTAACAAGAAAGCAAACAGGCCGGTTAGTCATAACGAAATCACTATATGAGGATGTTTTTACTCATTTACTTACAATAGGCCGGGTTTCTCCGGGCTATAATTTATATTTAACTGTTAAAACTCATAAAATAGAAGGTAGCTTAATTACGAAAAGAGGGTAGAGTGTCACTCAAAATATAATCTTAATTCATAAAACCTTCTTGAAATAGAATTCGGGAATCTAAATTAATTTTTAAATCCATCAAAGCAAATTAACTAGTCCTTAGGAATTCATTATTTGAAATAGAGGTGACTAATTGTTACTTATAGATGATGGGCCTCTATGAGTTGTGTTTTCTTTCAAACTAGTGAAAGAAAAGATTTAGCAAAATAGTGGACAACTCATATCAAATTAAATGAATCCTAAACATAGGTTACCTGTTGGAAGGCGCTAAGAGATGCAAGGATTGATCCTCCAATCCAAACACCATATCTTCTATCTGTATCTGGGGTTGTAGCCACTTTGATCTTCATTCTTGGAGGTGCAAGAGCAGTGATTTCTTTAGTCACACGGTCCACAAAACCAGGGAGCATGGTTGAACCACCACTAAGCACAATGTTTTGATAAAGATCTCTCGTCATGTAAACATCACCACTCTCCATGATTGACTTATGAAGAGTCTGGTGAATACCTTGAGTTTCCATTCCATTCAAATATGGGTCGAAGAGAAGTTCTGCACAACTGAATATCTCTGCTCCGATTGTGATGAATTGTCCATCTGGCAATTCATATTTTTTTTCAAAAGATGAGCTAATTTTTGCATCTTCAATTTCCATCTCATAGTCGAGAGCCACATATGAATGTTTTTCTTTAATGTCACGGACAATTTCATGTTCTACGGTGTTGGTGAAGACATAACCTCTTTCCAACAGGATCTTCGTTAGGTAACGTGTAACATCACGGCCGGCAAGATTCTGACGAACCATTCCTTGAGGAAGTACGTGACCTTCATAAATTGAGACAAATTGGGATACACCATCTCCAATATCCAACACAATACCTGTAAAAAAGTGTTAGTACCATATATGTGTATGTGTGTGTATATAAGGTTTGAGTTCCGGTAAAAATCACTTTTATCGTAAGAAGTGTAAGGACTGCATTGCGTTTGGATATTAATACATGGTGTTATATTCATTAACCACGAGGACTTGTCCTAGTCCTAGTGGTTAGTGGCGACGAGGGGGAACTTGGGTTTGAGATGTCACAAGTTCGATCTCTGAGTTTCCAGGTTTTACCACCCGGCCGCTTGCGAATGTGAATTTTTCTTGGAATGAGCTCAACTGGTGTAAATACCACCCGAACATGGCCTGTTAAATAAATGGGTCGACCTGTTAACCCATTTAAAGGTTTCTGTAATATAAGTCTTTATATTATAGAGATAAAAAATATTAATATTTAAGCTTATATATTTTGATTTTAACTTTTATCTCTCTATATATAAGTTTTTAAAAGTCGTTTAATTTCCTCTTTAACCAAAGTTACTCTCAACAATTTTATTTTATTAGTTTTATGTACAAATTCTCTAATACTTTTAATTTGTTTCTTTTTATATCGAGTTAAATTTATAAACCCAAGTTTATTAAATATAAATTAGGAATGAGAGAAAGAAAAAACATACAAATCATAAAAACAAAGTTTTCATGTAAGTATATTAGTTAATTGTTTATATCGTTACTAAGTTATTATATATTACTCATATTTATAAATAAACATAAAATGGGTTGACCTGAAACACGACACCAATTTAAGTGGGTCGACACGACCCGACACGACACGAATAGTTATATGAGCTGAGTTAGGGTTGAAGAATTCAACCCACCAACCCGAAACCCATCAACCCGCCAACCCACTTAATATATATATATATATATATATATATATATATATATATGAGTTAATTACCGATTGCGTCCCTGTGGTATGGGTTTGTTGCCACTTGAGTCCAAAGTTTTAAAAAGTTGTCGTTTGCACTCTATGGTTTGCATTTTGTTGCGGTTTGAGTCCTTTTCACTAACGGGGTTAAATTTTTCTGTTAAGTCAGAGGGTATTTAAGTCAATTTGCATATGAGGGGCTGATGATGTAAAATACAAATTTTAAAAGTTTTCAAAATCAAAGGGGTGTTTTGTAATTTTATTAGAATACTTATAAATTAAAAAAAAAACCCTAACTCCACCCTACACCTTCTCCACCCTCGACTGCCACCACCCCGCCGCCCCGCCGCCTCACCCGTGCTTCACAAATTATCTGTTTCATTCGATTCTAAATAACACGACGAAGGTTTTGCTACAAAAATGAAGGATTTTCATTGAGTTATGACCTGAATCACGATTTTCCGGCAACCTCCGATCGTCTTCTTCATTTAACCGGCCATCGGAGCTTTAAAACTTCACCAAAACACATCATCAGTTGTATTTTTATTTAACCGGCCATCGTAGTTTGAAATGTGTTGAAACTCACCGAAAAATCGCAACAGCTGTATTTTCTCCGGTCAACGAAACCCGGCGAACCCACCGGCGGTTAACACTCCTCAAATCTGTCGTCTCCGGCGGAGTTCAACCCGATTTTTCCGGCATCCCAATGTCGTGGCGGCAACGACGGAGTTCAACACGATTTATCCGGCAACCACCCAACAACGGACGGGGTACTGGTGGTGATGATGGTCTTTGGGGAGCCGGCGACGGGATTCTGATTATGTACGTGTGCACACGAGAAGGGAGGACGAGGATGGTGGTTGTAGGGATTCCGATCTGTGTGTAGAGGTGGGAAGGAGAAAAGGGCCTTTTATTTTTATTTTTATTTTTAATCATTATTAAAATCACAAAAACAGTCATTATATTTTATTAGTTTACCTAACAACTCCCTCATATGCAAATTGACTTAAATACCCTCTGACTTAAGAAAAAAATTTAACCCCGTTAGTGAAAAGGACTCAAATCGCAACAAAATGCAAACCACAGAGTGCAAACGGCAACTTTTTAAAACTTTGGACTCAAGTGGCAACAAACCCTAAACCACAGGGACGCAATCGGTAATTAACTCTATATATATAGTGAAAGGTTCATTGCAGACACCCCAATAAGTGTAGACATGTAGACATATTTTTTTCACCTCTCTTGATCTAATGGTTGTGATTAATTTTTTTTTCTCATTATTCAGAAAATTTCACATGTGAACACATGTAAAAAAAAGTCATTTCACATGCGAAAATGTCTACAATGAACTTCACCCTATATATATATATAGGTAAGGATCCTGCGAAAACTCTTTTTTTGCGAAAACCTAAAAACTAACACTAAAACCTTCATAACTTTTTCATACGTTAATATTTTTCTATGAAACTTGCACCAAAAATCTTAAAATTCTATTGTCTTTGATTCTGGAAAAAAATTGATATTTCGAAGAAAAAAAATTAGTGCACATGTGTATTATTAGTGCACATGTGCACCATTTTCATTAGTACTACACAAACGAGAATTGTCATGCGAAAGCATATTGTTTAGGTTAAAAACATTTAAAAAAAACTAAAATATTCATAGAACTAATGATAATTCTACATATGCACTATAACTATTAGTTATAGTGCACATGTGTAGCATAAAATTAAAAAAATTTTAAAACGTTAAATATATTTTCAGAGTTAAAGATAACACAATTATAAGATTTATGGTGCAATTTCTCTTTTAAAATATTAATGTATACGACACGTATAAAGTGCTTTATTATTAGTGCACATGTGCACTAATAAAAAACCACGAAAAACTAACAAAATTATAATGTGTTTGATGCGATTTTTCTAAAAAAAACATTAACGCATACTATATGTATGAGTTTTATTATTAGTGCACATGTGCACTAATAAAAAAACGACGAGACGTTAAAGTTTTTAAAAATTTTTTCCAGAATTAAAGCACTCATAATTCTAAGGTTTTTGGTGCAAATTTTTTTTTAAAAATATGATCGTATGAAAAAGTTATGAAGGTTTTAGTATTAGTTTTTAGGTTTTCGCAAAAAGATGTAGTTTTTACATGATCTTTACCCTATATATATATATATATATATATATATATATATATATATATATATAGGGTAAGGATCCTGCGAAAACACCCTTTTTGTGAGAACTGCGTAAACAAATCTTAAAACCTACATAACTTTTTCATACGTTAATATTTTTTTAAAAAATATGCACCAAAAGTCTTAAAATTATGTTATCTTTAATCCTATAAAAGTTTTAAAAAACTTAACGCTTTTTTTATTTAATTTTTTTTGGTGTGGTGTACATGTGCATCACAAAAAAAAAACTCATACTTTTAGTATGAGTTAATTTTTTTTTAGTCGCACCATATGTCATATATTTTCATCATTTTTTTTTTGCGTTTTTATTAAATGATGCACATGTGTATCATACCAAAAAAAAAACGCTCATACATGTGATATACATTAATAGGTTTAAAAAACAATTGCACCCTAAATCTTATAGTTGTGTTTTTAGATTTAAAGAAAAAAAATAACATTTTATAACTTTTTTTAATTATATGATGCACATGTGCATCACACGGGAAAAACAAACGTTTAGTTTTTTTTTTATATTTTGCTCCAGATTTAAAGATAACGTAATTCTAAGACTTTTGGCGCAAATTTTATGAAAAATCGTTAACGTATGAAAAAGTTATGTGAGTTTTAATATGTGTTTTCGCAGTTTTCACAAAAAGATGTGTTTTCGCAGGATCCTAACCCTATATATATATATATATATATATATATATATATATATATATATAGGGAAGGGATATAATGAAAACCTCTTCGAGTTTGGAAAACCGTGAAAACCAAGCTAAAAAATTCGATTTTTGTTCCGATTTTTTTATGGTGATTCTCTAAGTTAAAAAAACCTCCTTTATGCAAAAAAATAAAAAAAAACACCTAGTAAATTTTTTTAAAAAAAATATTTTATAACCGAGGTTACATATGTAACAGGGTACTGTTACATATGTAACCCCGGTTATAAAATATATTTTTTAAAAAAATTTACCAAGGCGCTTTATTTATTTTTTTGCATAAAGGGTTTTTTTTTTTAACTTAGAGAATCACCATAAAAAAAATCGGAACAAAAATCGAATTTTTTAGCTTGGTTTTCACGGTTTTCCAAACTCGGAGAGGTTTTCATTTTATTCTTCCTATATATATATATATATATATATATATATATATATATATATCATAGTTGAAACTAACCAGTTGTACGGCCTGCTGAATACATAGAAAGAGGAGCGTGCGAGGAAAGATACGTTGCAGGAAGATTGAAGGTCTCAAACATGATTTGTGTCATTTTCTCTTTGTCTGCCTTGCGAGCCAGTGGAGGCTCGGTAAGAAGCACAGGGTGCTCTTCCGGATCAACATGAAGCTCGTTATAGAAAGTGTGATGCCAAATCTTCTCCATGTCGTCCCAGTTAGTAATAGTACCATGTTCAATAGGATACTTCAAAATCATATGTCCTCCTCCGGAGAGGGCTTTCTCTCCAACAAAATTACTAGTATTATTATTATTATGGTGCCTCGTACCACCAGTTTTGTGACGGGGCGTACCAAAAATAGTCGGAAAGACCACACTGGGAGCATCATCACCAGCAAACCCAGCCTACAGGTGTAGAATTGAATTAAGCAACCAATTAATTAATACATAAAATATATATATATATATATATATAATTAACTCATCATATATCCTCTCCCGGGATTATTTACTTTACCTTTACAAATCTAGATCCAGTGTCAATAACAAGGGGCTGAATGTCTTCATACTCCGCCATTTGAAAACAACTAATTAATGCCAACACGATAGGTACGTAATCAGTAATTAATCTAGAGTATGTACGTATATTAGAATTTTAATAGGAATGCTGAGAAATTAAGAATGTAAAAAAAAGTACGTAGATCTAGAGCTTAAATTCAAATACTGCTATCATGGAAACTAACCTTAATTTTGATTCAAATCCGGTAAGTAATCTCTGATGAGGATCTGAGATAAAGAAGTCAACGCTTCAGCTGAAGTTGGCCGGGGGAATGGGTTGATCCGCTTGAAGTGGACTTTGAGAATTGCAAGTAGCAAGGTATGCATTATATAACATGAAAAAGAATAGTATATATATTTTACAAGTTGAATCTATTATAATGCAATATATTGTTGTGTTTCTATTAAAAGACACTACTATTTTAATGTGACTAGAACGCGTTACACACCTTAATTACCTCCCATACCTACCCATCGCTTTGCATCTGCATAGATGGCTTCTTCTTTCTCTTCCAATAATCTAGAAACCCCGCTTCTAGCTCGAACTTTTTTTTTTTGTTCACGCCACCATCACCATCGTTATAATCCATCACAACTTCTCACCTTAAAATAAGCGTTTCCTTTTCTCTCTCCACCATTCAGGGGCGGACCTACCCACAGCCCACCCTGAACTTTTACTGCGATGTGTAATTTTTTTGGTTTTTGGTATTTCGCTACCCCTCAAACGAATTTTTCGCTACCCCTGAAAATATTTTACGCTACCCCTCGAAGAAATTTTATGGTTTTTATTTAAATTCTGACTTGAAAATGTGATTAAAATCCCGTTAATTACCTAAAAAAAAAATTCAGGGCCGCTGCCCCCGAACCCCCGTTAGTCCCGACAAATATTTTTTTTTAACGCTACCCCTGAATTTTTCTCCTGGATCCGCCCCTGCCACCATCTTCTTTCTTGCTCTTTCATATTGATCACCATGGACGATCTTGATACGTGCCACGAATTATGAAAAAAACCCATTTACCCATATCCATTATTTGTTTATCTCCTTGCATGCATTAATTTGTCTAGCCCACGTTTACATTTCCCACACTTTCTCATTTTCTTAATTTATTATACTTAACATTGACACCGTAAGGGTCAAAGTTAGTTTTTTGGCAGTTTTACCCATGTTTTTTTAATGTCAGCCGTTGATAGGAGTTAAGTTTTAATCTCAGCCGTTGAAAGTATGTGGTTTTAAAACTATAATGCGGTTACTTTGACCAATTTTCGTCATCAATGACGTCATCTTAAACCGTATTGCAGTTCACCCTTAATACTCGCCACTACATCACCCATAACTAGTCTCCTGAAATCCAATTTGATAAATATCTCTATATCAGAGGTTTTTTTAACAGCGCTCTCTATCGGAGGTCACCTCTCTCTCTAGATCTAGATCGGAGGTCGACTTAATCGATCGTTGCAATCAATCGTCACAGCCATCCAATCGGCCGCCTCCGCTGTTAAATTGGCCATCGCTGCGCAATTCTGCATGTGTTATCTCTAATTACTCATCACCGCTTCATCAATCGAAAGTCCGAAACCATCTTCAAACACGTGAGTTATGTTAATCTTGATTCCCTTCATCCAAACACTATTCGGAGACGAAAGTGATTTCGTGAAATCGAAGGTGAAGTCTGGAAACACATTCAATACATTTTCAAAATCATAGGTGAAGGCCCATCTCAGACATCGATTTTAAGGTTTTTAATCAACTTCCAGAAACTCAAGCTCTGTTCTTCCAATCAATTTTAAGATAGTTTCTTCCGGACGCATTGATTTTTGGTGTTGAATGGGAAATGGGGTCATGATTGCTATGAATCGTTTTTGTGGTGGTCATGATTAAAGTTTAGGAATATCCAAATGAAAGCTTTAATGTCTGTTTTGTACTTAAATCATTTATTAATGGGATTTGGATATGTTGTTCAAGATCATGTCTCAGTAGTTCTGTTAACTTTACGTAATTCAGTGTGGGCCTTTGGGTATGTTTTATTCTCTCAAGATTCAATTGCTTCATTTTATACTCTTTCCATTTCTGACATACCATTCTATTTCGAATCTGAATGTCAAATGAGCATCTTCCATTATGATGGTGGTGTTGATGCTTGCAAGGAACTAGAATGGGCCGATAGTGTGGTACATGTTTCTGCAGTTAATCAAACAAAATGGTAAATCTTATACCAAAATTATACCCTTTTTACATCTTCTATAATGTGATCTTATATTATGTTTTGTTAAAAGCAGAACATCAATCTCAGCTGGAAGAGCAGGTGACTCAGCTTCTCATGGCCTGTTTAGGACAAGGTATATTATCATTCTATTTTCACATTCCTTTTTAAATTATATTTACCATAACTTTGTAGTTTTTTGTTTATAATCTTAGATTCTTTTTACATGAATCATGTGTTATTGTTTGTTGTTCTAGAATGTGAAATATACTTAATCTTTATGTGTGTGTCTCTCGAGGTTTCAAATTGCATTATCTATTCACTTTGTCGGAAATTGATTTTTTGCTTATATTTTTCTTCTAAATTTGATTGATGTGGCTGGGATATATATGGATGATTTATGATCTTATTCCAAACAATAGTTATATATGCATATTTTTGCTATATATTTTTCTTCTAAATTTTATCTTATTTTTCTTCTAATCTGTGCATATTAATTTTGGTTTTGTAGGCACCACTTCTCTTGCATCTTATGACAAGAAAAATCACAAGGACTTCCTTTCTCTGGTCAAATAAATAGAACCGCAGACTCGCAGAGTATGAAGAAGCTACGACTCATGAGGTACAGAAATCCCAATAGAAATCTAATTGTTGTCCATTTGACAAAAAATGTCATGATCCTGTCATTATTATTTGAATGTAAGTAAACTTTCCTATGTCTAAAAAGTGTCACAGGCTTCTTTCTACCATCCAGTGCCTCTTCTGTGCTCAACTAGACTTTCCTCATGGTCCCAACATTATTATTTGCATCTCTATCCAATGTATGACCTTTGTAATATTGGCATGATCTGGGCATGGTTACGTACAATAGTACATGGTTTATCAGGATTTCTACATCGCTGGTATGTTTTACCTTTTTCTTCTCCTTCATTCAAATTTTTATGAGTTACCTATGCGCTAAATTGAAGGTTTTTGTCCCTTAATCACATCATACAGTGGATATCTCAGACGTCTATGAATTGTATTTGTGAATGTTTTATAGCATTTTAATGATGAGGCTTCATTATTTGAATTTATTTATTAGTTTGCTGTTAGAAGTGTATGTGTGATTTTTTTCGTCTTTTAGATCTCTCAATTTACATATATGTACATTATGTTTATTGACTTGAAGTTTCATATATGTAGTTAGTAATGTGTTCACTGTTATTGCTGCTCATTTGCCTTAATGTGTAACTTATTCAATATGAGTTTGTTGAAGTTTATGTTCTTAGAATGGTAATGTTGTCTTAGTTGTGTACTTATTTAAGACTATGTTTCATATATGTATATGCATTGTTGTCTCCCGATCTCTCATATTACTTTTAATCGTGTTCAGTTAGTATAATAAATATATATACCTCTTTGTTTTTTTTCTTTCTGTTTATGGTCACATAGGCCTCAGTCGTCATCCGCTTCTTTAGTTATTTCAGTTCTTATAAAGAGGTCATTTTCATATTTTGCAGGCGTGGAACTTCCTGTTGTAGCTCTTTTTGAGATTTTCTTATTATTATGGTAAGTAGGTTTTTGTTTGTGTGAATTGCCTAATTAGGTTTTCCTTTGTGTGAACTGACTAATAGAACTGATACATCATGTCCTGTTTTCCATGTTTTGTCTGCTCTGTTGCTTACTGACTTTGGAAATTTTCCTTTTATAACAGGTCTTCACTCTTCTGTGTGCATACTTGCTTACCTTTGAATCTGATTACAACTTTTTAAGGTTTTCTGTAGTATAGATGGTGTATTTGTTAATTTCAATCATATATGACTAATTAGTGAATACATTATAAATGCCTCTGATTTTATAGCTGTATTTGTCAAGATTTTATAATATTTTATACTTAAAGAGTTAAAGCTAATTGTTTGAATGGATTTAATTGTTAGAAATCAAAGCTATAGTTTATTGGTTGGGTACAAGTACTTCAAAGAATCCATGGAGATGTGTGATTTCTTCTTCGAGCTTCTTCACTACTTGCTCCAAATTCATCCTTGATTCTATTATTGGTTTATTATTTGTTTTTCTATTGGAATGTGTAGGTGTTTGGATGTTGATTAAGTGATTATATGATCTATATAATCAATTAAAAGATGCTATATAACGAAGTGATTATATGATTTGTATGTGCAGGTGTTTGGATGTAAAATTTCCCTTTTTTGATGTTGTTTTTTGTGCTGAAATGGAAAAGATTCTATTTAACAATTATCTATAATACTTGCATATTATAGATAATCTGTCCATCACTGCATTTTATTATATGCAGCTATTAGTCATTGTTCTGTACATCACATATGGATATTAAGTTATTATATTTGCAGATGGTGAGCTCATTTTACTGAACTTGAATTAATTTGAGTGGTACTGACCTCTTCTAGAATGATTTGTTTTACGACTTTAGGGTCCATACCTGTGATTACTTCAAACGACTGAATAAGACTGTTTTAAAACCCTTTTTTGTTATGGAGCTTAATGTTAGTTTTTGCAGGTTATAAGGTTGTATCTTATAAAACAACCATTGCTTGATAACCCGATTATTCTAACCCACCCACTAATTTAATGTATATGTAATTTTAAAGTCTTTAATTGTAAAGGAAATTTTGGATCTTTAATGTACGTAAGCTTTGTATTTATCTCTCTGGAACAGGAATTTCTTGGTACCTTTGGATTAACAGACGTGTCATTTGCAGTAGAGCCTCGCCAAAGGTATTATCTTTAGCTTCATCAACAATTTATTACTATATATATTGACCCCTTAAGGGTCAACGATGACTATTTTCAGGTTTTTATCATGTTTTAAAGATCTGGGCCGTTGAAATTGGGCCAAAATTGATCCACACCGTCTGAAATAGGTGGTTTTAAAATCACTTTTCAATTGAATTGACCAATTTACGTCATCAATGACGTCACTATTACAGAGCTTTTGTTTTAATTATTTTTGTTTAACCAGGTCAACGCCCATGTCGTCGCCTGATTCCTTGGTAACCATTAATCATCGTCGCTCTCATTCCCCGCTTCTTCATTTCACAGTCCTGTTGATTTGGGGTTCTCTAGATTCGATTGGGGTTTCAAATCCCAACACTTGAGTTACTCACCCAGTTATAACACTTGTATTATGTGCTTAATGACATAGTAAGCCTTTTATATCCTAACCTAAATAATCAATCAGGTTAAATGGCGGACTAAACGTATCTTTTAACTTGAATCATTACAGTCAAGACGAGAAGGCTAGACACTACATTGTAAAAGATGTTTGTAGAAGATGTTTAAGATAACAAAACATATCTAATGAGAAGTCTTTACACTTCGAGGTACTCGTCCAGGTTATGATGAGTCCATATACCTGACAGTTTTATTTTTTTAAGTAATCTTCCATGTTTCAAATCTAATCGAGTTGATTTTGGTAGTTGATTATAAACTTGCATATATAGTTGCAGGTACATTTTGTATATAAGTATCCATGGGTTATTTATGGAGCTGTGTTCCTGAGCCTATATGCACATGAAAAGAACTGATTTTTTGTTGGTTAATGGAAAAAGACATATTTACTACGTTTTAGTTTATATAGGGACTTGAATGTTGGTACCTTTGGTGCTACATATATAAATCTTATTTATATTATTAAAGTTGAGGTGGAATAAAGATTGAATATGATTCATAAGGTATTTGAAGTTGGTAAAGCAGCTGGTGATTAGATGAGTTCGGATATATGAAGTTTGTAAAGCAGCTCCTGATTAGATGAGTTCATATTGCATCTGCATTGATTTTGGGGTTGCAATTGCAACTTCTAAAAGTGAAATCGTATATCTTATTCTGTGTAATACATGCTTTTTTTTTCTTCTTTTGTTTGGTTGCAGATTGCATTGAATCTGCAATTATGCAACGCCCAACAACAGGAGAATATAGACTTATTCTTTGTAGATTGTACTGAAGTCAGGTTACTATTTTTCGCATCAATTTGAATATATAACTTATTTTTATTGTTTGGTTAGATGACTATGTCCAATCTGCCATTTGAAGTACTAGAAATATTTAATGCATACCACTTTAGCACATATGATGTTGTGTACACCTATCTAATTGCAGTGTGATTTAAATATTGCATCCATTTCTCATATTGATGTTGGAACATTGAAGTGACTATAAATAAAAAACAACTTTAAAGTTTACGATTGTTGTACTTTTAGTCCAATTACAAACAATTTCAAAGTGGTTCCATCAGTATTACTAGAACGACTGTTCTACGTTTAGTCCAACTACACAATTTCAAAATGGTTCTATCAGTATTACTAGCTCCAGGGCAATCCGAAATAACTTGCCCCGATGGTCAAATCGTAGTCATTTCAAATTCGACGCTTGAAAAGGTAACAAACATATCTACCCAATTCATATTACACAAAGAAAGCTGATGAAGATGTATGAAATTAAACAACTTTTTTAAATTTAAGTTAATGTTACACGTTTAATGCTCCCACATACCATAATGGGTTTCTATGAAAGTGACTCCGACTCACTTTTTCATTACCAACGGTAAAAAATAGGTTTTAATTGTGTTTTTAAACGCTGCAACGAATAGCAGTGTTTCAAGCTTCGGAAGAATTAGATTGTTTGGCGATAAAATGTCACGTGGTTTACAATCACCTGTTGGTTGTAGTTAATATTAACTTATAACAATAGTAGTTGAGGGTTTATGATTGTTAACATGGTCTTGTGATTGTTATTATTTGTTTTATGGGTCGTTTTATGACCTATTTTACGTCCAGTTTTTGGTGTGTAAATTATGTAGACTATGTAGTGTATTGGTAATTTGATACGAGGCTAATTCCTTTGTCTGATTTTGGTTATAGGTTGTTTGACTTTTGACATTTTCTTACGGATGTTTGATGATCTATGGACTATGAGTGACCTTACTTTTTGAGGCTTTTCGATTATAAAATCAAAATATTGAGATTTTGTCACCATCTTGCTAAGAAACTAATGAACAATTGGGTAATTATTGTAGATTGAAAAAACAAAATATTGAGATTTAAGTCGTTCATAGAGGTGGCATTTAATAAGAAATTGTTAAATGAGAACCTTGGTTCATGAGAGAAGTTGCAAGGTCTAGAGTTTAGCATAAGAATCTAGCAAATGTTTGATCTTCATGATTAACCGGAGATTAATTTAAGCAAGACTTAAAAGAGTATAATCTAGCAACTTGGTATATTTTTTTGTGTTTTTGTTAACCATTTATAGAGGCATGTAAAGACACTATAATGGTTATTGTTATCAGGATGATCATTGCGTAAATACATGTTAAATAAACGACCCGCTAGCTTAGATTTGCATGTTACTATTGGTTTTGCACTCGATTTTGGTGGTGTATTGGAATGCATTCACTCTCATGGGCTTATTCATCGAGATCTAAAACAAGAAAATTACTATTACCCAAATATCAAAAACTTGAACGCTTTCATAACTTGAAATTAATTTTGAATATTTTTTCTTCAGAAAACTTGGTCTTCAGTAAAGATCAAAGAACATTTAAAAATGTTGATCTTGATTAGCAAGATAATGAAGCATATATGTATCACTATATTTAAAATGTAAGTACACTTACAAAAAAGAAATAAATATTATTCTTATAACTCTTTTAATAATTATTTTACGTTACCCGGATTGGGATGAGTATAAAACTTGCTATTTTAATTAGTTTACAAAACTTTCATCTAAATGTACCAGTATGATATTGATCGATGTGGAATCATGCAAGAATTAGCCCCACAATATGTACCTACCATCTTACATTACTCAAAACTCAACGCATGGTCTGGGTAAAAATCAACCCATGTTCACTTACAGTTTTAAACAATTGCATCAAGAAGTGGCAATTTCTTCTATTTACTTAGGAATTGGTTGTTGAGTTGCATTACCCTGAATTGTTTGCCGCTCCAAGAAATCATGCCTGCCAAAAGTTAGATACCATGAAATGTTTGATCGGAGCTGCTTAGCTAAGTTGTGTTAGGGTAACCCGTTTGATCTAAGACACGCGGTTAATATCGTTTGCATCACTATATAGAGAGGATGACCAGAAAGCCCGAGTTCGGTCATTGATTACTAATGGTGAGAGTGATTGTAGATAAAATTGCTTTTCAAATATTTTATGCTATGTTAGACTGTTACGACTTTAGTCTTGCATGTTGGATATTCGAATCATCTGTGTATGTTCTATTCTTGCTTGAAATTGTATTGCTGTTTGTGCTATATGTTATAGTATGTTTAGTGGTTGTGGATAAAGCTCATATATGTGGAACGAAACAATCTGAATCTATTTTTAATTTAATCTTTTCCTTCATCCAATAAACTGGATTTAGATAGATGAGCTTAGAAAAAGATGAAATTCATTTCCTACATGTAAACGTTTGGTAGACTTTATTTGTTATTTACTTAAGTAAGCTATGCAAGTTTATTATTGTTTAGCGTATTTTTTTTATCTCTTTTCTTCTAAGTTCCTTGATTGTGAACGTGTACCAGACTCAAGCCATCCAACAAAGACTAATAATAGTGGGAACAATTCCTATAGTGTGATTTGGAGTCACCATGGTCCGGGTATAAGTTAACCCCTTTTCATTTAGAATTCTATTTACAATTAGCATTAAAAAATTGTAATTTCTTCTATGTACCGAAAAGAGATCCATGAAACCGTTACCCGTACTGGGACGGGTATAACACTATTTTAGTTAGTTATTATCAGTTTTCAGGACCGTACTATATTAAGGATAAAAATCACTGAAGACCAATCAAATTAAATTGTGTAATATCATCATATCTCATGTTTACATGTGTGTATTTCAGGATAGAATTCTTTAGCTAATTAGTTTTTTTTTTTTTTTAGGTATGTATATCTCCTTCTTTGTTGTACCTTTTCCATCAGCATTTATATGGCTCCTGTATTCTAATTGTTAAAGTAATGCAAATACTATTTCTTAATGTCTAGAGCCCTTATACTCTAAAGAGATCGAGTCATTCTCGCTGCCCTCTTCGGTAGTTACTCTAACTCCATTCAGCATTTGATCGCATCCGCCTCCACATCTCAGGAAGCCTGGACTCGTTTGGTTACCAGTTACTCCAACCCCTCTCGCTCCAGGATCATCTCTCTCAAAGCTAAACTTGCAAAGAACCCGTAAGGTACGTACCCGTTCTGTCTCTGACTTTCTTCATGACATGAAGTCTATCGCCGACAAACTTGCCCTCGTCCAACACCCCATCCCGGATGAAGATCTTTTGGTCCATGTGCTAACCCAACTTGGTGATGAGTTTAGAACAATTGGAGCCGCGCTACAAGCTCGTGACACCCCCATTTTGTTTTCGGAATTGTGTGAGAAGTTGTTTGACTTTGAGCGTCACATCAACCCAGTGGTCTCTCAATCAACCCCTGTTATGCCTACTGTGGCATATACTCAAAGGCAACCAAGTTCCGGTTCTACTAACTCTCAAGGCCACTCTTACAATCGATTGGGTCGTCCGCAGTGGAACTCGGGTCCTTCGAACCCAGGCGGTAATCGTGTTTCTAACAATAATCTTTTTTTGTAAATATTGCAATATTTCAAGGGCATGATACCAAAGAATGCCGAAAGCTTCAAAAGTTTTTCATAGCAAATCAAGTTTCCATAGGGAGTGCGTCCTCGTAAAGTCAGTTGCACCTGTTACTAATGCTACTACTTCCCGTCCGCTTCCCTCATCCCCTTGGATGTTTGATAGCGGTGCCTCACATCTCTATAACTCATCTTGGTCAAATTCATATCACTACACCATGTGGTTCCCTTGCACTAAAAGATATATTGTTTGTTCCTCATTTCCAAAAATAATATTATAATTTTCGTTGCTAAACTATGCAAGACTAATCATGATTCTGTGGAACTTTTTCCAACCCATTTTTTTGTTAACGATCTTCGCACGGGGGCACGTCTTATGTGCGGGGGGGGGGGGGGGTGGGGGTGGAGGGAGGAGGGAGAACTACCTTGATGTCTACTATGCCAACCATCCAACCTTGCCTCAAATAAATACCGTTTCATCAAACTCGTCTCTTAATTGGCATCACAAACTTGGTCACCCATCTATTCGTATTTTCAAGAACATTGCAAGAAGTTTAGGACTTCGTTTTAATTTGAATAGTCTTCATTGTAATTCATGTTCTGTCAACAAAAGTTGCAAGGAATCATTTGGCATGAATCCGTTTAGTACTTCCAGACCATTGCAATTAATCTATTCTGATGTGTGGGGACCGGTATAAAAATCTTTTGATGGTTTTAGTTACTATATTATTTTTTGTTGATTACCACACCAAGTACATTGGGCTTTACCCCACGAAAAATAAATCCAATGTCGCCAAAGTGTTTCCCCAATTTAAAGTACTTGCCGAAAAAAATTCAACACGCCATTAGTCTCTCTCTTTACCGACAATGATGGTGAATACATTGGTCTCACCCCGTATCTTCAAACTCAACGTATTTCTCACTTCACTACCTCCCCCCCCCCCCCCACACACACACTCAGAAGGAAAATGGTAACGCCGCACGACGTCATCGCCATATCGTGGAAACTGGCCTTGCTCTTCTTCATTACGCTAGTCTTCCATTGCCATTCTGGACTCATGCCTTTCAAATGGCGGTTTACCTCATCAACCGCCTCCCGACACCCATTCTTGACCTCAAGAGTCCATGTACTCTTCTCTACAATAAGCCACCCACCTATTCTAAACTCAAACCATTTGGATGTTTGTGCTATCCGTGGCTTCGCCCTTATGCCAAATCCAAACTTCATCCTCGCTCCGAACAGTGCATATTCTTGGGTTACTCAACATCCAAATCAGAATTCAAATGCTTTGACTACTACTCTAATCGGCTTTATCATTCCCGTCACGTGGAATTTGTCGAAACCGAGTTTCCTTCCAAATCCAATTTTACTTCCTCCACAAATTTACCCACTGTTGCAGAATTCTTTGGAGAACCACCTGATTCTCCAACTCCTTCCGTATCTACCACGGCCCAACCTATCTCCAACTCCCCAACTCCAAGCCCAATTCTCCCTCTCAATCCTATTCCTTTTAGGCTTGTCAGTCCACCAACACCCCATCACGTTAATCCTCCTTTCACCCCATTGCATGGCATGTCCCATGCGTCCTCCTCACCCTCACCTTCACCCGCCACCTCTAACCCATCACCGCTAATCCCTCTGCCATCGCTACATCCCTAGCTCACTCTGCTACCACCACCTCACCACCCGTGGCTTGCGCCCCGTCCCGGCCCCAACGACTTCGCCAACCCAACTCCGAATACTTCAACAATATGATTGTCAACCACACCACTCTCCACCCCCTTCCTCTGTTACCCCTAGAACTCATACTCAAGCTTCAAAGGATCCGGCATGGCACAAGGCCATGGGTCACGAGTTCAATGCCCTTTTAAAAAACAGGACGTGGGATCTCGTCCCACCCTCCAACCATAAACCCATTGGTTGTAAGTGGGTATTCCGCGTTAAAACACCATCCTGATGGCTTTGTTGACAAATATAAAGCTCGCTTAGTTGCCAAGGGGTTCCTTCAAAAGTATGACAAGGGCTACTTTGAGACATTTAGTCCTGTTATGAAACTTGTTACCATCCGAACCGTTCTTGCCATCGCCCTTTCCAACAATTCGTCCATTCGACAACTCAATGTAAATAATGTCTTCCTCCATGGCACCTTGCATGAGGATGTTTATATGCCTCAATCTCCTGGCTAGTGCCATCCAGACTTCCTAAATCATCTCTGCAAGCTTCGTAAGTCTTTTTATGGGCTCAAACAAGCCCTGCGAGCGTGGTACCTTAAGTTGACAAACTTTCTCCTAACACTTGGCTTTACAAAGTCCTTGGCAGATCCTTCATTGTTCATCTACAACAAGGGTGGCATTATCTCATATTTTTTAGTCTATGTAGATGACATTGTTTTAACTGGAAGTCATACCACCTGCCTTCAGCATGTTATTAATGAGTTATCAACCAAGTTCTCTCTTAAAGACCTTGGTATGTTGCACCACTTCCTTTGCATTGAAGTGATCTCTACTTCTGATGGTCTGTTTCTTTTCCAACATACTCATGTTCAAAATCTTCTTACAAAATTCAAAATGGATGGTGCAAAGCCTGCTTCCACACCCATGAGCTCTATGGCTCATCTCTCTCCTGTGGATGGTTCTCCCAATGTTGATCCCACCCCGTATCGTCAATTAGTGGGCTCTCTCCAATACTCGGTGTTTACTTGTCCTGACGTATCCTTTATCGTTAATAAACTATCTCAGTACATGCATGCTCCAACTCAATTTCATAGCAGGCCTTGAAACGTGTGCTCCGGTATTTGAAAGGGACCATCCATCATGGCTTGTTCCTCAGTTGTCACTCCCCGCTTACACTCACAGCCTTCACCGATTCTGATTGGGGTGGCACGACTGATGGGGTTCGCTCCACAACCACTTACCTTGTATACCTTGGTTCCAACATCCTCTCCTGTTGCTCCTCACGTCAGAAATTTGTCTCTCGCTCCTCCACTGAGGCGGAATATAAAGCATTGGCTAATGGTGCGACTGAACTCTTGTGGGTACAAAATCTCCTACTGGAGCTTGGTTTCAAATTCACTTCACCGCCTACTATGTTTTGTGACAATGTCGGTGCTACTTACATGTGTGCCAATCTAGTTTACCATTCACGTATGAAACATGTGGCACTATATTATCATTTTGTTCGGGGAAAAATACAAAATGGCAAATTACAGGTTTTTCACATCCACTCCAAAGATCAGCTCGCGGATGTGCTCATTAAACCGCTTCCCCGTGGTCCTTTTCAAACTTTTAGATCCAAGATTGGAGTCTTCCACGGATCCACCATCTTGCGAGGGCATATTAAGGATTGTGACATTCCGACCCTTTGAGTAGGACCCGAGCCTTAGAAACGGATAAAAACTGATAAAACCGGTGAACCGAGAGTTGCGTATATAGGCAGGCGTAGTATGTCAATTAAGGTATTAGATGAGTCTAGTAGCCTTCAAAAACATCACACACAAGTCAGAGTCTCGAAACATTGGTGAAAAACTGAAAACTGCTAAGTATTGTGAATTATGTGTAAAACTGATACGTGAATTTAATTGCATGATCGTAAATTGTTATATGGCAAGTTGATACTTGATTTTAGTGTATTTTGATGTGATAAAAATGATGGTGAACCTAAAATGGGAGAAATCCTTGAGAACCGTGACCATAAACGCAAAAAAAATTTGACAAAACGGGCTACGGTCAACGGAAGTCAAAAGGGCATCCAGACGAGGAGCTCTAGGCGTATCGCCTAGAGCAACCCAAGGCCCTAGGCGATACGCCTACTACCAACTTTTCATCAAAACCCAAATTTTTGCCTATTTAAGCATCATTAGCCACCACCACCTCATTCCTTTAGCTCCAAACGAATTATCTGCCCCATTTACGTCTCTTATCATCTTCATACTCATTCATCATCAAGATTTGAGCTTTATTACAAGTTTCAAGCCCCGATTTCATCCTTTATCATCCTACATCATTCGGTAAGTGGTTTCTTGTGTTTTGCTTTTGTTTAAGTTGTCAAGATCTAAGCTTTTTGATAGATCTAGGTCTGATCTATGATTGTTTGATGATATCTAGTATAGATCTAATGATTTGGATATAAAAGATTGCATCTTTTGATGAAAAATATGGCTTTTATGCATGATATTGTGATATGAGCTAGATCTAGGGTTTTGCATTAAAAATCATGCATGCACGAGGATAAAGGTTGATGATTTGTGCTAGATATATGTTATAATGACTTGATAATGATATATCTAGGGTTGATGTGCAATAAAGTGGTTGACTTTGCGTAAGATCTATGATAAAAACATGATTTCGGTTGCCATGCATGCAAGATCTTGAATAAAGGCACATGAATGGCGTTAGATCTACTAGGTGAATATGTAATCTAGATTATTGGATGCATGATGATGTATAAAGTTGTGAACTTGGTGATCAATTGCATGTGGATGATTTTATAAAAAATATTTATGTGAAAATATGAGGAAAATGGCCTATTAGGGCAAGTTAGCTTATATGCATGTGGCTAGGAATCTATGGCATGGTTTGATATATGCTAAATGATGATCTATGTGATTTGAATGAGATAATGATGTTGTGTAAGCATGGATTTAGCCTACATGTGATAAATATATATTTATTGGTAAATAAATAAATTGAGAAAAATGCATGATTATGAGCATGATGTTACTTGGCTATGTGTTTGCATGTCATAAGTCAAATTGATTATGAATTATACCGGTGTATAAGTCCTAAGTCTCCTACCTCGGTGGGAATGACAAGACTTTGTACGAGCGCCCCGTCGATCGTACATCGTATACGCGGGATAATGTCGTAAGTCATTGTGACGCATATGTTTATCATGATACAATGTGTTGTATATGTGATACATGTTAGGTTATGAATAGAAAACCTAAATATAATCACCAATGTGTATTCGAGTCCATTTGTTTATTGTCCACGCGTTGTGGGGATGGTTGGTCAAACTTAGTCAACACTCACACGATTGCGTGTCATAGGTGGGGTCTAGGAGGAATTCACCTTCTCTGTTCAAGTGTTACTATTCGGAAACTTAATTGCACCCTAAGGTGAGCTCTCGGCCCCAGTTTTAACATGTTATGCTTTTGGGGGAGAAGACATGTAGTAAATTATTTTCTGTTGAGAAAATGCTAGACTTATTTTTGCTGAGAAATACTAAACTATTTTCTGTTGAGAAAACGCTAAACGGTTTATGTTGAGAAATGCTAAACTTGTTTTATATACTATTTGTAAAACATAGAAGAAAACGTGGCAAGGGAGTCCTTCCACAATTCGTGTACCATTAGTATCAGGTGATAACGGGGAAATGTGAAACAGATCTGTTGCGCTTGACAAACCCTGCCCTTGCTAGTCGCTCTGGCCCCATCGCCTTCGGGGATGGAGAAGGGGTATTATATTGTCCTAGCTTTGGCCATGCTCGGTATAGCAAGGTGGGATGGAAAAACTTAACTGTCAGGAATGGGGACATGGTGCCTATGTTGTTATAAATAACGTGGTCTAGCCAACACAAGTATATAAAATGCTGATTATCTTTTCCAGGATGTGGATTTCCTGGGGGGTTACGCCTCGTTGAGGGTAACTGGTATCTTACTATTTTAAATAAATGGACATTTATTTACTTGCTTAAACTTCGAGAATTCACAAACCTTGCGTTGACACTTTACATGTTTCTTCTCAGGTCCTTAGGAGGTTTGCTAAGGAGCGCACGTTAGGTATCATTCATGATGTCATTGCATGGGTTGTAATAATTTAACAACTTTCGACGCCTTGGGGGTGAAGACAACTTAACTGTTTTCATGTTATCGCTTCCGCATTTGAATGGTTAACTTATTGTTTAAATCGCTTCCGCAAATGATTTTGAACTTGACGAAAATTCTTCCACACTGTTTTGTTAATAACGCTTAACTCTGATAAATTTTTTTACTAAAACGGATTGTTGAGTCGAGCATATAGATGTTCGAAGTGTCTGATGACTCGGATCCTGGTCTGTTCGCATCCGCGCCCCTGCTCACGGTAGTTTAGGCGGGCAGCTCGGGCGGGGTGTGACAGATTGGTATCAGAGCGGTCAGTCAGAGTGAACAGGGACCAAAACGTGGCGTGCCTTCCCATATGTGATGTTGATTGACGCGACGTACAACACCAAGTTGTACAACATTCCGTTTGTTGAGTTAGTTGGTGTGACGTCGACATCGAAATCGTTTTGTATTGCGCATGCTTTCATAACGAGGGAACGATAAGAGGACATTACATGGGTCCTTGAGTAGGCTAAAGGTATGCTAAATAAGTGTACGGAGCCATGCATCATTGTCACAGACAGGTACCAAGCTTTGATGAATTCCTATGATAACGTATTTCCTGAAGCCACTAAAAACTTATGCAGGTGGCACATACAGGAGAATATAACTAGAAAGTGGAAGAACATTGTTAAAGCGAAGCCATAGAAAGATTTTACTTACTGGTGGAAGGTCCTGTGTGAGTCTCCCAATGTCATTGATTACAACTTAGCGAAAAAATGGAAGAAAAATCACGTGAAGACGGGAAAGCCGGTAAGTTTCACTGATTACATAATAACTGGTTGATTCCATACAAAAAAAAACTTTGTTTCTTGTTGGTATGACGATCGCCTCAACTTTGGTCAGCATACAACCAATAGAGTCAAGGGTCAGCACGCCAACTGAAAAGATCACATTAAAGGAATGTACAATACGCTCGACGCAATCGTGCGTTTGGTAGATAGAGTTGTAAAAAGCCAGGAGATAGAAATAAATAGAACTTTTAAAAGATTGGGCATTGAATTATACACCTCGCATAGAGTTGGTTAATAATTTGCGTTATAAGGTGACTGTTGATGCTCTTGAACTTCTTAGACACGAGGTGGAAAAGCTAGAGAAGTTGCGTGAAGCAGGAGCTACAAGCGAGAACCGGTTGTTCACGTCCATGGGTTTGCCATGTGCTTGTCGGCTGGAGCAATACATTAATAAAGGTTATAAATACTTGAAAGATATTTTTTGTGAAATTAATACATTTATCATATGATTGCATACTGCTAACTGACTATTTTGAACTAGGCGAATGTATTCGACTAGAAAATATCCACCACTTCTGGAGGAAGTTCAATTTCGCCACGGAGTACACTAAGGAGGTAGAACCTGATCTTGATCAAGTATTTGAAGATATTAAAAAAACATTTGCTTCACAATATCAGCAAGTCAAAAAAAACATGATAGAAAGGTTCAAATCTTGGGTGTTACCAAACAAATCAAAAAGTAAAGCGCCTGAGGTGCGTCACGACCCTCGTGGTCGTCCAAAACAACAAAACGCAAATAGCCAACGGAAAACCAGCCCTGAGCCTACGAGACACAACTCGTATACATCTGCACATCAAGATATACCGGACCCTCCGAGACACAGCTCATTCACATCGTCCGAGTTCAAGAAGTCCAGCACACGTCCGAGTCAGAAGAAGAATGCTTCTAAGAACGGGAAAAATATTGGTCAGACGGGAGCTAACCACAGGTTTCCCCTAATGATGAATCCACAGCACGCCCGATGACTCAATGAGGAAATTCTGGCCGGCGATTGGACGAGGATAATTGGGGACCGAGTCTAAGGCCGCCCATATACAGGATCCTATATATCGCTACTTTCACCGGTTGATTTCCTGGTCAATCAACGGTCGCAAGGAGAGCACCGATAGGTGCAACCTTAGAGATGATTTCTATCTCCGTTGTTTGCTGACCCACAGGGCTTGCAACCTCGCTCAGTGTCTGGAGGAGTATTCTGCTAGCTACTATCACCGGCAGTCTCGAGGTTCGTTACTCGACGACCCGTACGTCACGAGGATAGCAGATTCCCTCGGCCATGCACATTCCTTGACTAGTCTACAGATCCAGTCGATTCAGCCGAAAATGTTGGGTCGTGCGACGGTGGACGACATGGGGATCCTCAGGAGATATCCGAGCTTGGGCCGGTGTTTCACATCGAGTCGTGGGCAACAGCCTTATGTTCCCGAGCCGTTGGTGGAGCCTGACCCGTTGGCCGCTGCTGAGGTGTTGATTTAGGGGGAGGTGGATCCGAATCACCCAGTTCAGGACCAGGCAGATCCGGTCGATGCAGATAACGAGCCGGAGCCGCCACATCACCCTGCGATTGTATACCGTGTTGTGCAGTTGCCTGCCCCCACACAGGCCCTTCTACAGAGGCTGGATGAGAGGAGTCTGGAGCTGGGTCGACAGATCACGGAGCTTCGAGAGATGATGATGTGGATGTTTGGCCGCGAGGCCGAGGGGTTGCAGCGTTCTGGTATCCACTTTCCACCACCCCCTTGGTTTTACGATGTTGGCACGTCCGGCACCGCACATGACGGTGCTGGCCCGTCCACCGCACATGAGGATATTGGCCTAAACATGACTGCACCTAGTGGTGATATTGGTGAGGAGCATCTTGATCTATCCGGATTTCATCACCTTTAGATGTGTTATTACTATAGAGTTGTACGTTTTGATTTATATGTACAAAATCATTATATATATATATATATATATATATATATATATATATGTAGTTATTTTGTGTTAATTGTATAATTTGTTTTGTTAGTTTGGTTGTAGCTTTGTGATGATTGATATTGTTACATATGCAATTTATTTTGTGTTGATTGTATAAGCTTGTATATTTTGTTTGGTTTGGTTGGTTGTAGTTTTGAGATGATTGTTATTGTTTTAAAAAGTTTAATGTTGTAACATTCATAATAAAGTTATACGACACGTTATTAAAACAAAAGGGAAAAAGTTAACGATATAAGTGAAACAAGTATGAGTGTCAATTAAAAAGGAAAAAAAACTTACGTCATATATTAGTCAGTATTATTTAAAAAAATGAAACGAGTATGAGCGTTAATTAAAAAAGGAAAAGTTAGCTCAAAAAATTAACGGTATGAAAAACTTTCACAAATCACAATAGATAAACATTTCACTCTATCCGGTACACCACCTTTGACTAGGGTGTAAAACAAGAAGTAATAAAAT
This sequence comes from Deinandra increscens subsp. villosa, assembly GCA_039602395.1. Taxonomy (NCBI): domain Eukaryota; kingdom Viridiplantae; phylum Streptophyta; class Magnoliopsida; order Asterales; family Asteraceae; genus Deinandra; species Deinandra increscens. The sequence continues at coordinate 9,174,531 of JBCNJP010000007.1, read as the reverse complement.
AGTGTTAAAAAAAAGAAAACCCTAAACTTGCTGCATAATTAATTGCAATGTGGCGGCAGCGCCGCTTTGAGGCCCCAACGCCCTGGTTAGGGCGGGTGCATGGCAAAAAGCACCAGAATGTCAATAGCAGGACCCTACCTGAAAGGATACGGGGTTTAAAAAAGATTCATGTTTACCCCCTGAAGTATACCAGTAGTGCTATTTAATCTTTTATGTTTTTTTATTTTAAGTATACTTTTAGTTAGTTCATTAACTAGTCGGCAGACCCGTGCGATGCACGAGCGGAACCAATGGTTGCTATTATATAACTGATTGCGATGCACGTAACCACTAAATCTTGACCAACAATAATAAAATTTCAGGAGGGAACATCTAATTACTTGAAAGGATTAATGCTGTTGTGTTGTTATATGATTGTTGCTGCAAGTTTCTTTGTACATATAGAGCCTGTGTGTATACGTGAGTTTTGTTAAACATTGGTGTTCCTTTTGTTTTGTCTAAATCAGTAAACATTAGAGTGAAGGTCCTATATTTTAATTTTATAAAGAACAGCATGTGACAAACATAAATTAGTAGTTGATTTCCAGTCCTATGAGCAACCTGTGTAAGCTTGTTATCTGTTTCTAAATTGTGTTCACATAACTTAATGGAATGTGGGTATGCACATTTTTATTTGTGCTTGTGGTTGTCATCAATTAATTTCGTAACAGATAGACATTTCTAAAGTAAGAAAGATACATTAGATATTAGTACGTTTAAAGTTTGAATGAACATCGTGTGTTCAAAGTAAAACTGTGAATAACGGTTAGAAGTTCGAGCGGAAGCAGTGTTCCATCCGGTTGTCGATATCACGTGCTGCTGCCTCGGCATCCCTGCGCACGGACCGTAGACTCCGTAGCACCGTCTCTTTGGTACGAATCGCATCATTTAGCATGGATGCAGCAGCATAACGGAAGGGAGAGGACTGAATGTTAAGAACAGCTTCCAGCGTTTGTCTGTTTTTTGCGAGCAACCTTTCAACCACAATTATCACCGCAGACAGTTCAGCGATTGTCTCATTGTGGCTGGCGATGAAGAAGTTACGGACATAGTCTTCCATTTCCTATATACAAAAACGTACATAAAATAGTAAAACAACATTACAGAGCATAGATACATGTTTTTTCAGTCATATCCTATTATCATTGTTATCATGCTCATCCTGTTCAAGTTGGTAACCTAAAAGTGACTCATGAAGTAGGTTGTAAAATTGCTTGGACCAACAAACATTGAATTCTTTTCTTTGTAATAACATAGTCCTATCTAACATGTTGTAGAGAAATGACAGTGTGGCTTCAAAGGAGATGTTGCAAAAGATAAATATTGGTTAACGGACAATAATTTAGAAAGCGGATAATATGGATTGTATTGAAATTAGAACTTTGTGTATAACAGAAAGATAGCAAAGCATAAACCTTATGTACTGTCCATGATTACAGTTGTGTACACAGATTAATTGTGTTTATGTTCATTTAAATCTTAGAAATTTCTTATGGCTACATGCAACAGATGAAGACTGCAATGTAAGGGATCATCAGTGTGTCATAGCCTTGATGTTTCAATGTAAGTGTTTTATTAAAGATAACATAAAGCTATACGTTTATTAAACGGCTAATTTCATGTATCTGATTTGTAAGATTGGGATTAGTGACATGCAAAGTTGCATGCATCCCAAAATATGTTTCATGAAACGAAATACAGAATCTTGGTTCCGTACCTTGTATGGGAGAGATGAACGGGGTTCGCTGTTCTTCGTATTACTGTAGGGGTTGTCTGCATGAAGAAGAGCAAGTGGGCTAGTTATCGTGTAAGCAGTCATTTTAGTGCATCTAACAATAAAGAATGAAGGTTTACCTTTCGCTGTGGAGATGGACTTAACGGGTTGTTTGTGCATGGGTTCTGTTGAGAGGAGAGGGGAATATGGATTTAAATGGTTGTCTTTGTAACCGCCTGTCCATTCAGTTCCATTGTAACTGTTGTCTGTGTTTGGCTGTTCGTTATCTATTCTAAGCGAGTGGGGCAAATATCCAATCCGTCTGCCTTCTCGTAGCAAAAAAAAAATCACTTTTTTGTGGTTAGCTGTTTTTATCACTTTGGATGGGATCATGTGTTTTAACCAAATGGGTCCTTTATTAATAATCAAATGGGGAAGTTCTGATGGAAATTACATATGCATTTTTGTGACTATTTCAACTTCATGTTTTTTTTCTGCTAATATTTCTGATGGTTTAATACTATTAACGATGAAGGTGGGAAATTTGTAAGATCAGTAATTTTTAAGTTACAAAGTTTGCCCAGTAAAACCTTGAAATTTTACAGATCGAGGATGATAACTATTTTAGTGTAATATTTTCATCCCAAGAAAATAAACATTCTTGTAAAACCATAGATATGAATATAGTATTAATTTGCACATAAACAAAATAAACTAACCACCAGATTCAGTTCAAACAAATGAGTGATTTAGAAGCAACGATTGTATTAGTTTCCATTGAGAATAATTAGTTATAAACAACGTGGAGATATGCTGAAACAGTGGAGAAGTAATAACATAGTAATACTTTCAGTTTCATAAATCAGACTGGTTGCGTGCTACGAAAGAGATAAAGGCTAACAAACATGGAATATGGTGGTGCCATCCTTTTGGTCACGCTCCTCGTCAACCTGGAAACGCAGAATTTTATGTCTCGAAAGGCCCGTAAGGTGGAAGAATGCGTCCCAGTCTGCTTTCATCCTTAACCGAGGATGGGTGCCATCTTGACCTGCCCATAGAATCTTCACCAGGAACTCCTTCATTCCATACTTTAAAGTTGCTTTGTTGGAAACATGGATGCTGTGGCTCCGGAACAGTGCTTTAGGAATGGACTGCAAGAGTAATTTATTACTCTAACATATACTTAAATTGATAATCATAGTTATGTATTAAAATGTATAACTAAACCATTGTTTCTGACATGAATATACCAGTAGGTGACTTTCCAGATTGTGTGTAGCTAGCTGTTTGAAGTAGTGGGGGCTCTCATCAGAATGAATGTGGGTCGGTATGGACCGGCTGCATTGATGATCGGGATCCTGGTATAGTGCAGTACCAATGTTTGTGAACACAGTAACCTCACAGTTGTACGCATGTTGTTCATCACTTCCATGGTCCGTGAAAATAAGCCACCTGCCAGGTTCAATTTGGTTCTCAATATAGAACAGGGGCCAGCTTCGACCTGTAAAACCTATTGGGACCTGCTGCTGTGTCTGTGGATCGTGTTCGAAAAGGACATCGACGACCGCGTTTTGTTTGGCCGCATAAAGCTTTACTGTATTTGGCCTTCCTCGGAACCTCCATTGTGGCAACTGTATTGGCAGATCGTATAATTTAACAACATTGAAAATTAGCACCTGATTGCAGATGTGAGTATGTAACAGTTGTCGATTATTGTAGTTGTTAGTAAATTTTTATCTAGTTAAATAAAAGATGCCTTAGGTATGAAGTAATTAATTAATATAATATTACCTATTATGCAAACACTATGATTAATGAGAACCATGTTTAGATCATGTTAACTATGCAAGATAAATATGGGAAATTACAGATTGCTGTAATTTAATAGATGAATACCGTATAGCGATCTGGCTGTGGTATTGTTTCATTGGTGTCATCACATATACTATATTACCATCAGTATTAGTAGATATAAAGCACCTTCGTGTAAGATTGTGTGAAGGTAATGGTGTTAGTATTACGTCAGTTATATTCGTAGGCTTTGAGATTGGCATATAAAGTAGTTATGTTAATTGAGTGAAAGAATATTAAGTTAGAGGTAGTTATACTTCTTAACTATATAATGTAGAGTTTTAAAAAGGAAATTAAATATTTCCGTTATATCAACAACAATAATTCGTAACTAAATCAAGGCATATGTAAGTAATCATAAAAATAAATTAAAGCTGTGTTTACCTTAAGATCAGTAGTGAAATAAAATTCTGTAGAGGATGTAAAATGACTAACCTTTTTTCCTTCTGTTGCATGAGCAGGATCAATTTTTACATGTGATGCGGCCTTATGAACGTGGGTGTCTGAGTATTTTTCAACAAACTGTTTAGGTAGGAGCTACAATATAGAAGTGAAGTTCTCTTATTAGTAATAGTAAATTAACTATTAAGAAGATGATGTACAATGATGGAATATGAGAAATTGTACATATAGATAGTCAGAATGTCACCTGCGTATGATATGTTTGATCAGTTGCTTCAACGACACATGAATTAAGATATTCTTTTCCATTCCTTTTCCTTCTTATCTCCATCCCCTCTTCATTGTATGCACTAACTTCTATCTTGTCAGGCTTCTTCCATTTTAAGCAAATCTTTTGTATGCCACGTCTAGTGAATGCATTGATAAAAGACATCCATGTGTCATCTTCAGCTCCCCACAAACCATTTCCAATATTAGTGAGGTTGACACTAAATTTGTGCTTTTCGTAGTCCACAAAACGAACAGATGTGCAGTTTTTGGGCATGTGTCGTGTGAATTGCAAGGGGAAAACCTACATAGAGATTATATATTTATGTGTATATGTTATCATTTTTACTAACTATAGACTTGTTTAAAGAAAAGAACTAACCACTCCGCGAGGCCCTTCATTTTCTGGAATAAGGTCAAGCAACAGTTTATAAGGCATCTGTATAGAAGCAAAATAGGTTATGTGCTTGATATATTGATCTTACTGGAAGCATTTGTAAGCATAACATCACAGCACACGGAGAAAGCCAACAGGAGTATGAACATTTTTTAAAGTGAATGATTTTGATTTGTTTGTTATTGATTTCCTTTATGGACATTATCTTAATATTGATTGCGACATCACAATTACAACAAAAGTAATTATGAGGCAGTAAAACTAAAAGTGGAAGAAGTCGCTTACATCGTTGTCAGAGAAGATGTAATTTGTACTCATATACCGTCCAGTAACGTTGTTGCAATCCCACCGTCTACACACCATGACAAACACAGGGCTGGAGTAGCCTACATCCAAGTCTTCAAAACACGAACCTGTTACTTCAAGGCCCTGTAATACCTCCCCAATGGGTCGCTTCGACATTGTAATATTCCTTTATCTTCCCTGCTATACGAATCAATAAAAATAAGATGTAGCTTTAGGTGACTTGGAGACCCTTTAATAGGTACCAGGGAGACCTCCGGCATGCCGGACATTAAGTACATGAGTAATAACAGCACGATACTGAATGAAATGAGGGAAATTGAGAAGGCTCTATGAATGTGGGGACTTTAAAGCCATTAATTTGGCTAAAACACACACCATGTCCTTCAAGTTGAGATATCCAAACGCAGAAAGAGGAGGGGTAGCAAACCTAGATGAATAAAGATGTAATGTAAATGTAATCTTTTATTTAAACACGATATAGATAACAAATGACAAAATTACTTAGCTAAAAGACGTTTAAACGAAATGGGACGACACATAGAAAATTCGGCAACACGGGTCGTATCAACTTCATGTACGTACGACATAGTAATTTTTATAGAAACAAAGAAATGACGCGACCATTACACTTTAGTGGTGTACATTTTTTAATAACCATATTACCCTAAGAAAACAAAGATCCTATTGACGTCAAGATGCCTGCATCTGTAAATATAACACGTGAAGTGAAACGTAACTTATGGTAAAGTGACGCCCCTCTAAATTATTGCTGCTAAATTGGAGAGCAGAAGTACTGCATATTAAGGTACACTCATCTTTATCTTCGCTAAACAAAATATACTTATTTTCAGATTCGCTAGATGAACATGGGAAAACTTACCAAACGTGGCTACACTAACAATTCAATGTTTAGACAATACTAACATTGTTACAACTATAAGACAACATACAAAATTACCAGATTTGTTAGCTACTATTGTATTTGTAACACGCTAATATGGCATTAGAAACGTTTTACTATCTTTACGGTAGCTATCACATTTGTAATTTCGAACACATACGGAAATAGGTAAAATTCAAAACACGTTACAAAATCATCAGCAAATTAAAGGGAAGGTAGCATTCTCCTTATTAATAAACGTGTTCTAATTCCATAGTTAAAAATAGTTTGTTCTCCTTATTTATAAACGTGTTCTAATTCCATAGTTAAAAATAGTTTGTCTGCCAACGAAATTAACCATGTTGCCTTTATATAATGCATATTTCTTTATGACTTAGTTCAAGGTGGAAACTATGAAGGCGTAAATTTTAATACATTAAGTAGAATTTCAATATGGCAAATTGTAATAATGTTAAAATCCATCTTAGACAATAAACTATTTGAAAATATAACACGTGAACTGAAACCTAACCATACTTATTCTTTTTACAACTAAAACTAATATTTATGAACTCTGAGAACGCCACCAATTAACATCCTCTATTAACTTGGAATCACTTTGTAAACTTATGGTGGTGTTACATGTCACATTACCAGGTCTGTTTTGTAACATTTCTATTTGTGACATGGTCATATGTATGCCAAATGTTTTAAATTATAACTCTTAAAATGGAGACCATCTGCTCGAATTGTTTTTATTGGACTCGGGCACAGATAGTGATATGGATACCCGTTTTTTTTGTAAATCTGTTGTAAATCTGTTTTAAATTTTAAGAGATATGGATACCCGGTTTTTTGGATTAGGGCCCAGATAGGGATTTTGGCAAAATTAGCCCATCTCGGATAGCCCAAAACCCGTAATATTGTTTTTATTCATGAGTAAAATTATCAACAGATTTACCTGAGATTTTTTTCTATCACGAACGCATTTTACTAACCCTAACTGCAACAATCTAGTAACCCTAACTACAA